>JAPZEB010000022.1:2699364-2709535 GCA_029783705.1 Chaetodon striatus
CCTATTTACCGTAACATTTAAACGTTTGTTTCCTTGTATTATTTTAAGAAAATGCGTGTCAGTGGCTACACCCTGCTGCGAAAGAGTTTCACGTGTGATTTTCCTTACTGGGCAAACCTCTGCTCTCATCCACACCTATTCAAGTTTTCAGGGAGATTCCAAATCTGCAGACAATAGGAGACGATCTGATTCATGTTAAGGTCTCTGTTCTGACACAAGTCTTATTTCTCTGACAGATATTAAATTAAATATTAAAGCCAAAGATCTAATCTAACTACTGTTATAATATTACATAGGTGCCTCTAAAATTTAATGAAATATAACTTTTTTTAGGAATGCATCTTTTTGCATGCTGTAGAGAGACAACTGATTACATCAATTGGCCGCTGTCTCACATGCCCAACCCTGGTTACCTAAGTCACTTGTCACTGTGACAATTCTGGTTCTACTGGGCTGTGACATTATTGCCATACCTACGTTTGGCCCTGCCCCGCCAACTCAAAGAGGCTGTCTTAGGCGGGTGAACCACATTATGGAGTCGAGACCTGGTGAGTAGACAATCAGAAAATAAATGCCACAAATAAAATGTATGAAAAAGATACAGAATGTTTACATGTATTACAAAAAAAGTCTTTAAATGGACTAATGTAGGCGGTTTCGTGATAATCCTCAGGTGCTGACTTTTCTCTTGATAAGATGGACCAGGACCAAACTGTGAAAGCGCATATGAGAGCTTCAACAAAAACTACAATAAGTGAATGTCAGTAACAGAGCAACAGCAACAACCTCAGGTGAGTGCAGCGTGTTCAGTATGTGATGGGGAAATAGAAAAAAAAAAAGAATGCAAGCTGCCAGCAAGAAACATGATTTTATTTTGAAATGTTTGCCTGATTGCTGAAAATTGAACACAACTATTTGTTCGGTTCAGCTGCACTTGGGTTAAACTTAAAACCATTAAAGGCATTCATAGTTTTACAACCCTGATTTTTTTTTAAAAATTACAAAGTGTAATTAAAAGCAGGATGCATTGATCTGTAAATCCTTTTTCACCTTTATCTAATAGAATACAGTAAAAGGCAGGATATTTGATCTCCAAATGGATAAACTTAATTGTTTTTGTAAATAAAGACTCATTCTTAATTTGAATTTCCAAAAGAGTTTGGACACCTTTTCTTTTAACAAAACTCACGAAGTGTTTTGGGAACTGAGGACACTAATTTTTGATGTCTTGAAAGTGAAATTCTTGCCCATCCTTTCTTGAAATATGACTTCAATTTCCCAACAGTCCATGGTCTCAGTTGTCATATTGCACCACACATTTTCAATAGGAGACAGGTCTGGATTACAGGCAGGCTGGTCTAGTACCAATATTTTTCTTTACTATGAAGCCACACTGTTGTGGCTTGGCATTGTCTCACTTGGATAAGCAGGGACTTTCCTTAAAAACATGTCATCTGGATCGCATCATGTGTTGCTCCAAAACCTGTATGTACCTTTCAGTGTTCATGGTGCCTTCATAAATGTGAAAGTTACCCATAATGCCATGGGCACTAACATACTTTTATTCCATCACACAAGCTGGCTTTGAACTTTGAGCTGGTAAAACTCTAGATGGTCCTTTTCCTCTTTAGCACAGAGAACATGACGTCCATGATGGACTCGTCAGACCAAGTCACGCTTTTCCATAAAAAACTGCCCAGAGAAGTCAGTGCTGTTTCTGGATGTTGTTGAAGTCTGGCTTTCGCTTTGCATGGTGGAGTCTTAACTTGCATTTGTAGAAGCAAAGATCAACTGATTTACCAACAATGGTTTTCCAAAGTGTTCCTGAGCATATGTAGTAATATCCTTTATACAATCATGTTGCTTTTTAATGTACTGTAGTGCAGTCTGAGGGGTCAAAGGTCACGGGCATTCAATATTGGTTTTCAGCCTTGCCTCTTATGTGCAGAGATTTCATTGGATTCTGAATCTTTTGATGATATCATGGATCATAGAGGGTGAAATCTCTTAATTTCTTGCAATCATCTTCGACAAACTTTGTTCAATTTGTCAACACAGTTTTTCACGAAGTCATGAACCTCACACTGGCTTTGCTTGTGAACAACTGAACCTTGCAAGGATGCCCCTTTTATCCCCATTCATGATACTATTGCCTGTTATCAGTTAACCTGTTTGCCTGTGGAATGTTGCAGGTGTTTTTCACAACTTTTGTTGCCCCCGTCCCAGCGTTCACAGCATCCCAACTTTTTTTGGAATTGGGGTTGTCCTAAAATATGACTTACTTTTAATGAAGATGTTGCCATGGCCCAACTTTCATGAAACATGTTGCAAGCATCAAATTAAGTATAAGTTTACATTTATTAAAAAAAAAAAAAGCTTATCAGTATTAACATTAAATATTTTGTCTATGTACTGGATTCAATTGAATATATGTTAAAAGCATTTGAGAATAATTGCATTCTCCTATAATTTGCATTTTTCAGTGTCCCAACTATTTTGGAATTGGGGTTGTCCCAAAATATGACTTACCTTTAATGAACATTTAAATCAGTTTAGTATGAATTTACTTAGACTACATTTTCAGGCATTCTGAGTGTTTTCTGAAATAGTAGATTTATTGTGTTTGCTTACTTAATCTCCATATTTCATCGTTTCAATTTTGTCCTGTTTCCAACAGACACCCATCAGCTTCTCCATTGAATTGTTTTCCCACATGTTTGCGTCAAAGTGATATAATGGCAGCATCATCATTTGGTAAGTATGGTCTGTTAGCTAGAAGGGGTATGTTATTGCTAAAGCCCATGCATAGACGGCATGTGGCCAGAAACTTTCAACAGTGGTTTAAAACATTACTGATAACATTGTAAACAGTGATCAGTGACTGTGTATCTGTCAGGTTCTTTTAATATTAATGATGTCCTGCATCTCCAAAAGCAAAAGATTGATTAATGTAGCATTTTGTTTAATCGTTGTCTTTTTTTTTTTTATTTTAGGAAAAAAAAAGACAACCACTCCCATGTACCCAAATAAGAAATATAAGTGTTAGAAGCTTGGTGACGTGCTCAGCTCGGTCTTACTGTACAGCCAGAAAAGCAAATATTGTATAACCTTTAAAACAGAGGACAGCGAATTACAAATTTAAAGCAAACACTAAACTAGAATTACCACCTCATGGTTGTATGCCCCTGCACACAAGTTGCACAGTTTACATCCATGTCTGTGAAAATTCAAATTCAAATTAGTTCATCCTTCAGTCCAAGTGAGCATTTGTGTCAAATTTGGAAAAAAATGCCCTCAAGGTGTTCTCGGGGTATTGCATTCACGAAGTGAGATGTACGCAAGATCAGCTACCTTGACCTTTGAGCATCAAATTCAAATGAATTCAGGAACGCTTTAAAGGAATTTCTTCAAGGTGTTATTTAGATACCACATTCACAAGAATGCAATAGAAAGGGTAGCGGCGACCTTAATTTTGTGTCCCCGAAGGCGTTTTTGAGATATCATGTTCACAAGAATGAGACAGATGAGGTCACAACTACCTTGACCTTTGACCTATGACAACCAAAAACTAATTAGTTCATCTTAAAGTCCAGGTGGACATTTATGTTAAATTTAAAGAAATTCCCTCAAGTTCTTGAGAATGGGACATATGTACATACATATGTATGGACAGATGGGCAACCCGAAAGCATCTTGCCTCTGGACATGACTATCATAGAGAAATAAATAAGTATTTTTTAAAATTTCATTCCATTAATTTGGATTGTCTCAGTACAATAGTGTAGAAATCACTGAAAAAAAAAATTATTTTCTTGTTTTACAGCATCTGACCTCAGGATTGTGGTGTTTGGAAAGAGACTAAAGGAAACAACAAAACTATGTGACTTCATCACAAGGGAAGAAGATGATCCTTATCAGAAAATCTCAAAGCATTGTACAGTCGCCTATGGAGAATGGAGCGGAAAAACAATAACAGTAGTGAAAACCCCAGATGTCTTCAGTCTGCCCGAGGAAAGAGTGAGAAATCAGATGAAAAACTGTGTCGCTCTTTGCCCCCCTGGACCAAATGCTCTGCTGCTGTCAGTGAAGTCGTCTGATTTTAATGAAGAGGACAGACAAAAATTTAAGTTCATCTTGAGTTTCTTTGGTGAAGATGCTTTAAAATACTTAATGGTCATCCAAACACAAACTGGTGCGGTAGAGAATTCTTCGATGAACCAAATCATCCAAGACTGCAGACAAAGGCAGCACAGCATTGACTTTGATAGAAAAGATCTTCCCGAACGTGATTATCGAGAACTGATTGAACAGATGGAGAAGATAGTGAGTGACAACAAAGGAGGACATCTTACCTATACTGAAGGGACTGATCCCATGACAGTATCTGTGACCTCAGAACCTCCTCTGAACTTAGTACTGTGTGGGAGATTTGGATCCTGGAAGAGTTCAGTCGTTAATGCCATTCTTGGAGAAAGGAAGTTTGGTCCACTTACCAATTCATCAAAGTGTGTTAAAAATCAGGGAGAGGTGTGTGGACGGCGGGTTTCCCTGGTGGAGCTGCCTGCTTTGAATGGAAAACTTCAGGAGGCAGTGATGGAGGAATCACTCAGGTGTATGTCCTTGTGTGATCCTGAGGGCATCCATGCCTTTATCCTGGTCTTACCGGTGGGTCCCCCAAGTGAGGAAGACAAGAAAGAGTTAGAGGCCATCCAGAACACATTCAGCTCTCAAGTGACTGACTTCACCATGATTCTGTTCACTGTGAAGTCTGATACTAAGTCTTCAGCTGTTGTAAGATGTCTAAGGGAGAATGTGCACATCCAAGAGCTCCGTCGAAGCTGCAGAGAACGATATTTTGTCTTCGACCTTAGAGATAAGCAGCAGGTCTTTCATGTGTTGCACACTGTGGAACAGCTGAGAGCTGGTCAATCCAGATGTTTCACAAAGGACATGATGGCCAAGCCCCAGGAGAAAAAGTTTGCAAACCAACAATCTGTACCAAAGATGGCAGGTTATAAACTTCAGAGCAGAGAGTGTCTCAGGATGGTGCTGATCGGGAAGACTGGCTGTGGAAAGAGTGCCACCGCAAACACTATTCTGGGCAGAAAATGCTTCAAATCTCAAGCCAGCCCAAAGTCAGTGACCGTGATCTGCCGGAAAGCAACAGGAGAGGTTGATGGACAGCCTGTGGCCATAGTCGACACCCCAGGCTTGTACGACACAACTCTGACCAACGACCAAGTAAAACAGGAGCTTGTGAAATGTGTCAGCATGTTGTCTCCTGGACCTCATGTGTTCTTGTTAGTGCTGCCGGTTGGCCGCTGCACGCAGGAGGAGAAAGATACTGTGGAGCTGATCAAGGAATTTTTTGGCAAGAACTCAGAAGACTACATATTTGTTCTTTTCACCAGAGGAGATGATCTTCAAGATCAAACATTTGAGAGTTATGTAGAGGCAGACAGGAGAGGCTTTATTGACCAACTGATCGCTGACTGTGGAGGAAGATACAAGGTCTTCAACAATAAAGATCAGAATCGTGCCCAAGTCACAGAGCTACTGAGCAAAGTCAGATCAATGGTGAACAGAAATGGTGGTGGCTGCTACACCTCTGAGATGTTCCAAGAAGTTGAGGCAGCCATACAAAAGGAAATGAGTAGGATCCTGAAGGAAAAGGAAGGGGAGATGCAGAGAGAGATGATGGACTCTGAAAGTAAACATGAAAAACGAATGCAAGCAAAGAAAAAAGAGTTGGCTGACCAAAAAAGCACATCTCAACGACAGAGGGAACTGAAAAGCAATGTAATCAAGGAAATGGGTGAACACATTGAGAAGGAAAAGGAAAAGATCAAGAGAAAAGAAGAGGAAATAAAAGCAGAGGAAAGGAAGTCAAAAAGACAGGAAGAAATTGAACAAATGCGGTGGGAACAACATCGACTTGAAATGCTCCAAGACGAATACGAACGAGAAAGAAAAGACTACGAAATTAAAAGAAGAGAAGATGTAATCAAAAAAGAGCAAGAGGAGGAAGAACTAAATAAACTACAAGAAACTCTTGTGACAGACCTGGTAATTATCAAGAACAAATACAAAGAAGAGGCCCGAAGGCAAGCTGAAGAATGCAATGACTTCAGACAAAGATATGACGAGGACTTTGCAGCTCTGACAGAAAAGCATGACAAAGAATTGGAGGTTCTTAAGGAGAAGCAACAAAAACACAATGACTTGATAGTCCAACAACTAAACAAACACAAACCATATCGGAAAGACTTCAATAGATTGAAGAAAAGACAAGCACAAGAAATGAATGACCTAATCGGGATCATTTCTTCCCCAAATGATGAAGATCTGACCAAAGAGATCAGTGAACTGAAGGCAAAACATGACGAGGAAATAAATAACTGGATACAAGAACACGTAAAGAAAGCCAGAGAGAAGAGCTGCACCATTTTATAGGCTGTTTTCAACAGCAGCACAGTTTCAAGTGGCAAAACTGAGATACCAAGATTTAATGTAGGGTTTTTTTCTGTAACTTACAGTTGGGCTCATAAATTTACAACAAACTCAGGAGTCCGGCCTTCGCCTCGCAAGCCAAACCCTGTTCTTTTTTTCTAAACCCAACCACATGCATGTGTTGGGGAAATGTAACCAAGTGTTTGTTGTTGAAGAAAAAAAAAAGTAACTTGTGGTGTTGTACCGAAGTAGTATGACATTTTTAAAGAGACTGTATGCAAACTGTAGTTTGAAAACAGACAATGAATGTAAGGCTTAAGTTGACACCAAGGGTACCTTGCACATTATATCTTGACATGGAAAGTCCATGAACAAACACTGATATGTGTCAAGGTCAGAATGAGACTGTGTTAGCAAGAAAAGGCAGTTGAAGTTTGAACAGTTGAACAAATCAGGGGAAGGATATAAAAAGATATCCAAAGATTTGAAAATGCCAATCAGCAATGTTCAAATTCTGATAAAGAAGTGGAAAATTGGAGGTTCTGTTGATACCAAGACACTGTCAAGCACAAGAACAAAAAATTCAGCCACAGCTTCAGGGAAAATTGTTCGGGATGCAAAGGAAAACCCACAAGCAGCTTCAGCTGAAATATACGCCTCTCTGCAAAAAAGTGGTGAGGCTGTTTCAAGATGCACAATGGGGAGGTACTTGGTCAAAAATGGGCTGCACGGTTGAGTTGCCAGAGGAAAGCCATTACTGTATCAATGCCACAAAATACCCTGATTATAATATGCAAAATAGCACCTGGACAAGCCACTTTGGGAATATCTCAAACATGCACTCGATGTAAGACACCCAAGAATTTCCAAGACCTGAAGGCCTTTTGCCAAGAAGAATGCGGGGCTTTACCACCTGACAAAACAAAGGGCCTCGTCCATAACTATCACAAAAGACTGCAAGCTGTCATTGATGCTAAACGGGGCAATACACACTATTAACAACTAAGGGTATGTACATTTTTGAGCGGGGATCATGTCAATATTTTCTTTATTTCTTATTTACTGATTGTAAAATTATGTTATGCCTTATAGTTTAATGTGAATCCAATTAAATCTAGAGTTTTGCCTGATCACTCATGTTTTCTTTAAAGAATGATACACGTCATGCAAATTCTGCCAGGGTATGCAAACTTATGAGCACAACTGTACATATATCCCTGTTCTTACAAAACCAGTTATTGTTGCAATCTGTGAAATTGAGTGGCGGGCCTCTTAGTCTCTGTCAGATCCTCTTGAATTTATTTGCAGCGTGGTAAGGACGAGTAAAGGGGGAGGTGTACCTTGCAAACTATAAAATGTGAAACAGTGACTTGAGCCTCTGTAAATCTTGCCCGGATTTGTGATTTGTGAGTGAACTCTTGCAACTGTGTTTGGATGTGTATTAGATAAGATAATAAGTTATCATTTCAGTCTACTGTTCAAAATGTGATTACAAGGATCAACTGGGCTCTGTTTATTTACGTTTTATAACTCATCACTGAACATAATAACTGATCACACTATGTGTATGTTCTTTGTAAAGTTCAGCACAGAATGTTATTAAAGGTTTCATTAACTGCAAAGTTTGTTTGGTAATTTTTTATGTGGTAATCTCTTTTTCTGTCTTTTACACAAGTGAAATTAAACCGTTAATGTGTGTGCCTGTTGAAGTTATAACATGTATTCAAGAGACATTACAGCACATATTAACTGCATTTACCAAACTAAACGTACAAATATTAGTGAAACTGCATTGCAGAAACAAACAATTTAATGCATAAAGGTATAAATCACTTATTAATTTTACTTTCACATGGAATATATATATATTTTTTATCTTATAAATTATCAATATTATTAATAAAGTGCAGTAATACCATTCAACCACACATCTAGTTTAACAAGATAAATGTATTTCTTCTTTTGTTGTTGTTCTTGTTCTTGTTGTTGTTAGTTGCTTATAATTACAGAAGCTTAATACAATATTTGTTGTGTTTTGAGTTTATAATATATTTTGGAATAACTTGATTTAATAGTCATTTAGAAATGTTCTGATTTGAACAATCTAAAATTGCAGTCTGTTATTTCTCTGTAAACAATTTAACAAATATACATCTGCCACAATGCAGCACCATGTGTGCGATGTTAAGAAAAAAATAAGAAAAAGCCTGTACTGTTGGTTCACGTTGACTTCAACAAGATATGTTGTACTGAGCATAATCACAAAGGTATTTCTAAAACAAAAAAGTCAAAATACAGTAGGATTGAGGTCTCGTCAGTGTTTATTTTTTAAGTTAACGTTTGAGCTTAAAAATGAAGTGAGACTTTATTTGTTTTGCATATTAAAAATAAGAACATTTTGCGCTTCATTTTGCGCTTGTTTATTTATGTAATTGGGTGGAGAAAATATTAAAAAACCTTTTCATTCAGAAACACAGCAACCTATAACTTAGGTCATTCATGTGCAAAACTACTTCTCATTCAATATAACATTGATTATCAGGCATGGTCTGTGTTTTCCATCATTTTAGTTCATTTTTAGTAACTCTTGCACTTATACTCCCATTGTTACTCTGTTAGGCACTGGTTTTTGCTCTTGCTCCTTGAAAACATTTGTATCTTGTATATTCTGTGTAAAATGTATTTTGAAAACAGACAATGCATGTAACAGGCTGAAGTTGACACGGCGTCCCAGAACATCAACAACCAACACACCCAGGGTACCTTGGACGTCATGTGTCGATGTGGAAAGTCCATGACCAAATGTTGATATGTGACGAGGTCACAGTGAGAATGTGTTGCGATAACATATCTGCTGCTGTGGTCATTTACTGTAACATGCCAGTGTCAGATTTTATCAATAGGGTGTATCATCTTTACATCTGAACATCCTGCTCTGGACAAGTTTTACCAGTTCTAGCACAGGAGACTTTACTTTGTTGTAGCAACAACCTTTTGTTTTGTAATAGTGGTTTCTACTTTATAATGAACTTTGTTTTTTTGTTGTTTGTCTATTAAAACTTTGTTTTAATAGAGAAAGAGTGAAAGTGTTTGGATGCAGGTGTGTGTGTCTGTAATGAAGGAGGTGACTGCATTAATAAAAACCAGTGACTGAAATAAACAGTTAATAAAAATGGTATCACAAAGAGGGAGAAAGACATAGTGAAGATGGGGAAAGGAAAAAAGATAACTATAGACACAGGGCATGCTTCTAAGTTATCCTAACTATTTGGGATCAGTACAACCCAATAAGTACAAAAAGCTAAACATTGGCAACAACAACTAAGTGTCTTCAAACAAGTATTTCCTAGTTAACAGCGTCTTAGTTTGTTACTGTTGCTAAAATTGGTTAAATGTGTTGTCTTATGAAATTACAAACTTTATTAATCATAAATAAACAAGCTTTGACTGTAAAATTTGATCAGATTTTGGACCTTGTCCACTTTTGTGCGAGGATCGTCTGCAGACTGACTTGGCAGAAATGGCTGCCATCTTGTTTTGACATGGATTAGTGTATTTTGCTCTTAGTGCTACTAGATGGCACAAAAAGTGTCCATGAATGAGGACAACAGGTTGAAGTTAAGGAGAATGAAGTATAAGGTCAAGTAAGCCCAAAATGTGATGTTTTCACATGAGGACACAGGGTCTCAGGAGGATATATATATATGTTTGAAATTTTGTC
>JAPZEB010000022.1:2824853-2835109 GCA_029783705.1 Chaetodon striatus
CGCGACACGTTCCTCCTTCAGCGTGACCTTAAAGATGGTTTCTACAAAGGTCCTGAAAGGTCACGGTAGAAGATTTAAAACAAATTCTTTTGCATTAAGTTTTGCAGCCCCCTCCCCTGTGTCCTCACCTGTGACCTCACCTTGGTCGTTGTCAGCCTCCAGCAGGAGGCGGAGCCAGTCGGTCATGTTGTTGTTGTTGTTGTTGTTGGTCAGCTGACTGAGGCCGGGAGGAGAGCGCAGAGTCCTGAGGTTCATCTCGGCCTCCTGACAGGAAACACCGCTGTGATGAGCTCGTTACAGAAACAACCACACAAACCAGAATGTTTCTCCGAACCGCTCCAGATGTTTATGAAACTAAATCATGGACGAGTCGTTACCGGTGACAGCGGGACGTTCCAGGATCCAGGCAGCTCCAGCGACGTCACGGCCAACAGAGGAGACACAGAGGAGGCTTTAGAGGCTTCTGGAGTCTCCTTCTCTCTCTGCTTGTCTCCTCCATCCTCACACAGGTCGGAGGTCATCTTCGCCAGCTGGCTCTGCCTGAAAAAAAACAACGATAAACAGAAATCGTATTCACAAAGGAGCGCCACGAGGAGGAGTCATGACAAAGTTTCCTCCACCTACAGTTGCTCCACTGGGTCCTGTGTGTCGGCGGCGTCCGGCTGGCTCTCAGAGGGAGGGTCCCACAGGTGCAGCGCTCGCCTCCACAGACGCACCTGCATGTCCCAGGAGCGCCGGCTGTACTTCCTGTACTTGTTGGGAGTGGACGGGTGGAGCTTGGTGTCCCTCATGTGTCTGGGGAAGAGGAGAGGTCGGGGGTTAGAGAGCAGACGCCACTGAGTCACTGAAGGATCCTTGAACTGCTGAATTTCAAGGAGGCGACATCATTGAATCCTGCCAAAGGACTGTTCTAGTGTGAAGGATCCTTCGAATTCTACCGAGTCCTTCCTGCAGATAATTTAAGGATGCATGTGTGCGTGCGAGACTGCGAGACGCCGTGTCAACTTCAGCTTGTTACATCCATTGTCTGTTTTCAAAATACACTTCTGTTTTCACAGGAAATGTACAGTTTGCATACAGTCTCTTTCAAAATAAAAGCACTACATCAGTACAACACCACAAATTGACTTTTTTTTCCTCCAACAACATGTGGTTAGATTTAAGAGAACAGAACAGGGTTTGGCTTTATAATCTTATGGGACGTGAACACCATGTGCCTGTTGGACCCATCCAGCATCCCTTCTACCCATCCTTGTCAAGTTTTTGCCACCTTAACTTTCACTCTTATTTCCTCTTAATGCTGCTGAGCACTGTTAAAGTATAAAGGCAAGTGGCAGCATATCATACCTACCTTTAAGCACGGCTTTTTTCATCAGTGTCTGAGGCTGCAAGTCATCGACCAAGTGTCGGATTTTGGCGACTTTGGAGTGAGAACAGGTCGATTCAACACATCTGGAGATGCATGGGTTTCACTGGACAGGAAGGGGATGAAGAACTGTCATCTGAAAAGTACCTAAAGCTGTCAGACAAATGTAGCGCAGTAAAATGTTCAATACCTACTTCTGATATGTGGAGAAGTATAACATAGCACAAAATAGAAATACTCAAGTTAACTACAAGTATCCCAAATTTGTATCAAGTTCAGTACTTGAGTAAATTGTCTTGCTGTGGGTACGTTTCACTGCTGCTTCGAACATTTTTGACCCCACCAAAGATCTAAGAAAAAAAAATTCAATTTATTTTTCATGTGTTTTGGCTGCAATGAGCAATACAGGGACTCTGATTTAACATTTCCTCTATTTCCTTTCTATTCCCTCAAACTAATCCACAGTATCTGGCCTGTGTAAATGTTCATTATGTGTCTGACTTGTCTTTTTCTTCACCAACGTCACGTCATGTTATAAAAATTCTGTTTTTTTAGGTAAATGGGATCCTGAAAATCATTAAGAGTCCTTGAATTTTATGCCAAAGTGAGTGTGTGCGCTGTGAAATCAGAAATGTCATTAGCAACAGAGTCCAGAGCCCCAGCTGAACTCTGGGTAATTCCTGTCACAGAGCATCGGGGGGAAAACACATTTGGTTGTTGAACAGTGCGACTCCGACTCACTTCATATAATCAATACGAGCAGAATCCCAGAGCCCCGCTCCCCTCAGAGGCTCCAGCATTTACATTTTGATTCAGGCCCTCCATGAGAGGAGGAGGAGGAGGGAGTCATCAGAAAAAAAGGTTAACTCTGCAGCCTTTTAACTCTCCTCCTCCTCCTCCTCCTCCTCCTCCTCCTCCCACCTCCACAGTCCTGGAGATGAAGGTGGGTTTGATCCTCCTCGCAGCCCGGCGGTGGCTGCAGGAAGCGTATCGAGATGCCACGGAGCATCAGAGCCAGTTTGCTGCCGCCTCCTCCGACAAGTCCGAAGCACTTCTCCTGATCTACGGTCCGCTGATGGCTTGTCAATATATGTATCCCCGCCCCCCCCCTCCCCGCTCTAATTCAGTGAAAAAATCTAGTTTTCCATTAGTCTCTGCCCCGCCAACGTTACCCCGAGCTTCTCCACCTGTAATTATTAAAGGCAGATCCCCTGAAAGCAATCAGCCCGCCGCCATTTGTATCTTTGAAATCTTAATAAGCCGAAGGCGGAGAGGAGGAGGAGAGGATGAAGGGGTAGAGAAGAGGAGGTGAGGTGTGAGAGAGGAAAGAGAAGAGAAGATGAGATGAGAAGTAGGAAGGAGAGGACACAAGGAAATGAGAAAAACAAAAGCATGATGTAGGTAGGAGGAAAAGAGGAGGTGAAGAGAGAGAAAGAAGATGGCTTCAAGGAGGAGATGCAAGAGGAGGAAATAAAAAAGAGAAGGGGATAAAAGAGGGCTCGGAGGACAGAAAGAAAGGATGGGATGATAAAAAGAAGAGGATGATTTGAGGAGGGAGGTCGGAAGCTGATAAGTGAAGATCGGAGGAGGTGAAGAGGTCAAAAGAGGAGAAGAGAAAGAAGAGGAAGACAAGAGGAAAGAAGGAAAGTGAAGAGGAGGTGAGATGAGAAAGGGATAAGAAAGTAAAGACAGCGAGGAGGGGATGAGAAAAAGGAGACAAGGTGATATTAGAGGAGAGGTAAAGAGAGAGGAGGAAGAGGTGAGGAAGAGATGATGAGATAACAGGTGAAAAGGAGGGTGAAAGAAGAGGAGAGGAGAGAAAAGAGGAAGGAGAGATAAAAACATGTGCCGAACAAGATTACAGAGAAGGAAACAAGAAAAGGAAAAGGTGGAAGAGAAAAGAGGAGGCAGAAGGGTAAGAAGGGAAGAGGAAAAAGAGAGAAGGGTGTAAAGAGAGATGAGAGAAAAAGAGGAGTGAGGAGAGAAGATGATGAAAAAGAAAGTGAAGTGATTAGAGCAGAGGAAATGAGAGTAGGGAATGAAGAGAGAAGAGATGAAAGGTGGAGGTGGAACAAGATGAGAAAGGATGTAATAAGTAAGTAACACATCAGGGTCAAATTTCCCAGCAGCCTCGGCTGTCAGAGAGGTCCAGTAGAGAACTTCCTGAACTCTGATACAGTCTACATGTTCTGTAGAGAGTGAGACAACTGGGCCAGAGGAAGTTTAGAAGAGGCAGGTGATGGTTCATTTTTATATTTACATCCTTTATAAGTCATTCATTTCAGAAGAGTAAGTCTTTAAACACGTTACCGATGTGGCTCTAAAGGACCAAACTCACCAGCTGTGGCTTCATAGTATTGCTTTGTGTGACTTGAGTCAGCTGACGCTTGCAGCACACACCTGACAGACCAAAGAAGATACGATACAGTGCAAATCTCCAGACGCACATCAACGCACAAATAAATACTGACTCGGCCATTTTATCAGCAGAAAACAACAGCTGTGGGTGTTGTGAAATCTTATATATCAATCTATCCATTTTCTGTTGTTCGTGAAGATTCCCAGTCATCCAGGTTATGGTCATCCTAGGTGTTATATCATAGGTCGCTGGACTTGCTTGAGTTTCTTGAAGATGTTTCACCTCTCATCCAAGAAGCTTCTTCAGTTCTGAAGAAGCAGAGAAAGAAGCAAGAAGTGAACTAAAGAAGCTTCTTGGATGACAGGTGAAATGTCTTCAAGACACTCAACAAGTCCAGTTGCCTACGATATAGCACTTAGGACACTTTCTACAAGGCTCCAGGATGCTTAGCAAAGTGGCCCAAATATCCTCTTCTGTCATGTCCTCCAGCTCCTACATTTCAGTTATTCCCTGTCCAGGAGGCAAATTAGCTAATCCTGGGAAAGCGAAGGAATGACCCTCCCTACTCTCCCTGTAACTGGCTAGTACTTGTTGGTTTCATTGGTTGGATTGGTTTGGTTCAGGCAGGAGGAATGGGATTGGTTAGGGTTTGGGTAAGAATGTCAGGGTATGCAAATTACAGGCAGAGTAAAACGAGCCATCCCTTCGCAATCCTAGGATTGGCAAATTTGCGTACAGGTGGGATGTATAATTCCCCCAGGGTGTTCTAGGTCTGTGTCTTGGATACATCAGAATCAGATATCCAAACTATATCAACTGGCTCCTTTCAAGGTCAACCATCATAGGTTAATATACAGCTCCTCTTTGATGTCGGAGCTCTTCACCCTGTCCCTAAGACTGAGGTCAAACATCCTGCAAAGGAAACTTATTTTTGGTTCCTAGCATCAGCTCATTCATTTGATCACTACCCCAGAGATGGTGGACTGTAGACCGACTGATGAATGCTGAGCTTTGTCTTTATCACAAAAGTCCAGTGCAATGCTTGCATTGTTGCTAATGCTGCACTGATCCAGTTGTTCATCTTACTCTCCATCTTCAGGCCTTGGTAGTATTTTTCATATACGTTCTTTTTGTCTGTCATCTGACAAAAATCCTTAAGCACAGAAACCTTGCACACTGAGTCTGACGCATTTTATTGTTTCTATTCTTGCTTCTGTCCACTGAAGGTACCTCCCTGGCTGTCACCACTCTCTGCCCATGTCTTGCATTTGGCACCATGGCTTCCTGAAGAGGCTGAGCTGTCCTCATCTTCTCTCTGTCTGCATCTAGTCTTTATCCGGCATCATATCCTCTTCCTTTTCATTATCATCCACCTGAATATTACTACTATCTGGCCTGGTAAAAGACAGCTAACTGAGTTACAAAATGAAACTGTGCACCCTGTTCCTCTCTCTGGTTGCAGATATTTGTGTCCTGCAGGTCAAACCATTTTTTCTTCACTGCTTCTTGGCCAAACATCTCTTTAACGGCTTTTGACAAATGCGAAAAAATGTAAAAATTGAACCTGCTCCCAAGACTTTAGTGCCTGACAAAAGTTCCAGCATCAGTGGTTGGAGTCATTTTTAAACTTGAGACAATTTTAGATAAAAAAATACAGACTTGGTGTGCAAAGGCCTTTACCCTCATTTGTGAACACGAGATAAATACTTGAACTCCTTCAATTATGGCAGTAACCTACTCCAAACCAAACTGGGGCAATTCACCATTTAGTTGTACAAAGGCGTCCAACATGGAGGTGCTGGTTCTCATCCCAGCTGCTTCTAAGTCAGTTTCAAACCACCTCAGTATGTGGAGAGGTCAGAGTCTGATAAAGCAAACACAACTGCATCATCAGCATAAAGTAGAAATGCAATCCGGAGGCCACCATTTAGGATAGTTCAGTCTACAACTGCATTTTGAGATTCAGTCCATGAGAAGCACAGGATGGCAGATGAGAAACTTCCTGCCCAGATTTAAACATCTCAACAACCACCGGATGGATTCATATGGAATTTGGTTTGTTAAAAATTATTGAGATTCCAGAGGATACATCTTTAAAACTGTTAACATTTCCTCTATCACCAGCAGGTCAGACTTTACTCTTTGCAAACCAACAGCATGAAAGGCACATCTCAGATTTAAAATCAGATGTTGGTAGAATCAAAAGCTCAACTGGCAAACTAATAAACTCATACATTATCTTTACACTCAACAACAAAAAAATCAGCCAGCAGGAGAGTAACAAGAGCTGGTTGGCATCTTTCTCAGACCGTTGACCCAGTCTCAGATTTTAGAAAGCTTCACTTCACTGAACAACTTTAAAGTGGGTCAACAGGAGGAAAGTACACTGAGTAAAAAATTCCCCCATTATCCCATTTCATCTGCAAGGTTTTCCTCCCAGAGTTTTCAGTCCGGAAGGGATAAGAGGAGGGTTATATCAGTCTGAGTGCAGGTAAAGGGGGTCAGATGGAGGAGTTTCTGGATGACTGGGGCAGTGGGGGGGGGGGTTCTTTGGTAAAAGTATACATTCATAAACTTTTGTAAATGTTTCTGAAAGTTCTTTTTGGAATTTAAATTTCTGGAAAACATACAGATGCTAAGTGGTTTGACTTTAGTGTTTTATGTAGTTTATTTAATGTGAACAAATGTGACAGTTGTATCACCATCGTATCTCTTAAAACAGTGGTTCTCAAATTTTTTACACCCTGTTTCACCTCAGAGACTCTGAAAGTATCATCACTATGACACAGTTTAGCTTTTAACTAGTCATGAACGTATGGGCATCTGTGTAGCAGGATGATATTTATGATGGCGATTAATGGTAGTTCAGTTTTCAGATTTTGTTTGGTAAAGCTTAGTTAGGTAGCTAGGAGAATGAGTTGGATCTGATAGCCCACTGCGTGATTGGCCCAGCGACTCCCCCACCTTTAGCTCCTTTTGACCTGGATCTCCAAGCCCTTTTGTTTCATCCTTTGAGTTGTAAGTATTGTTTCATTCTTGTGAATAATTAAACTTAATTAGCCTTTTTACCCCCACAAACTGCATCTGGCGTCTATTCATATGTTCCAGTTTCAAATTTAGCCTTTGTCTGTTCAGAGAGGCTGCAACAGAAACAAAATAATTACAGGAAAGGCAACACCTTTTGTTTTTACATTTCAGGGATCTCATTGTTTTAGTATTTTTATTTGAAATATTGTGGTATCATGATAATAATATATGCATTTAAATTTTCCAATTCTTAGTTTTTTTTTAAGCATTGCTGAGATTCCTCCACGCAGCATTAGAGGGAACTTGTGTATCACCAGTGTTGCACAAATCAAGTGTCTTAAAGCATAAAATGTTACTCACCAAATGCAGCCACGTCCCCACTTTTGCTTTGTTGGTGGATTTGTGCACTCTCCTTCGAGTGTATGATTGCTCCTGCGTGCTGAGCAACTAGATGAGCCTCCTGAATTTACAGCGCTGCAGCGTCAAAAATTCTTGTGACAGAAGAAGAAAAAGTGAGCAAAGATGTGAAAAAGATATTACCTTAAGATTATTTACTCACAGATGTCAGCGGGATGAAGAACATAGACGACTTCGCAGTTACACTGGTCTGCAGGAAACGCTGGTCCTGTGAAAAAAAAAAAAGGACTTCATCCAAAAATAACTTAACAAGTAAGAGAACAATTTGAGAAGTACAGTGGTATAAAGTTGAATAAAAGGCCTGAGTTCAGTCCTGAAGCACTTAAATGTCATGAAATCAAATATAAAGCGAGAGAATCTGAGGTGAGTTAGTTTCCTTCCTGGACTATGAGGTCTTCTTTCCTTCTTTTTCCTCTTTCGCTCTTTTGCAGGCTACTTTTTTCCTAATTTGTTGTTTCTCACTTTTATCCTCCAGCAGACGGAGGTGAACTTTACCGAGATGCTGTTTCACATTCTCATTCTGTCAGGATGGACGGACCAAACTTTCTAGAAAAGGTCTTTCTCTTTCATTTTGTCTTTCGTTTCTGTCTCTCTCTCTTTTCTCTGCAGAAATATCTGACAGAGTTCAGTCAGTGTCAGCGGCAGCAGCTTCGAATCAAAGCTGAGCTGCTGAAAAATTCTCAATTAAAGTGTTGCGCATTAAAATCAGATTTTTGATACCACTCAGAACACCAAAGATGGAAATGTTCAACATGTACCTGAAGAGTCGTCAACAGAGACTCCGCTCTCTCTTCATTGATTTCTTCTGTTTGATTCTACATTGTCATTCTTTAATGATGTTAATGAACCACCACAATACTTCCTGCAGATGTTTTAGGATTTTTCTCAGCAGCTGAAAGCTAGGCAGGACGGCTGCAAGCCCGTAGGCCACAACAGACCACTGTTTGAGACTAATGGCATCACTGTGTTTCCAGCACCTTTTGGGCCACCAAACGTTCTGTTTCCCACCAGGGATAGAGGCATGAAATGTGGTTGGTTTTACCTATACATGCTGCATTTCCAGCCAGCATAGGGTCATAAAAAGGGGTTGTTGTTTACCAAGACATCATTGCATTTCCTGCTGGGGTTGTGCTTCAAAAGTGTTTTTTTTTTACCATGATATCGCTGCGTTTCCAGCTGGAATGGTGCCATGAAAAGTGGTTGTTTTTTACCAATACCATGCTGCAGCGCCACGAACAGTAATTGTTTTAACAGAGACATTGCTGCATTTCCAGCCGGCATAGTGCCATAAAAAAGCAATTGTTGTTAACGAGACATCGTTGTGTTTTCTGCTGGGATAGTGCCACAAAAGCCCTTCTTTTCTGAAACATAAAGAAACATACAAAGCCAAGGTTTACTCCAGCAATTATGTTCTCCACCTCGCATTTGGTGTAAAATCAGACTGTGATTGGCTTCAAACTATTCATGATGTCACAAATCCTGCCGGTACTTCCAGGTGTTAAACTGATATTTAAGGCAAGCACAGAGAAACTTTTTTTCTTTAGCAAATGAATATGAAAACCAACTCTGCACATGCATCATTCTGCACAGTCAAGTGACAAGGAAAAACAGGTTTCTGAGTGAAGGGGACTTTCACAGTTAAAGATTTGAAGCATTCATGTTTCCTAAAACTGGAGACTCATGATGTGAAACGTACAGTATGGAGGAACTGTTGAGTTTGCTTTAAGAACAAACACCAGGAGCAGTAACTGTACATGACAGAAGTAGACAGAGGGAGACAGAGGAAATTAGGGATCAATACCTCTAAATAAAGGCGGGACGGACAGTCGTACAATACCTGTAGTTTCTGTAACTCATAAACAACAGAACGACAAAATTGACTGCACAAGACAAAAACATAAAATTAAAATAAGTCAGATTTTGAGAATTTTAAGGGACAGAAATGAATGTAACTGGAAGCGTGCCTGTGGATTTAGGTGAGCTGTGGCATTTTCTTTGCTTGATGTCCTTCAACTTGCTCCCTCTCAGTTCTGCTGATTTGTTTTCTTTGCATGTAAAATCAAACTAAGAGAAAAAAGAAATACATTGATTTGACCTGAAAGTGAAACATCAACAAGATCCCTGACATCACGATGAGACTTCGATTCCTTCAGCTGACCTGAAGGTCATTTCAAGACGTCTGTGAAGTCTTTTCATTTTCTCAAGTGCTTCAAACTTTCAAACACCTGGAGGAAAATGGAAGAACACATTTTAAAAATGAGGGATTTCTGTCTTCAGTTTTGTCATCTGTTACTTTCATATTCTGGCTCTAGTTTGGTAGCATCACCATTATTCCCCTCCTCAACTCGCCCAACAGTCAGAGAACTTATTCCTTTTTTTCTGACTCTGCTGCCTCTCCATCCAGAGAGAAAGATGAACTTTACCGGGTGTCCTTTCACATCCTCATCTTGTCAGGACAGAGAGAGAAAACTTTGATGGAAAAGGTCTCTCTTTCTCTCCGTCGGCCTTCTGAGAAACGAGGCCTTCACCCCGTTTATTGCTGAGCTGCGGCGTTTTCGAGTGCCGGGCCCCTCGACAGGAAAAGTGTCAGGCCAGTTTCTGACGTGAATTTGCATCCCTCAATGACGGGTGACAGCGCTGAAAGGCCAGGAGAAAACCGGCGCATCGATCGGCTCGTGGAAACTATTCAAAGAAACAGATGAGCTGAAGGAGCAGAGGGGTTCTCATACC
Source organism: Chaetodon striatus (assembly GCA_029783705.1). Lineage (NCBI taxonomy): Eukaryota > Metazoa > Chordata > Actinopteri > Chaetodontiformes > Chaetodontidae > Chaetodon > Chaetodon striatus. The sequence continues at coordinate 2,834,753 of JAPZEB010000022.1, forward strand.
TCCCCTCCATCCCTCCATCCCTCCATCCCTGCAAACCGCCACTTGCTTTAAAGAACAGAACTTCATTAAATTGTGCCACTCTGTGTTTGTATCACGGTGTGGTGGGGTGGAGGGGTGGGGGTGATGTGTGGGGGGGGGTGTTGAAGGATCAGAGCTTCGCCACAGAAGAGCTATTAACTCTGCTCCGCCATCAGTGCTGTTCTCCTGCATACCAAAGCAGCAGGTTGTCACGGTGCGTTCCCACGACGACACAACACCAGGAACACTGCCAGGTAATGAGGGAGCACACACACACACACACACACACACACACACACACACACACACACACACACACACACACACACACACACACAC
>JAPZEB010000022.1:2889271-2902798 GCA_029783705.1 Chaetodon striatus
TGGACGAGCTAAGGCAGGAGATGGAGCGAGTGAGGAAGGAGGCGCAGGAGGCCGAGCTGCTGGCCTTAAAGGACGAGATCGCCGCCGTGGAGAAGCAGAGGGACGCCGCCATGGCTCGCATCGAGGCCTGGCTCAGAGAGGTACAATACTCAGAGCTTGCATCTGATATTCAGTCACATAAAACAATGCAGACGCTCTGACGTTGACCCTGTGGTTACCTGTCCCAGGTGGGCCACTACCTGAACACTCTCAGGGTGGAGTTCCCGCAGCAGTACCATCACGAGAGGCAAAAGTGGGAGAAGAAGGAAGGTCTGGTCCGGAGGAGCCGGGAGGAGCTCCAGAGCCGCTTCCAGGAGGTTCTGCAGCAGCTGCAGCAGGGCCGAGAGTTAGAGTCCCTGCCCAGGATCAACGTGCCGTCCCTGCCGCAGCTCCCCATGGTAAGAACCTTCATTTAGTGTTGTACTGGCGAAGCCTTTCAGAGATGGAGAGAAAAAGTTGCCTACAAGTTGATGTTTATGTAGCTAACGTTAGCTTGGGCCTCGAATCACAGTGTGTCCTCCGCCTCACTCCACGCTAGCACAGACCACCTCACTGGGAGAAAAGTGGGCTGCAGCAACCCAAATCCAGCCAGCACGAATCTCAGCCCCGACTCCCTGCCAAATTAGCAAACTTTCTGTTGCTGCAGTTACACAGGTCAGACCAGGTGCTGCTGCTGCTGCCCAGCTGTCCACTGTGACACCCAGCGTTGAAGGGTTTATACTGGCCGAATTCAAGCTGCTACAGCTGCTGATAGAAGATCCATCTCCCTGAGCTGCTGCCCACTCTCCTCCCGGCGATGCAGTCTACAGCGGCGGGTAGTGAGGCGGAGGGACCATAGCTAGCAATAAACACCGGGTTACTGTATGAAGTGCGTACATGTGCCCGTGGTCATCTGTCAGGAGGGGCTCAGGACAGACAGAGAGCTGCAGGAGGAAGATGTATTGTTTTGTTTCTATTCCTGCCTTTTCCAGATTCCAGATTTCTGCCCACCCCAACTTTAAGGGGACTTTTTCAACAGGAGTGTCAGGTTTCAGGAGATAATAATAACTTCTTTTACTGTAGCTTATCTAAAGCGACTCTTGTTTTCCTCCTTCAGGTTGACCTGCAATTCAACCAGGTGATGCCCCTGGTCCGCCCCCAGTTCATGCCCCCTCCTCCTGCAGTTCCTCTGAACCGACCCCTCCATCCCCCGAGACACCCACACTTTTATCAGCAACAGTACCAGCCCCCTCACCATCCCCAATACCGCCACACACACTACACACACCGCCCACCACCACCCATACAACCGTTCCACCCCCGCCTCCCACCCCAGCACCAGCCTCACTTCCAGCCTCACATCAGAGCTCCAATGAGAGTGACTCCGCCTCCCAGTCTCTCCCCGTCCCCTCCTGTTCTGCCCGTCTACGCTGTAGCTCCTTCCCCGCCTCCCCCCACCACTGCTGCTGCTGCCTCTCCCACTCCCACACCCACACCCACCGCTGCCACCTCTGCCCCCGCCGGCAAACTCGACAAGGTCCTGGAGAAGCTCGGAACCTGCTTCCCACAATGCAACAGGGCTCAGCTGACCACGCTGCTCCAGCAGGTGAAGAGCTCCCGCGGCACACTGTCTGGCATGTCCATGGAGGAGCTCATCGAGCACGTCGGCTTCAAGCTGTCGCAGAACGAGCGGTCGGCGCCTGGGCCCATCAGCCGGCCCACGCCCCCGGGCCCCATCCAGAGGCCGACACCTCCCCCGCAGAGAGCACCAGCAGCAGTGGCGGCGGCGGCGGCAGGTGGAGGTGGAGGTCAGCCTGTCGGGGCTCGTAAACTGTGCCTGATGTGTCAGAACCACGTGGATCCAGAGAGCCGCCACCCGCTCAGCTGCTCACACACCATCCACAGAGACTGCATCAGAGTGTGGCTGCAGTCCAGCAAGAACAACTCGTGCCCCTTCTGCCCGGGGAAGTGACGCAGGAAACGCCCACCAGACTCTGATCAGGGCCGCTGCAGAGATGGCTCTGATTGGCTCAACACACATGGGTTATTTTTTAAATATAATCTACAACAAAGAGAAAGAAGAATATGATATATCATGTTGCAGCAGCGGAGAACATGCCGGCAACACACTTTATTCAACACCTTTGTTTGAGTTATATGATTTTCTACTTTTTTTTGTTTGTTTAACAAAACCAATGTTTTCAATGCATTATTGTTTGTTTGTTTTATTATTCTTGTCACATGGAGCCAAAAGAAATGCCAAAATAAAACTGTCTAACATTAGTAAAGTTGTGATTTTTAATCTGAAAATCTAAAATAAAAGAATAAATAAGCACATAATCTGAGCTAAAATATGAAATGTTGTTTTATATCCAGGCCTAATGCTAATTTTGACATGCTAATACTTAATATTTTATCATGCTACACATGTATCATGTGCAGTGTTGAAATGTATCTAAGTGCATTTGCTAAAGTAGTGTAAGTATACATTTGATGTACTTCACTCCACTACATTTATCTGACAGATTTTAATTACTTCATGTATAATTTTACACACAAGACATAAAAAGTTCATAAAATCGGCTGTTTTGTTTGTTGTTTACAGTTTACACAAGTCCAACTGAAACCATCATCACTCAGTTAATTAGTGGAACATAGAGCTGCTAATTACTTTGATGGCTGAAGTCATTTTTTATGTAAAAACATTTCATGGTTCCAGCTTCACAAAGGTTTGTGTGATGACAACTTTTACTTTTAATATTTTAGATACATTTAGCTAATATGCTAACATTCTTTTGGTACAAAAGTACCATGTCTAATGCAGGACTTTTACTTGCAACAAATGATTTTGACAGTGCGGTATATAGTCAGAAATGAGTCCTTAAATCCAGATGTTTTGTATTTTAGCACTTATGATTCTCATGTCTAGAAGTCGATGGGTTTTTTGAATTGGTTTTTATTTTGATGCCTAAAATAAGGTCTGCGAGAAACACAAGCTTAAGAGACTTTCGTGTTTTGTTCAACGACTTAAAATACAGTCAGTAAATATCCCACTGTGAATTTTTTAAGCTTTCATGTGCCTTAAAAAAGACAGTTGCTAACAAGTGTCGAACACACTTTACAGTCCTCTTATGGTGGGGGCATTAGGTTGTGACTGTAGTGTAGTTCATTTATAGCCTAACGTTAGCTTCAGTAATCATAAAAATGGTGTTCATTTGTAAGGATAATCTTGCTAAACAAAACTTCTCATAAATGTTTGTTTGTGACAGAGCTTATTTTTATGCAATAATCCAAATGGAAAAATCCTGTAGGCTTTTTGATGAGGGAACCAGGGCAACACTAACTTCTGCATCAGCCCACAGGAAACATGTGATCCCTGGCTAACAGGCTATTTCCTCCAGTTCAGTTCCCTGATGACTGTCAAGTGAGTTTGTCTTGTTAAAAAGAACTTCACAAAACATGCCACGTGCCTGGCAGGTCCTGTTTTTGTCCTGTTTGTCTATAAAGCGCATATTCCAAACTACTGGATCGCGAAAACCGACAAAATTAACCTCTCCCTCACGGCTACAGGTAGTTTTGATCAGGTTTGTAATTAAAGAAACATTTCGTAAAGAAACGTACCCCCTTGTGTTGGACACTAGAGGCATCATCATCATCATCATCATACATATACGGATCTACGACACCTGTAACATACGTAAGTGGAAATAAGGTGTAAAACTTGAATATACTGCACGAGTTGTGTGAGAATTTGAAAACTTTTGATTCAGTTTTGCTGTTGCAAAATGAAGTTCTTCACTATTTTAATTCATGAAAAATATTCTCAGTTTTTGTATACTGTCTGCTGTGGAGGTATTTCTACACAAATACATCATAACATATGGAGAGTTACTGATATACAAGTGGTCATTTGTGGGTGAAGACTTCCTTTAATGTGAAGATTTCAGACTGTATTAACAGTGAACATCAGACAACAGGAGGCGTCTCACTAAAATATGATCAATTCTTTGTCGTAATAAAAACAGCCCATCTGACATAAAGATCTAAATTAAGTCCCTGGCTTCTCACTGTGGCACTCACAGTTCACACCTCACTATAAATACACGGTATGAAGTCCCACATACGAACACTCAGACGGAGGAATCGGCCCATAAACACTCCAACAAACAACCTATTGCCTTTTAAAGACAAACACACTCTCACATCCTCTCTCCCTGCGGACATCCCAGTCAGCCTTAATGGGAGCGCTGGGCGGTCGATGGGCGAGGTTAAAGGAGCCGTTGCTTCCCAATAAATATCACAACACACACACACACACACACACACACACAGAGTGCAGAAAACGTGTCTATCTGCAGTCCTGAAATAATGACAGTGTGTGTATTTGTGAGCTGCTTCCTGTTTACCATCTGAACGTCCATCTTTCCTCTAACAACACTCTCTCTTTCTCCCAGTCTAAAGGTTAGTCTCTTGGCCGGCTCTGACTGATTTTACAGGCAGCAGTGCCAATAAAAGCTGCTCGTCTCGCAGTAAAGCTGCTGTAATGAATGAAGAGCGCTGCGGAGAATAGAGACAAAACGCTGCTGAGGGTGGAGGAGAGGTGGTGGAGGAATCAGTCCTGAGACAGAGGAGGTGTTTCCTATCTGAAGGAACAGACAAATTCAACTGAAAATACTGCAGAAAACATGAGTGATGGAAACAAATCTGTGAAAATATTCATTCTGCTAATTAACCTGAACCTGACAAATCCAGACAAAGTTCAGGGCTTTGGGTCGTTGTGTTGATCAGTAACAGATACATATGTTGCTCCGTTTTAACGCCCCTCTCTTGCCATCTTTTATATTTCACTAAAGTTATTATAATTCATTGTGAGGGGAAATTTGGCACTTAAAATATTTCACCATTAGTAAAACTAGTGGACTGACACATCCTCAGAGTCATGCTGCTACTGTGGCTAAAAATGGCACAACAGTCAAAGTCTGTGGAAAGCTTCTGATGAGATAATCTGAACATGCAAATTTCATTTTCATCCCACACCGCCTGTCATATGCAGATTACACTTATTACAGTAGCAACATTGTTAATCAGTCAATTTATTTATCTAAGGATGTGAGCTTTGGAAATCTTTCAGTCCCACTGCAGAGGTCATTAAGAGACCTACAACACTCATATTCAGGTTCATATTTGTACTTTCGGTTTCTATTTGAACATGTTTACTCTTTTCATGATAAAAAAACACTGTTTATGTCTCACTGTCTGTGCTGGAACCAAGCAGCAACCTCAGGGGGCTGAAAAATGAAGCCAATGCAGAAGTGCCATAAACTGCAGTTCCTCTAATGTCCACTTGAGGCTGGCTCCAAGAGCGAGCCAATCCCCATAGACCGCTATGTTAAAATGTTAAAACTTAACAGCAGAAATAAACATGTTTACAGCCTGGTGCAAAAACTGTTTTGGTCTCTGTAGCTAATTTCAACATTCATGACACAATAAAGGAGGTGGATTTTTAAATGACTCGCCCATCTGCATTTTATTAAGGCTTAAAGTTATGCAGAGTGGGGCGCTTGGAGTGACAAGCTGTCTGTGGTCTGTGGAGGTGAAGTTGGTGTAGCTGCGTCTATAATGGCTGGAACAAATCAGTGGATACATTTATTTGAGTGTCTCAACCACCTCAAACTGATTTCTTTCAGCGTAGAACGTGATGCATTAGGTGCAATTTACATTTCTTAAGTCTAGAAGAGCCGCAAAATTAAACAATTTTATCCCCAATCAAGTTTTCAGTGAAGAGAGGGGCGTCTAAAGAACATGGCGTCTCTGTAATGGAGAATAGCGGCACTTTCTATCATGAAAAATCACCAATAAAAGCTTCTAGACACAATCGGACAAGTTCCGGCAGGAATATGAAATTGGGAACACTGGCAGCTAAGATGACATTTTCCCTGACGTTAGCATGTAGCTTAATGTAGCAGGGTATGTAATGCACACATGCAGCAGCCTGTAGCAGACGACCACATAAAGAAATCTGTCCTGATCTGACGTCAACTCGTAGCCAAAGAGGAAACAAACCTTGCTTTTACATTCGTTGACTTTATTATATGAGGCTTTGGTTTAATCTGAACATCCGTCATTGTAATATTATACACATATCTGACAATGAGGAGAAGTACATTAGGTCCCCTTTATAAAATGAAATGAATTCTTTAATTACATCTCAGTTTCAAAGCTGCTTTCACAGCGTGATGCTAAACGATCGGCTGTAGCTGCAGAGCTTCCTGTTAAAGATGGTCTGTATTGGTTTAAAACTACTTTTATCTCCTCTGCAGCCTCACTGCACTGTAGCGTTTTTATTTTTTTGGCCGCAGTTATAGATCCGAGGGGGAGCGTCTCCAGGGTTCGGGGGTATTAGTGATGGTCTGCTGTGTCTCCAGTGGATCCTGTGACAGCTCTAATGTCGGTGTGATTTACAGACCGCTGGACAAACAAGCATCATTACTGCAGCCTGTAAACGCGGGCCCGGCCGACCGCTCCCAAAGTGGGGTCTGGGGACCCTCAGGGGCCCTCAAGAGGCTCCCGGGGGACCCCTCAGCGAAATGAGAGAGTTTTATTTGACTATTATTTCATTCAGGAGGCGATAACAGACTGAGGGAGAATGAGCGATCAGAGGTTTGAGTCCTCTCGCAAAACAATAACTGACAGACCAAATCTGTCTGCCGCCAAACTTTCAGGACACGAGGGTCCACGCTGTGATCGCTACTGTCTCTCTAAAGGGAAAGTCCACCGTAAAACACCTAACATGATGTTAAATACTAGCTGATAGTGATTTGGTATATTGGCTCCATGTTTACTGCAAAAGAAAAAATTAATTCTTATGAAGCGTACGTTTCTGCAAACATGGATGTTACATTTGTACGTTATTATGTAGCAGATTAGTTTAAATGTTACATTTCTTTACATTCCAACAAAGCTGTGGTTAACGTGGTTAGGTTCAGGCATAAAAACCACTTGGTTATGGTTAGGAAAAGGTCATGTTTTGGCGTAAGGCCCCGACACACCAAGTCAACAGTCGACTGTCAGTCAGTGTTAGACTATCGGTGAGCGTCTTCCATCCTACTCGTAGCAGTGAGTTCTGCACCGTTGGTCGTTGTCAGCTTTTTTTTTAGCTGATTCAGCATGTTGAATCTGCATCGGAGACAGTGGAGCCCGTGGGTACATGACATCCCTCTGATTAGCAGTTCAGCTCAGCACACCAGAAAAAAAACTGAAGTGAGGAAAGTAAACAAAAAGCTAAAGTCAAGAGAGAGTGAGATCGAAACAAACTTGTAAAATGAGGTAAGATTACTTTTTTAGTCATTGAGGTCTTCAGCGGAAACGTTTCATGACGGTTTTCGTTGTTCTCTGGCACATGGTAAATATCCCTTGGATGTGTTGTCACCGTGCTAACTGGCTAACTAGCGTCTTCAATCCTGTTTGTCCTGTGGTTTCCCTTTTTACATGATGAATAGAGACTACTGCCGCCTGCTGGTGTGGAGAGTTATTTTCTCTCACACAGGTGCAGAATGTATGTGCGAGTTGGCAGTCATCTGTCATCTGTAGTCCTCGTGGTGTCTTCGTGTGTGGCCAAGACACAACAGACGTAAAGCAACGCAACAGTTGGCTTTTGTTGCTGCTAGTTCTCTGATGTCACTTTGGTGCATCTGGGCCAGTTTTAAGACATTATTCCAGCTGGAAACGTGGCAATGTCTCAGTGGAAAACAGCTGCTTCTCGAGGCACTATCCCCGGTGGAAAAGCACAGGCCACTAAAAGAAGCCGCTGGAAATACAGCGATGACTCGCTAAAACACAACCGGTTTGGTTGATTGTTGGTCTGGAATAGCAGTCTGCAGCTTGGAAGGCTTCTGGCTGTCCTCTCCACCTCTTGATCACAAAATCAGCTTGTAAGCTACGTCACTTTAGAAAGGTTGATATGACACATTGAAACGTACATATTTAACATATTCATGGTTTGCAGAAACGTACATTGCCAACATTTCCTTCTGCCGACTGGACTTTTCAACCTGTTTCCAATAAAAATCATCTTGTTTCAGGTTTTATTTTTCTTGATTTCAGCACAGTGAACCTGCTTTATTCTTTCATCTGCGATACAATCAGCTATTTCTAGAAAATAATTGAAAGAACTTAATTTTTTTTAAAGCTTGTCTCAAGGTAATAATGTTTTTCCGATTCAGTTATAGACAAATGATTTGATAAGACTGAGATTTGTCTGGCAATGTTGCCAGTTACTAACCCTTTTACAAAACTAGAAAATGTTTTAGCAACCTCAGACATCAGCAATAAATGTAAGGTTTTAGTGTCAGGGTCTTTGCCACTTCTTATTTTGGTCCTAAAAATCAACAGAGACAAATCAGATGAATTTGCGTCTGGCAAAATATGCATTTTGTTTTTTGAAGTCAAAGTTATATTTTTAGCCCAATATCACAAATCACAAATTTCCATTGAGGGATTTTCAAGATTAAGGAAACTGCTTGAAGGAGCCTGAACGCTGATTTCTTACAGATTGAATTCAGTTTAATATGATAGTAAATTCAACTGGGCTTCATCCAGCAAACAGCCAAAAAAGGCAAGTGTGTAATAAGTAATAACTAATTATATGGGAAAAAAATGTCATATTTACACCTTATTTTTTAATATGTTGCATCCTAAACAAATGAAACAAACATCCCATACTTATCTTGAAAATTAAATACCAATTATGATACATTAGTGTCACATTTTAGCCTGAAAAATAGTCAAACTTTAACTAAATGATATCAGAAAACCATCCGGTCTTTATCCAGCTGAGGGTGCATGTGCAGCATACAGACACAGTTTGAGTGATAAATCATATCTAACCGTTCCTGTGTGTTTGCTGATGGTGCTGTGACATTTTAAAGAAATGCAGTCACTGGCTGACAAACTCAAAATGTCCCTGCGTCTCAGTTCAGTCAGTTTAAAACCACAGAAATGTAAACGAGACGTTTCTTCAGGTCTGTGCGAGCAGAGAGAAGCAGCAGTTTATTAAAGAAGCTCTCAGCTGAAAACCTCCTGCCTCCACACAAACAACAACTTTTAAGGAAAAAAAAATCAATCATCTCTTTGAGTTTAACGCTCGTTTTGTATTTCTGACATTTTCCAGGACATCATCAGCAGTCGTCTTCGTCTCCGGGGTCACAAACTGCCTCTGCACTCTCAAGGAAACTGAGCCCACTGTCAATTACAGAGGCAAATTAAAATAAGAAGACACCAGTTTACTGCAGGTTATTCATGATACGTGCTCCCAGTGAGCTGGCCCTCGGGGGACAAACAGTCTGAAGGCCAAACAAACACTTTAACAAGGTACTGCTGCTGTTTTCATGCTCGGAATCAACAAAATCGACTGCGTGACAGAGGAGCTAAATGCCAAACGGCTGCTGAAGAGCAAAACTGCTGCTGCTGCTGCTGCTGCTGCTGCTGGAGGTCTGTTGGTTTATGCTGCTGCAGCTTTACCACTGCAATGCTGCCCCCCGCTGACCCTGCAGAGGAACTACAGACCAGCTGACAGCAGCACACACAAACATCTCACTTTACATCAGGAAACATTTAATATAATAATGAAAACTGATCCTGATTATGCTGCAAACAAACAGATGATTAAGCTGAGGCTGTATCATTTTACTTTTTTTTTTAATCTTGTATTAAAACATATTTTTATTAATTTATTAGATTTTTTTGAAAACTTGTTTTTACTGGAACTATTTCAACTTATTTTGTTTTGGGCCAGTTAACATCTTTTGTTATTGTAAGTTCTTAATTTGATTTTGATTTTTTTTTATTATTATTTTTTATTTTAATTTGCTGCATTGTGTGAAGCAATTATATTAATGTTTTGGAGAAGTTTATTATTCAAGGTAAGTGATACATTAGGTAAAACAAAATAAAAACGAAGACAAAGAATACGGAAATGTTTGTTACCTATGAGGCGGGGAGGGGATGGTGCAAAAAGGGGAACATGTCAAATAATTTATTTTAGCTTAGGGAGGGGCATACAAAATGTGTATTTATTTTACTGCTGATTTTTAAAGAAAACATGCCCCACAAACCTGCCATGGGAACCAGTACTTTAAATTATGTTTTGTGTAAAATTTGGCCCAAAAAAAAAAAAAATCTGTTTGCACAACAAGAGTGAAAAACTGAGGCTTCTTTTTTCAAATCCAGGATTTCGCCTTTAAATTTTAACTTTCAAACATCAAAAGGTAAGTTTTAAGAATCTATTAACTGATTTATGGTGGAGGGCAGGTCATGGATTTTCTGCCAGTCACTCAGGGAGGCTCAAGGGACAGTATTTGTAGCTTCAGGGAGGGTTGAAAAAAAAAAAAAAAAAAGTCAAGACCCAGCAACCCCCCTCCTGTGATAAGTACAGAACAGTCCCTAAAGTTAATAGTAATAAAAAACGAAGGAAAAAAAAGGCACATAGTAAATACATAATAAATTCAACACAAGCGACGATAACAGCATTTGAAGAGCTTATTAAGTAAAAATATATAAATGCAAAGTGACAAAAAAATCAAAAATACCATTGAAGTGAGTAAAAGAATTATGTCGCAATTTACAAATAAAGCCAGAAATATATAAAGTATATAATGCATGCAAAAATGATCAAATATCTACAGATATTACAATTAAAAAAAAACAACTTGAAAACAGCTACACTGAGTAAATGTTTGAAATTTTCAATCTTTACTTGTGTTTTATGTTTAATGTTAATTCTCAGTGTTCATTAATCACACGTGGTCATTTGCTCAAGATAAAATTAGTCTTAATTTCTTTCACACTCCGACCCAAATATATATTTAACGTTCACTCTCTTCCATCATTGTGTCTTAAACTCAAACTAATGTTTTCTTTATAATTTTTTTATAATTTTTTTGGTCCCAACAAGAAAAAAAAAAAAAGACTTGAAAATATTCTTGTTATGTTTGTAGATACAGATTCAGTGAAGCTTCATGAGAAATGAACGAGTTTGATTAACTTGATTTAACCAGTTTTATTCTTATAGATTTGTGTACATATAATGTTGCTTTGTTATTTTCTACAGCCATTCATGTGTGTTACTGTGCCTATTTCAAATTTAACTGGAATGTGTGAACCATTTACTTTATCTTGTACAGCACTTGGGTCGACCACAGTTGTTTTTAACGTGCTAAATAAATACATAAACTTGATTTGATTCTCGTTTGATTCACTTACAGAAATTCAGCCACAGAAATCTGGAAGTTCAAATAAAGAATGGTTGTAATATGTACAGTATAAATGAATGTAAAGGATGAAATGGTGTTTAGAAAGCTCTGAAAAAAGAAAATAAATGCACTTTTTCTTCCTCATCACGTTGATGATGAACAGTTTTGTCTTCTGTTTCTTTGAGTTCACAGAGCTTCATCAGTCCTAACTACAACAGTTTTCCCTCAGTATTGATGTCATCTGTTCACCTGCCAATATCAGCGCTGAGTTATAAATGTAACATAAACACTGAAGCTCACTAACAAGCTCAGCTGTCACATTATGACACACACAGGAGATCTAACACAACCTGTTCATGTAATACATTACTGTGTCCTCACTTTCTGCTCTCTGATAATCATTTGATTTATGAACTTGAAACACAAAAAACGAGTGACATCACTGCCTTAAAGCTCCGCCCACAACTGAAACTCAGAGCAGGGTTTTACATACATGAGCAGCAAACAACTAAACCTGATTTATGAGTATGTTCTGATCATGTTTATGGAGATTATATCTGTAAATGAGGCAGAAAAACAGGTTGATATTATGATCAGCTCACAAACACGAAACATATCTCTTTATCTTGAATTTCAACTGTTCAATTATTGTGTCTTTCATTAAGAGAAAAACTAAAGATTTCAATCAATATTTCTGATCAACATTTCAGTGAAGAGCTGTTTCTACATTTTATTTTATTTTGAAACGCATTAAACTGTAAATAACACTTCATTTTTTGTGGCTGAGCTGCAGTTTTGTCTGTTTTTGAATATTTTATGCTGATAATATGAATCTCAACTGAACATGGAGGAAAACGATGAGTTTGGATAATTCAGGTTTATGACAACGTGGGTCTTAGTTTTTAGATTTCGCTCTCATTTGTAACTGTAATAATGTAACACAGTTAATATCAGATTCTGGGAACAAGGAGACGTCACTAAAAAGAAGTCTGAGGGGTCAAAGGGCATGAGCATGAGCAGTTTGACCCTTTTTAAGGATGTTTACTTACCAGCTATAAATCAAAAGTACTGCTTCTGGTCTCTGGTCGGTTTGGGTCTTAAATTTCGGCAGTACCAGCTGGATTTAGTCGGGTTGAGTCTAAAACACGTTGGGCAGACTGGGTTATGATCTGAGTGAGCTGAACTCTTGCTGAGGGTCACAGAAACAACAACACAAGTCCTCTCATCTATCTGGGTGAGGGTAGTGCGTCCAGGCCGCAGCCATGGAGCCGCAGAGAGGGCCCAACATAAAAAGACACAGCGGCCTGGGGCAAAAAGTTGAACCAACTTTTGGAGAAACCAGACGTCATACTGCAGCGGCCAATCAAGTAACTGCTGGTCAGAGCAGAGGACGCTTGTTGTCCTTTCTATTGTTGAATAACACAGTAAGTAAAAGACAGTCTGTATCAACAGCTGTGAGCTCTCCCACACATGATAACACTCAGTGGCTGTAAAGACTCTACAGAGAAACACATTTGTACAAATGAGCTCTGCAGATCTTTTAAGCAACAACAACAAACTTGACTCCACTTCACTCCACTTGACCACACATAGGTCAGTTAAGGGACACTCTGACACTGCCGCCCGACCCTGCAGCCACCGCAGCGCCTGATTTGGTGTGAATGAAGCCCAACTCAGATTTATTTTGCTGTATGACTCCTGTTTGTTGTCCACCTTTAATCAGTCACCTGACCAGACGCCCCACACTGTGTGATGCCAGCAGGAGCCGAGAAAACCATTAAAGGAATACTCGATCCGCAAAATGATCTTTTGTATCATCAGTTACACACTGAGTGTGAACGTAAGTTCATGAAGGAAATTCTGTTTCTCTCTCATGCCTCCACACTGAGAGAAGAATCCAAAACCGGTGTGGGCACAGGTAAAATAGACTACATGTGGGCAGGCAGAGGGTGAGAACAAAAAATATATTTTTCAGAATAAAACACAGTAAAAGATGTGCTGTATATGGTTAATATTCTGACATCTAAATCACTGCTATCAGGCCTCAATGCCTTTTACTTTGAAAGTCAATGAAACAAGTGTAACCTTTGACCCCGTGGTCACAATGGTCACCAACATGGAGGACTACAGCCTGAGGATGAGGTGGCAGCCTACACGGAGTTTAAGACACCCGAGGACGATGGTGGTGGAAGGAGCATGCTGAAATGTTTCCTAACCTGGCAGTGACTGAATGTTTTCACCATCCAGTCAAAGAGACGTC
>JAPZEB010000022.1:2906004-2916767 GCA_029783705.1 Chaetodon striatus
GCCAGAGCGGTATTTTCCCTACTGACGGAGGGCTAGGTCTGGCTACACGAGACTATTTAACCAGGTCTGCAAAGTTTAGGCTGCTTTAGGCGGATTTATAATGTGCGTTGGCTCTGCGCAGAGACTTTACTACAGAAACGGTGAATAATGAACACATGGTAGACAGCAGAGTGAGAGAGTTATGTCATCTCAAAGAAGTGCTTCACTGAAAATGAGTTAAAACATGCAAAACACACCTGTACGGTGCTTTAATGTCAAATAACAACGGTAAGTCATTTATACAAAAAAACAAACTGTGGTTGGTCAAGTCAGTTTGATTAAAAGTCCTGACGACAGTATTTATGAAACATTGCCCTGATCATGAAGCTCCAGTTCAACATCTTCACTTTAAAACAGTTTATTTGTCTTCAGTCACAGAAGAGCAGCCGTCTCTCTTTATAACACGCTGGTTAGTAAAAAACAAACTAAGATCAGACAGTCTCCAACATTCACTGATATTGCATCTCATTTAATTTGTTTTGTTTGCATTGAGAGTAAAGATCCCAGTGGATGCATCAACACCATCCGTCTGAAGAGTTTACTGAAAAGACAACAGACAGGAAGAGTTCAGTTTGTCTCTGACGCAGAGCTGCTTTCCTTCGTGCTGAAGGAGACACTTCAAATAAAATAAACTGCATTTGTAAAAAACAATCTCATCGACACAGTCAACCTACAGACGGAGCACTGGTTGTTTTGGCAGCGAGTAATGTTTTGAAGCAATGGAGTCTGGGAATTTTCCTGACAGCTGAGGACAACCTCCTAAAAACCTTTATAAAATAATTTATCTCGGAAACAACTCATAAAACTATAAATGAACATCTCGACACTATTCTATTGTTTCACTTTGTGATGCTGACTTGAGAACTATTGGTTGAAAAGCTTGATTCAAAACAAAGTAAACAATCATTCATTTTAAATTATTTAAATATAATTTTCCTGCACTAAGACAAATTCAAATCGCTGGCATTGTCAGATTAGTTAAAGTAAAACTACACCTGCAGGTAACTGTTCTGAATGAACTGAGTATGGTCTATCATTTCCCCAAAATTAGGAACAAATTATATTTTTTCCCAGGTATTCTCTAAAAAAGGAAAGAAATGGGAAAAATTACAGGTCTGTAAAATAAAGTGTTCAAAACTTACTGGTTCAGGCTGGATATTTATTGTTTACTTCTTGCTGAAAAATAGGAATGTTTTTTCAAGATTTTGCACAACTTACTGACACATATGAAACTAGAAGATCTTAGGAATCCAGCAGTACAACCATGTTATGCTAGTTTTAAAGGAAGGGGGATTAGCAGAGCTCTAATTTTGTGCCAACTTTTGGTGAGGGAAAAACAGCGTGGCCATTTCACATAGGTCCCTTGACCTCTGACCTCAAGATATCTGAATGAAAATAGGTCTTTTGGGTGCCCACTTGTCTCCACATGTCCACTTTACGTTTGTCCCATACAGTTCAGGGCACAAACTCTGCACTTTTCTGCATGCGGTATAAATGTGCTACATTTGCCTATTGTATTTAAATATTTCTGGAAAGCTGAGACTAAACCCAGTTTTGCTAATGTGTGATGACAGCAGCCAACAGTAGCCATTTCAGTGTAGTGAGACCATTTTTAACAGACATCACTGTATGAAACGACCTGTAGTGACCACTAGGATAATCACAGCCTCACGAAACTTTACAGCCAACAACTACAGACCTCGAGACGACGGATGGCTTTCATAGTTAAACTGTGTTATAAGGAAAAGAGTTGCTCGCCATCAAATTGTGCAATTCTTACACAAACCTCCAAATTTCAACAGTTTTTGAGACCAAATTACAGCAAGGATATTTATTTAGTGTTCCTCAAGGTCTTGGCATCTTAATGTGCTATTTTGAGGGGATTTTTGGCCATTTTGATCAAACCCTGAGTGGTAAAAGCTTTAACACTTATTGGAATCACTGGAATTTGAGTTGGTGCCAAATCCTTCCATTAGCTGGGATTAGACTGATTGAGCAGTAACAGCAATGTTTACCTGTAACCATGCCCACGTCTTCTTTCCATTCAGCTCTCTGAATTACTGAAAAACTCGAGTGGAGCATTTAATGCTGACACAGACTATGCAGCCAAAAGTATGTAGACGCCTCAGTTCACTACTTTTCTGTAGGTTTGTTTTTTTTAATTACCTTTTTCTGCACGGGCCAAACGTACTACTTCTGTGATCAACAACAGACGTAAACACAGAACCATTTCTTCAATTAAGTTTTATTGCAACAAGACGGTCCTTTCCCCAAGAAGTGCATCTGTGCTGGATGCAAAGACAAGCTGCTGCTAATCACCTTCTCATCTGACTCCAGGGAAGACACTGAAATGTTGGACTGATCCTTTAACAAGTCAGAATCAGCCTAGTGGATGCAGGGAAATCCTCCCAGACTCCACCGCCTCAAATATATCCACCCTCCAGAACCCCGACCGCCAAAGAGTGTGTAAACCTAAACATGGTAAACTGCAAAAAATAAAAAAGGTCTTTGTAAACCAGATGAGTAAACAGCACAGCAGAATCTCACTGATCCAAAATACAGGTGTAAAACAGGAATGTAACAGAAAAGCTCTACAGAGTTTGGATTATTCTGCTGCATCAGAACCACAGACAGTATTTGTATCCACGTTAACATGCCCCAAAACCCCGACAGACGTGATCCAGTTTCTCCCAAAGCTGCAAAGTAGAGAGCCGAGGCTGAAATCTGTGTTTCTATCTGGAGTGTTTCCACACCACAGGCGCACAATAACACTGCAACAAAATGGAGGACATTTTGCTTCGTTAATGGATGTAAGAACTGAGCACAGACATGAATCTTCTAATCAAACTATAAGACAGAAATCTTTCCAAGAGGTTAAGAGTTTCTTTTAAAGGACGGCGTGGAAACACTGAAACACTTTGACCAAAGAGATATGATAATAACTTCTGACCAGATTTCCATGAAAATACACGTTGATGTTCCTGCTGGATGATTCCTATTGATTCTGGTAAAGCCCTTGACCTTTCCTCTCGCCCCACCCTCAGGAAACATCACATCTGTATCCCCAATAATGTAAAAAGTTTGAACATGTTCTGCTGAACTGCGAGGTGTAATAAACACTGCAGCCTCATGGTGCTGCTAGTGAGACTCTAGTGTCTCTATTTACCATCAGGTCACAGAGGAGCAAATGAAAAGAGGTCAATCAGCTGTTCTGCAGTAGACTTTTTAAAGCTAAATGAATGTTGTAAGAAATGTGATCAAATAAAAATCACCTTAAATGATTGTACCTGCTGTCATGACTTGCCTGTGTGCTGCTTTTGAATTTGTTTCATGTGTTATTATTATTATTATGTGTGTCAAATTGGATCACTCCAATGGACAGCTGCTTAACAGAGACAGCAACCTAGCTCGACAACATGACCAAAACAACATGACATCAAATATATTAAACTGTGTGGACCTTCAACTAATGACGAAGGAGAAGTCTGGACCCTGCTGCTGGACCAGTTGGGAAACACTGATATGAAGAAATCGTTATAAGCTGACATCAGCTTGTCACAAGAGGAGACAATTTGTTGGAAACAGAGTATTCAGAACTGACTGAAGCTTCAGGTTTTTGTTCACAGGGATTTTTTTTTTTACTAACTTTAACCTCATTATTGAATCTCTGATTACGTCATCCGAAAACACTGGGTTATAATACTATCTGACAGAGATAAAGACAAGCATAATAGGTCCCCTTTTAGCTCAGCAGCCCTGAATCTTTCACTATGCTGTACAATTAATTGTGTTCAAAAGCTTTATCTCTTCCTATTTAACAGTGAGAGGTGGAGACAGCCAAATAAAGTCTCTCTCACCTCATGAGTGACATCATCCATGGCTCTGACACCCCGAACTTAATGAACGTAGCCTTAAGCTATGGAGAGTTCATCTGTAAACATGACACGAGGAACAGAAAACGAACAGCACATCTTGCCACACTGAAATTGAAACACTAGGTCAGAGCATCAGATAACAGCCTCGGTCGTCTACTTTCAGCTTTGTGACCACTGTGTAAAATCTCTTTCTCCTAAAGTTCAAACGATCGGCCGCTTTGTCGGCCGCTGTAGAAGGTGCATCCTTAAACCTCCCTGTCTCAAACACATCACACAACTAAAGTCTACTTCATGCCAAAAATACTGCATAGATAATAACCATGGAAATAAAATAAAAAATGTGTGGAATATGATGTGAAACATTAAAAACAAGAAATTAAATACTACTATATATACAGTGGTTTTAAAACGATTTGTTGTGCTGGTGCACGTTAACCACGTGCAGGATTATAACCACATTTTCAAAAAATTTCAAATCATATAAGTGTGTGCATAAACATAAATACTAATACTTCATTTTAGTGTAGTTCAGTAACAGAGTGGCAGAGGAACAGAAACCTGTCATCTCCATTCAGAAACATTTGACACTTTGGGTTTAACGGATCAGTGAACTCTGGAACGTGTGCGGTCATCAAACTAAATGTGACAAAACTAAAATATATATGAAAAGTGGTGTAATGGAGATGTGAGGTTTCTGCAGGACGCTGATTAATACACAAACACACTTCCTTCAATCTGTCGATAAAAAAACAACTGCTTCAGTATCATTAAACACACACAGGTTCTTCTCATTCACGTTGAAGTGAGTCCAAATGACGCCATCAGATAGACGTGAACAAAACAACAGACGGTTACAGAGTTTCTGTTTTTGTCTTTCAGTCCTTAAACTGTAGAAAAACCATCACAAGTCAAACATCAGAGGCAGAAAACATGAGAAACTTCATGGTTTGCAGGTATAAAAACAGAAGTCTGGGCGAATACTGTTTAAATGTATCTGACCAATTGAGTGTGGAGTTCATACTTGACCTTGGGAAAGATAGTTTGAGAAAATATCTTGACTCACAGTCTGTTGATTATCATATGGAGTTGACATACTCAGTGACAACTGAGCAAACTCCATGAGAAAACCATGAGATACAGATTAAAGCTCCAGAAAAGCTAATAAGTGGGCCTTTAGCAAAGATTATATTGTCAAACTAGAATTACGGCTTCATGGTCGTATGACTCTAAACCTGTCCAGATGGAGCAGCAAACGTCTGCAGGCTGGAATCAAACCAGCAGCTGCAGCAGCACGGACACTGCTGTTGGAGCCTTATGTTTGATTTGTGTGAAATGTATTATCCCACCACGTCACTAGGTGGCTTATGTCACTAGCTGAGGCAGGCCATGGTATAAAGTTCATCCCTGTAAGCACAGGTGTCGCTGATGTTTTTGCCTGTGCTCAGATTGAAATTGATACGGCTGTATTTGTCAGATGTTTATGTTGTTTGTGTCCGGACATTACGGACAATGGTGAGAAAGTCAATGAGTAATGATATACAGCATTGTCGGTAAAGGTTCTCAGTTATCCAGGTCATGGTAATTATAAGTGCTATATCGTAGGCAACTGGACTTGCTTGCATTTCTTGAAGACGTTTCGCCTCTCGTCCAAGAAGCTTCTTGAAGAAGCTTCTTGAAGAAGCTTCTTGAAGAAGAAGAAGATATCTTGAAGAAATTCCCTCATAATGTTATTGAGATATAGCGTTTACAAGAATGAGACGGATGTAAGGTCACAGTGATCACTGACCTTTGACAAGCAAAGTCGAATCAGTTTATTTTTGAGTCCAAGTGGACACTTGTGCCAAATACGAGATAAGATATTTTGTTTATGAGAATGAGACGGATGCAAGGTCATATTAATGTTTGACCAACAAAATTTAATCACTTCAACGTTGAGTGCAAGTGAACGTTGTGTCAAATTTAAAGAAATCCCTCACGACCATCTTGAGATATCGCGCTCACAAGAATGGGACATACGGACAAACAGGTAACTCATAAACCCAATGCCCTTCAGCTGTGGCTGTCGCCAGTGTGGAGACGGAAAAACCTTCACACCATTTGACTGAATTGGATTTTTTACCCCTTGTGTTGGCAGGTTTTCACCACTTAATATCTGTATATAAATGATAAAAGGGAGTCTCATTATTCCAAGGAGATCAGTTAAATACCAGTAATTATTTTGAGCCATTGTTGCGTCAAACGTACTAGTATAAAACAAAAAGGAATATGGATCATGGATGTGTAATGTCAGAGATGTTTCATTGTTTGGGGATAATATGTATGTAGTTTTGGCACTATGGTTACCATGATACTTTAGGTGATGTAAACAGGAAGTATGATGAGTCAAGGTGGATTTATGTACGTTCATCTGTGATTGATCTTTGAGATATTTTTGACACAATTCCAGTAGAAATTTCTCATGTTGGCTGCCTCTTTCTGTTTGCTCTGTCGGTCTGTTCATTATGTGCTCTCTGCCCTTCAGTAGGCACTCGTTGGTTAAACATTACTGGTTTTGCTCTTGCCTCTGGCCCCGCCTCCTCCTGGGCTGCCTTTACTCTCTGACTTCCTGCCAGGTGAGTTCTGACAGGCGGAGCCTGACTGACCACCGCTGTTGTTGTTGTTGTGGTTTGTGTTTCCGCTCAGTGTCTCCATGATGGAGCGGAACGCCCCGAAGGGCCGCTTGCTTTCGGAGCTTCCTGTAGGAGTCCTCTCCTTCCCATGATGCCCTTTGGTCTGCTCCGCCTCCTGATTGGAGCTCTTGTGAACTTGCTCGTCAAAGGTGACTCTCAGTTTGAGGTTCTGGGACGTCTTCCTGCGAGACGAGGGCGACTTCAGGGCGCTCTTGGGGCTGGTAGCAACTTTCTGACCATTGGCGCCATCGTGGAAGTCGCCGGAAGCGTCTGGTGTTTTACCATCTGCCGCCTCGGGGTCGCTGGAGGTGGGGGAGGGGTTGTAACCGACGCTGTCAACTGACTTTGACCCGCTGAGAGAAAATGCCAGTTTCTTCTCAGCTGTGGATGAGGAGGAAGAGGAAGGGAGATGCTTCCTCATCATCAGATTAAGGTGGTTTGACGCTGGCTCCTCCTCTGCGATTGGCAGATGGTTCGGCCTATCAGGTCGCAGTGTGCTCACGGCGGCGGCTCCTTGATTTTTACCCTCCTCCGGTGGGTAACCGTCCGAATCGGACTCACTCAGAGAGCGCTGCATGATCTGTCTGAGTCTCGCTAGTTTGAGCTCTCTCCTCTCCACCAGCCCCGTCCTGCGGGGCCCAGGGGCCCCGGGGCCGCCCGCCGGGGGCAGCCTCTCCCTGGGACACAGCGTGTCCGACATGTCCTTCCCCAGCAGCTGCCGCAACACCGAGTCTGGACCTACCCCTCCCTGACGGACCAACCAACCGTCCCCTGGAGTCACCTCTGCTGTCAACATCATCTCTGGCCACGCCTCCACTGAGGGCTGATGGGAGCTGGAGTCCGGAGAGGGAGACAGAAGTTATCCTTTACTTCTACATGTTTCAAGTATGTTAGTTGATAATTCCTTCAATCATTACTACACCTTCTCAGACCATCACCCTCACTACGTCTACTACTATTACTACATACTGTACTACTATTACTCAGAGTAGTACTGTACTGGCTCTTCTAGTATAACTACTTTTACGTCTACTGCTTTTTATGAAACTACTGCAGCTTTTCCTACTTCTAAAAGTACTACTACTATTACTACTACTCTCCATGTACATCTACTACTATTACCTATACAGTAACAACACGTGGAGTCTGTGTGATAAAGTTAAACTCATTTCAGCTCTGAAAACTCTTTATCCAAAGTTAGAAGTTATTACATTAAAAAATTAAAACCATTAATAATAATACAATAACTGTAAAACATACTACAGAGTAGCCCTGAAGTCCCACCGTACTTCTTGGCCTGCTGTTTTTCCACCTCCCTACACCCTCAGAGCTGCTTCAGGTGGTGTATTTAAGCAGTCTCACCTGAAAACTGCTGTAAATGCTGCCATCTCTTGCTCTCACTACTTCTGCTGCTGCCACCACCGCCAGTCATATCTGAAGCTCTGAGTACAAGTTCTTCGCAGTGGAGGTTATCATCGTCACTCCCCAGTCCCTGCTGGGCTGTATTCTTTTGGGGAGCGACAACTATTGATGTGGTGAGTGCCCTGTTTTCCAGCGTTGCCACTCAGAAAAGCACCCTGACTGCTCTTTGTCAGGTGATAGATTGTCTTATTTTGCAGTTTGGCAGCAGTCACAATGGATGAGAGGAAACTCAACGTGGAATTAAAATATCTAAGTTTCCAACATTATAAAATAATACAACTCCAGCAAAAGTGTAGTTGTAGTTGTCAAAAACCACAATATAGAATGAGTTTTTGTGTGGGCCCTAAATATGATATAATTTATATGTGTGTGTGTGTGTGTGTTACCTGGGTGATCTGGAAGGTGTGCCCTCGGCCTTGTTGGGGTCCATCAGTCTCTGCAGTTGTTTCTGTAGAGTCATCCTCTCTGTTGCCTGCCTGCAAGACAAACACACACACAAAGTGTTAACTCTACATTACACAGCTCAAAACACTTAGCAACAGACAGTTATGTTGGAAGTTCTGTAAACGGTAACACTTTTTGTAACACTCAGTCAATGCACTGTAAAGCAAATACATTTAACGCAACACTGCTTTATTTAGTGTTTATATCAGCTGATCTGTTTGATCTGGAGAGGAAGAAGCCTCTGTGGATAATTCAGATACCTGTAAAAATCTCTTGAACTTCTGGATCCTAAAAACAAGGTGAGCACAAATTAGAAGGTGCCCATCACAGAAAAGGGTGAATAGTGTCAGAGAAACAGTGGTTTGTAACGTGAAACTGCTTTATGTAGTGTTTTGACAGGTTTAAGTGACTGGATCTGTTTTTTTTTTTTGTTTTGTTTTGTTTTTTGGAGAGGAAGAGACCTCTGCAGTCTGAAGAAACTAACAAAAGAAGTTTCAGATGGTTGTAATTTACAAAGCTCACCACGAGATGCCACTAAATCCCCCTAAATCTGACAAAGAAAATTATCACAACACAATCCAAATCAGTAACTGTGAAAGTAAAAATACTGTAACTTACTCATTGAGCTGTTTGGTGAGTTTGACAACCTGTGAGGCCAACGACATGCAGGTCTCCACGACGACCAGGTACCGAGCGCAGGTGGTGTGTCCCTGCCGCTCGGCACTCTGGGAAGGCCGCTCCCCCTGCTGGTTCTGCACAGTCACGTTGGAGCCGTACTCCACCAGAGTCTGGACACAGAGTCGTAAACAGTTACTGCTCTGCGATCTGGACAGATCTCACACATGTTGATGCTTGGACTTAAAATAAGAAACATTATTATTGGTAATTCTAACTCTGTGTAATCAAAGCTCTCCCCAGCAGTACAGATCTACTCTGCTCTGCTGAGAAAAAACTGCTGCTTTATCACAAACAGATCACTAACTATCAGTATTTTGATTGTCGGCCTGGCTAGCCAACAGGAAGCAGACAAGACCAATAACATCCTCCTCTCCTTCAGCAGGGATAAAAAAAACACTCAGCTTCCACTGCAGGAACACGAGCTCCACATTGTAAAACACCTTTAATAATTCATTTATGCTTTTTCATGATTAGTAGAAGCAAAGTCTGAGAAGATAAAGTTTTACAACGCTAAAATGTTGACATTTATATTGTTAAAATATTTAAATGATTTAAAGTGTTGTTTTAAATCATGTTCTGTGTCACTGAGCTGCAGGTGAAAGACATTAGAGTGGATGTCAAATGATCAAATCAAACCACCAGACCAACCACAGCTGGCTGAGACAAACTAGAGGTGATAGATGAGGTGATGGTGATTGTTACTTTCCAGCAGTACACACACCTGAATACAGGTGAGGTGTCCGTACTGAGCAGCCACATGTACGGCGGTGTTTCCGTTCTGGTCGACTTCGTCCAGAGAGATCGCCTGTTCCTGCATGAACTGAAGCAACCACAGCAGCACCTTCTCCTGCAGAGACAGACAGATGAACAGAGAAAGAAGGAGACTTATTACCCTCAAGTCAAGACATCTTGCCCAAAACAAACACACACATATTAGGCCTGGGCAGTATCACAGTATTATGGTATACCAGGGTATTTAAAAGTCCCGACAGTATCATTTTTAGTACCGTCAAAAATACAGAAGCTCAACTTTCCATTAACCTCAAACTGGAGAGGCTGTACTGTGGATTTTTTTGCATGTAGTGTACATCACGTGCCTCCAGAGGTCAGTGGTGCAAGAGGCAGAGAGAAGAGACATCTAACTTTGTGAATTAAGGATTTATTTCGACCAAACCAGAGCTGGTGATTGTTGGAACAACAGACTAACTAACTAAAGGACTGACAAGACTAACCAAGATGGTTTTGCTGTGTTTTATTTTGTTTCTAAGAGTGTTACACTGCGAGCTAACAAGGCAGTTAAGCCTGGCGTCGCCCAGTGAAAGAGAGAAACAGTTGCATGTCTCTGTTGAGTAAGGAAAATAGATAAAGACAAAAAAAATACATGTTTTTTGTTTTTTTTTTGACATGTTGAGAGTTTCTTTGTGTATTTATTATACTGGAAAAGCTGAGAGAGCTTGGCTAATGCGGTGAATTCTCCAGTTGAGGGGGTACTGGTAAATTCTCAGAGAAGGAGCAATCATCAAGATTCTGGTCTTAACCACTCTATTTCATCATAAACAACCAGGAATGGGGATCAAAGTGGAAAATACTGGAACTCTCCTTTAATTTGAGACTGCAACAGTCAACAGGGATGAAC
>JAPZEB010000022.1:2916867-2928704 GCA_029783705.1 Chaetodon striatus
ACACGCACACACACACACACACACACACAGTCAACATTTTACAGTCAAGACCAGGTGGTTTTAAATCTGTCATCCTGTTAATCTGAGTGAATAAACACGAGGCTTGTCGATAAGAGCCAATCAGGACTCAGCTGCCCGGCTTGTCTCTAGATAACACACTTCCTGTCTGGCAGCCAATCAAGAGCTGGGTTTCCACAGCAGGGCAAACAAAACAAAACCTACTCAGTAGTTACAGTGTGACTCGTTTTGAACGTCCTGCAGCTGCCAGCAGAGCTGATGGTAAAGTTTCTTTAAACAAAAACCTCCATCTTAACACTTTATGACCTCACTGACCAGCTGCCAACAGCCAATCAGATGTCTTCATTTCTCTGTTAGTTTACAGATGTAAATATTTTTCTCTAATGTTTCCACCTGCAGGTGAAAAATGGAGGAAATCAAAAGCTAAGTTGAGGATGAAACTGCACAATAAACAGACATTTATATTTTTATTAAAGGTATTAAATAAGGAAATGAAAATGAACTCTAATGGATTCTTTGAGCCACTTTAAGCCTCTCATTTCTCTACATGTTACCCCCCACACTGACCACTTTAATAAGTACATTTTATGGAAAGATGTTTGTAATATTTTACCTCCTAGGAACAAAATAATAGAAACCCCTTTTCATATAATCCAATAAAACACCAAAGAAACAAAGAAATCTCCACTCAGACTTAATGACAGTATACTTCAGTGCAATGGATCCCAGCTGGTGGGTTGCAACCCAAAAGTGGGTCGCAGGTCCATTCTGAATGGACTGTACGTGACTTGCAAATGTGTCAAGTTTGTAAGAAACACATTTTACTTTACGTACAGTGAATTTTTCGGCACAGAGGATTTATTTTGAAGTGCTGTTTCCTGCTGTAGAGTGAGTGATTAATGGACAGCTACTTGACAAAGACAGCAAACTAGCTTGACAACATGGCCAAACACAAGTATGACGGTGAATGTATTAACCTGCACGGATCTTCAACTAACAACTAAGGAGAAATCTGGACCCAGTGGCTGGACCAGTTGGAAAGCACTGCATTCGGTTGCGTATATCCAATCCATAAACATACAGCCTGAGCTGCACTCTGGTATACATGCATCCTTTGTTAGCATCATTAAGATCAAGGCTAAAACAGTTACTGAATCTTAATAAAATGTCTCCTGATTAAATTCTCTGCCCCAAAGCTTCATTTCATCAGGGGGTGTATTATAAAGCCAATCACTACATGACCTCAATCTGTTTATTAAACACACAAATTTAAAGTATTACGTAGTATTAAGCTCTCTTATCCTTTTAGTTTACATGAACTGTTTTCTACTAAAACTGTGTAAGGGAGCAGTTCAATATCAGAATCTGCAAAAAAAAAACAACAGTGAAGGACAAACTTAATAAAAGGCTTATATCTGCCCAAATGTGTCTGCTTAACAATACATCTTAAAGTAAACACACGCTTTGTGTCTGACGTTCACACACACACCCACACACACACTGACCTTGACTCCCAGCCCAGCGGGGGTGAGCTGCTGGTTGTTGCGTTCGTTGAGGCCGTCCTCCCCCATCAGAGAGGTGAGATGCTGCAGACAGTCAGCGTGACCCTGACAGGCTGAGATGTGCAGCAGGTTGTTCCCGTCCTCGTCTCTAATCAGCTCCAGGTTGTCTGCCGCCAGGTGAGGCTGCAGGAGGAGGAGGAGAAAGACGAAGGGAGGGGTAGAAAAAAAATGCAAGAAAAGGAGGAGGAGACAGAACACGTTAGAGAGAAAGAAGATGTTAGATCGTCCACCTCCCCTCTGATGACCTCCCACTCACCAGCAAAGAGATCTGTCCCTCTCTGACGATGTTGATGATGTTCTGGTTCTTCTTGGTCTCCTCATCCACCTCCCCTCCTGCTCCTCCACCTCCTCCGAACCCCCTTGGCCCACCGCTGCCTCCACCTCCTCCTCCTCCTCCTCCTCCTCCTGGTCCAGGAGCCCAGGACTTGGAGGAGTCCTGCCTGCCCACACTGCACCCTGGCAGGGGGAACATCATCCCTGGGCCCCCTGGAGGCTCCACGCCCGGCCTCTGGCTCTGGGAGTCGGGGTAGACCCGCGCAGACAGCAGCTTGTCTGGAAGTTGTCATTCAAACAAGTCACATCATATGAACTGTGTTTTATCCTCCAAGACAAACAGGGAAGAAGAAAAGCTGTAAATTAAGGTCGTACCTGCATCAGAGAAAGAGGAGATGGAGGAGGAGCAGCTGAGGAGTCCAGAGGAGAGCAGCTCCGGCTGGTAGCCTCCTCCAGCTGGGGAGCGGTGGAGGTGGTGGAGGTCTGGATCCATGGACTTGGACTTCCTCAGGTCTGACCACTTCACCGGAGACAGAACACAGTACTGCAGGAGACACATCAATATCAGCATTACAGTAGATTTAATCATAATAAAGCTCATAATCACTGCTGTTAAACACTTTAGGTATTGAAACACAAGCCTGAAAGGAATACTGCTTCCATTTCGGGCATGACAAGTTGGGGAGGAGACACAGACACACCATGTGTCCGAGCCGAACACTGGTAACAATGATAAAAACACTCTTTGGTTTGTCAGTGTTTACAAAAACAAAAAAGTTTCAGATAGAGCCGGGCACGAGCAGTAACACAACAATTTCCCCTTGGGCATCAATAAAGTATTTCTGATTCTGATTCTGATCCTTTGGTCTGCGTGGCGTGAGTCCCACAGAGCCAGTTAACTGCCAGCTGTGATAAAGAGTGCGCATCCATGTGGCAGCTCAGTTTTAAGGTGAGTAATATGGGCTGTAAATACTTAGATGTTAGTCAGATCTGGTCTAATAACATTCTTCACCTCCAGAGTTACTGCACCACAAGCCCACGCTGACTCACTGTACACAAGCTGAGACCTGGTGGGAGATCTGATCATGGCAACCGCCCACGTCCACATTAATACATGCACAGCTTTGTGTGCAAACGAGTTTGCTATTGTACGTTGAGAGCCACTGTGTGAATCTTGGATCTCTAACACTACCTTTCCTTATTTATGAAACATGTTTTAAAGCAGTGGTTCCCAACTGGTCCGGCCACGGAGTCCAGACTTCTCCTGAGTCATTGGTTCAAGGCCCACACAGTTTAATGTATTCAGATTCATACTTGTGTTTGATCATGTCATCTAGATAGTTTGCTGTAGCTCTCCGTTATTCATTCACTCTACCGCAGGAGACGGCACTTCAAAATAAAAGTCCTGTGCTGAAAATTGACTTCAAAATAAAGTAAATTAAGTTTTTTACAAACTTGACACGTTTGTGGTGCATTCAGAATTTAACTATGACCCACGTTTACTGGCATACAGCCTTCTTCTTCCCTGTCTTTGCCGGTGCATTGCTGCGTTTGTTGCCACCTAATTGGCAAAATTTGCAAATTAATGCAGCGTCCCAACTTTTTGGGACACTGGGGTTGTACTTGTGAATGATATAATTTTACCAAACCAAAGAAACTATAGCAACGAGTAGTCACAATACTAATATGTGCTCTATCTAATCCCCAACTTGTCTTAGTTAAGGTCTGGTGTGACAATTAAATATTATCAAAGATGGCAAAACTTTTTTCTGAAGCTCAGATGTCAGTCTTAAGTCTTACTAACAAAATGACTTTACAGTTTACTATACAGTGCTTAGTTTGGAGATCCACATACAATGACTCTCACATTATTTCTTCCCTCTGCAGATGGATTCACAAATAAACACTGTTAAAGAAAAAGTTTCAAAGTTGGTCCACATGTACCTGAGTCTGTGAGCTGCTGCTGCCCAGGCTCAGAGGCTCGTTGTGGGGTAAAGCGGAGCTCTTCAGCCCTCCCCCCCGGGTCCTCTCCAGGGTGCCTCCGCCCAGGTTGTTCCCAGTCACTGAGCGCTTGTCGTGGGGGACGCGAGGCAGTGTTGACATCTGCTGACTGGACTTGATATAAGGCACGTCCAGTATCTCGTCCATGTCCAGGTCGTAGTGCTCCAGCTCCCCGAACAGAGCCTGGGGGTTGTTCCCTCCGACGACGCCAACACTGCCGCCACCCACGCCCTTCGCCTTCCCTCCCGGCCCCTCAGAGGAGGTGGAGGCATGAGTCTGTTTGTCAGAGCTGGGGTCATCCTTACTGGCCTCCCCGGACTCGCCCTGACCCTGACCCTGGACTTTACCGTCAGAGTCAGAGTCGGTGGTCTCTGGTTGGTGTTTGAGAGGGGAGACCCTCTTCACCGGCCGGAACTTACTGTGGACCTCAGCAAGCCCCGTGGGTTTGATTCCCCCGCCACTGTGGGAGGAAACGCTGCGACTCCAGTTAATGGCTGGAGCTGCAGGAGGAGGAGAGGTGAGTTTAAATATCGTAGTTTCACAGGGATGGAAATACACCCTGTTTAGGTGTTCAGATGTAAATTCTATATCGTGGAGGTCTGATATTTGCAGTATATAGAGAAGATGTTATACACCGTCAAAAAGAGAGTAGTACTGAGTTACCCTGTCTCTCCTCGGCCTGGCCATCACTCCTCCTGGACAACTCTGGGATGCTCTTTAGAGACGTCACAGAATACTGTAGGAAGAGAAAGAAGAACAGTGAGAGACGTCAGAAAACAGCACACAGCAGTCCAGCAGCTGTGCAGTTGTTATATTTAGATATTAGTTCATTGCAGTAGTTGATATGTTTCTCTAAGTGCAGACAGGTTGTAGCATGAAGCAGAGCTGGGTTACAGCTGTGGACACACTGCTACTTTATACACCGAGCTAAAACTAAATCCTGCCTTCATGAAGAATTTAATGATAACTTTTAATTTGAGTGAAGTGATGAAGTCAGGATTTTAAACTTTTTTATTCTGCTACCTTGAATATAAAAACAACTCATTGAAATTTATCCAGAAACTATTACAGCTTCAATATTACTTGCATTCAAATACAGGCAAGACGTGCCTTCTCAAATATGGCGGTGACACTGACATCCCTGCAACAGGCTGACATGATCAATGCTGCATCTTTGCGGTGTTTGGCAAGCTACTTGAAATGAATTGAGCTACGCTACACCGAAATTAAGTTTTACGACACTCATGCTAGCTACAAGAAATTAGCAAAACTAACTCGCTACCTGCAAAGCTACTATTATTTTTCTGTCTTTAAGTTAAATCAGTGTTTTTCTCAGTGATCAGAAAAACTGTCAGCCAAACAAATAGGCAAGAAACATTTTCAGTTAGACTGTTAATTATAAAATAACAGACTGAAATGAAGACTTTTTTTCTTTTTGTGTAGACTTCATGACATTTAAACATATTCTCCAATGACATGACATCATCAGTCTGTGTATTGCTGTCTGCCTCTGCCTCTTTCACATTTCAAAAACAGAAGTCCAAAATATATTTTTCACTCAATAAAACCACCATAAATAAAAGACAACAATATAAACAATAAAATAACAAACCCCAAATGAAAACTTTAGAGCATGAACATGTCCTGCAGATAACATGTGACATCAGTATGTCTCCGTTTGTCTCCTCTCTTCCTTCTTAATACTGTCCTCTGTCTCTCAGCTCTTTTCTTGGCCCTTATTGTGTCTACTTTTCTGGTGTCCATGGCGAGCTCACTAATTATAAACAGTCTATGGACAAGACATGTGAGAGACGCATCAAAAAGTGTGGCCAATGAGAGGCAGAGTGGGCGGGTCTTGCCAAGAAAAACCAATAGCAAAGCAGCAAGCAGAATAATGTAAAGGATTAGCGTGTGATGTCATACGGAAGTGTTTCCCTCATCTACATGCTTCTGTGTAGTGCTGGCGTCAGTCACATGACTTATCCTAAGTTTTGTTTGCTGCACCTCAGAGCTTTTCCTGGAAAAAAATAGCTTGTAACTTTTGTGGAAGCTACCACACTACTCGGTCAATTAATTAACTTTGCAGTAGTGTAGCGACGATATCACCACCCCACTGAGAAATGCAGTCAAGTTAGTGCAGTGTTTGGTCTTGCTAGAGATTTTAAATTAGGGACACTCCCACTGTGATTCACGGGATCAAGCTTAGAGACATTGTTAAGATAAGATGAAACTGTTTATGATATATATACAATATATTTATAGATGCAGAGTATTGCACAGAGTATAGAGTGTAATGCAGCAGACATGACAGTGCTACATTACATTAGATGTTGCTGTTAAAGGGTCTGACAGCTGATGGGATTAGTTACTGGACTCTATCATCAGTAAGAAAGGTGCAGTTAGCAGCTGCTGGCCTGTTTCTATCATACTAACCACTGAATCATCAGAGAAGTCGATCTCATCCAGGTCCAGGTATTCAGGAGCCTCCATCTTCACACCACATCATCAGCCTCACAGCCAGCTGCAGACAGTAACACACGGGTCACACATTAACACTGTCCTACACATTATAGGGACACTTCTCAAACAACTGGGACAATTTACGTAAAAAAATGACTCATGTTAGTCAATGTTCTTCTGTTTTATAAAGTTATTTAAAGGGTCTGACTCTGAAGAGAATCAGTCAACAGATGTGTCGGTGACCACGGAGTCACTGAGGCCATAACAGCTTTTGTTTGTAGCATCTTAACCATAAATATGATAAAGAAAAACACTTTTGGACACCAATGTTGAGATAATATGATCAGCAGGAATAAAACACAGGAAGTAGCTGCAGGAAACTGGAAACAGTCCTGTTGAAAACTTGTGTTTAAGTTTCTTTATCTAACAGAGATGACAAACTGCCGCTCAGTGAATACAGAGGAAACTGTGGAAATAACAAATCGGACTTTTATTCTGAAGGAGGAGTTTTGCTCTTACCAACTTAACAAAGGAGCTGTATGTAAAACCTGCCCTTTGATTTGAAAGTCTAATCCTTTCCTGCTCAGTAATACCGCAGGTTTAAACCTGTTTAAAGCCCTCAAAACTATCAACTGCACCAAGTGCCTGAGCTGTTGTGATCAAAGGCGACAAACAGCGGGATAATCAGGACTGATCAGAGAGCAGCGTGACTCGCAGCGCCCACGGAGGTTTAAAGACGCAACCTGGAAAAACATAAGCAAGAGCAGACTCTGCACCATATGACAAATGACACTGAGAAGACTGAGCTGCTGTTTGTAATTACGCTGCAAATAATCAGCCTGAAAGTCATTCAGTAATTTATGATAATCACACTCTTGTTTCGGCTGTTTAATCAAGCAAAACGTCTTTGCTGCTTTTCTTTGTTTGATAAAATTGGGTTTTGCACTTTTAATCAAACACAAGACGAGAATGTGAGGACGTTCTGGGAAACTGTGCCGAGCTCTTTTCACCATTTTCTGAAAAAATACTCCACAGATTAATCGATGGCAGCTCTAAGAGGATCACAAGAATCAGCTACAACTGCAGCTCGGTTCAGTCAGACCTCTCACGTCATCAGGTGGTTCACCTACAATGAGATCCAGATGTGCTGCGGGCGCTTTAAGTTACTATGGTACTGTTCTCTGGAACAAAACGCAGGCTGACCTGAGATCCTCCCCTGCAGTAATCAGTGACGAATCGTGATGTTTAAACAGCGTCAAGACGTGATCAAAGTCACAGCCGTTCTGCTGTAGCTGCTTGGTTTTGGTTGGAGGTGTTATTTTCCAGCCCGTGTTGTAACGTGCTTCTCTTCTTTCCACCACTCCCTGTGCGTTACATACATTCTGAGGAGGTTTCTTTATGTTTTGAAACTTCCATTCATGGCCACGGGATGTTCAGAGAGCTTTCATGTAAGAGTGGAGTTGTTTTCAGACTGTGTGGGAGCGACCGCAGAACGAAACGGGTCAAAATAAAAACCTCTGATTGCAGCTTTGAGAAACAGTCGAGCCTAACATCCTTGATAACAACAGTTTAGGCCTCAAAAATAAGACTGGATCAAAAAAAAGAAGAAGAAGGAGGAGGAGGAGGAGGAGGAGGAGGAGGAGGAGGAGGACGTCGGCTTTCTGTGTTTATATGAACAGCTGACGAGTCTGAATCCTTCCAGGCAGCGAGACACGAAAACAATCAGAGAGATGAAATGTTTTGTTTTGGAGCAAAGTTGAGAGACAGGGACGGGAGTTTTCAGGAGGAATTTGGGAGAGATTCGGTTACTCTTTCTACACACTGAAACCAGATACGTGTTTCTTCACATTTCCCTCAGAGGTCAGGTGGAGCTGCGGGCTCAGTGAATCCACCTTCCCCTGGTCAGACGTTCCCTCGTCTATAAGTAGAAATGTAAAAATAAGTTGTGGGTGCAGCGTCGGAGCTCTGGATGCAGCGACTGTAAGCAGCATCTCTACAGTCCCGAGCTCACAGTGAGGTTGCCAGGTTTGAACTTCACTTTAAGAACAGACTGCTGACTAGCTTGTTAGCTAACAAGATAAAACATGTAAGTCAGACACGTCCTGAACACGGAGAAATGGAACTGATGTTGACATATTTCTCTGCCTATATTTTCTAAGAAGTCTGTTCCTTTAAAGGGTCAGTTCATCCAAATTATGACAACACCCACCCGAACAACACGAAGTTCAAACTGCTGCCGTCTGCCAAGTGATACAGACGTACCCGCTGCCATACCAGGAAACTACAGCGCAGCTTCTTCTCTCCTGAGCTCCAACAACTCAACAGCCAACTGATAACTGACACAAGCACATAGAGCCAGCAGCAGCGACCCACCATCGCCGACAGCGATTTGACAAGCTGAGTTGCAGGTGACATCATAATTAGGCTTGAGTCGAGTTCAGTCCGGCCTGTTCACACTGCTGACACTTTTCTCTGCAACGATCTAAAATGGTTTCTTCTTGTCACGAATCTTTGGTCTGAACTGGACAATAGACGTGTCTTTATTGAAGAAAAACAGCTCACAATGTTTCGCTAAGTCAGTGATAAACACATTTTATTTCCTGTAGATTCTTCACAATAAAAGTCCCCCGTTATTTTGCTGTGTAAAAACTTCTGTTGTGAAGCAGCAAAATAAGGAAATGTTGAGTTTTCGAGCAGCAACGTGACACAGCTTCTAATACAGCCGATAGTGAACAAGAAACAATAAAATAAATCAGATAATCTAAAGTAAAAACAGGACGCAGGAGAGAAACTAAACTCCAAACCACAGAGCTTCAGTTAGAAGCTACAGACGTACTGAGAGCTGAACACACAGAGACTTTTTAAAACGCCTATCTCTCTGGTCTCCTGCAGACAGAGGCGAGCAGAGTCTTGAAATACACACGGCTAGTTTCTGAGGGGGTTGGCTGCAGTTGGCGAGACGCCACCGCCATCTCTGGCACAGCTCACCGTGACACTGTGTCTAAACTGATAATGGACATGCAAATTGGTGCGGCATGGCTTGACCCGGTGTGGCCAAAGGTGATTGTGGAAAAGGCCAATAAGAATATAACTGACCAATGAGTTATCAGCCTTTATAATGCTCATGTTTCTCTAACTGTGTTTAAGTACATGACGCTTGAGACTGCAGAGACAGTGTGATGTCCAGATACCAATACATCAATATCTCTGAACATACAGTGTGCACACAACACAGAAAATTGGCACCACACTGATGCGATGCCAAAAGAGAGAGAAATACTGACGGAATAAACAAAAAGCATCTTTGCCTGGAAACTCAAAACTACTTCTTTCCCTTTAGTGAGCTTTCTCCGCTACCTCAAACAGACGCCATCGATGCCACCATCAGCTAGTTAGAGGCTGTAATTCAGACGACATGAAGACCTGACACACTGAGACCTGCACACTGGACGACGCTCTGTGGACAATAAATGAGGTAAGGACACGTAAAGAGCCAGGAAATACGGTGAGTGCTGGACGAGGCAGTAAGTGACAACAACCTCGCCTTCATTTCAGAGGACTATTCGTGGTGTAAACGCTAAAGGGACCAAGGGTTTAGGTACCATGTCTGACGGGTTACTGTTGGTTCCAAAGGTACTACACCAAAAGTGTTTGGTGGAAACAGAGCTAAAAATACTACAAGTAACAGTCCTGAATCCAAAATGTTACTTCAGTAAAAGTACAGTGGTATCATCAGCAAAATGAAGGCTACTTACAGTATAACAAGTAAAAGTCAAGTTTCTGGCTATGATGAACGGGCTAATTATGGTGATCTTTACAGAAAACATGCCATCCAAACATTAACATTCTGAAGACAGACTCATCTTTAAAATCTGTCACAAAATAAATAAATAAAAAATACAACTACTTAAAACTGAACAACCATCCTCTTAGCCAAGATGCAAAACACAAGTTGCTCCTCAGTGCCACCTCCTTTTGGCACCACCTCCTGACTCCTCATAAATAACTAACAGTCCCTTAAAGCTGTAAGCAGTGGAGGTTTAAAGTAAATAAAATGCACACTATTTCAGTTTTAACATCAGGTGTGTATAATTATATAATCATTACAAACTTGTGTATCCAAGCTGATATTTAAGGATGTTACTTTGATTTATTTTTTACTTATAATGTATGTTTTAATGACAAAGATGTGTAAAACATTACATTTTATAAAAGGAAAACACCTGCAGGCTGATGGAAGTGAAATAAAACAACATGTGAGACACTCTTCTTTCATTTTCCTGTCATTAAAACAATACTTTACAATATTTGAGATAAGTGTTGGCAGACAGACTTCCAGCAGCTGATAAAGCAAATCAAACGTCTGTTTTACAAAATGAAAGCAGTGAAAGTGCAGTGACATGAGGTGCTTTCTCCTCTTTAGCTGATTCAATCCGCTCATCCCTGCTCATCAAGCAGCAGGAGGCTAATTAGCTTAAGCTAGCTCAGCTAATCAGCATCCAGAGAGGCTAATGTGGAGCTAGCCGACTAGCCGGGCTGGCACTTGGAAAATTAGGTCAGAACACAAAGCTCAGGTAGAAACGACCCCCGGGCCCCGGGATAAAGAGCCGTTTCCTCCCGGTTAACGGACAGTTTGCTGATACGGTACCTTATGGAAGTCAGGCAG
The DNA here is from genome assembly GCA_029783705.1 of Chaetodon striatus. Lineage (NCBI taxonomy): Eukaryota > Metazoa > Chordata > Actinopteri > Chaetodontiformes > Chaetodontidae > Chaetodon > Chaetodon striatus. Next base: position 2,927,848 of record JAPZEB010000022.1, read on the forward strand.
CCGAGGAGAAAGGGGTGAAGGAGCTAGCTGCGCCGCTAGCAGCACTGATCCTCGGATCCAGCTGTTTTTTTTCCTTGTGTCGCCTCGATGTCTTGAAAAGCACAAAGACTTTGACATATGGGCAGCAGAGAGGGGGAGACGACACGAGGGCTCACTCTGAGCACGTTTCTGAGGACCAGATCAGTCAGACAGAGGAAAAGGACTTCAGTTTGACGTCTGCGAATAAGCTTTATGTGTTACAGTGTCTGTTTTATGTATATGTACACTTTGAAGGATTATTGATACACAAAAGCCAGTGACTAAAAAAGTATTCAGATCATTTACCTGAGTACAGGTAGAAATACCACAGTCTAAAATGCTACATGTAAAAGTGTAAGTAAACGTATAAAATATAAGCAATTTAGGGGCTGTGCATTATTTATAAGGGGGGACGTGGGATGGTGCAAAAATAGGGAGCTATGTCAAGTAAATTTTAAGCACTGGAGAGGGACAGATTTTCTTTAATTTGGGTTTTAGGGGAGGGGACAAAGGCCTACAGATTTAAATGGCTGTATTTTATATTTAGTTTACCACCATTTTTTGAAGAAAACACGTCTTCCAAAGCCGCCCAGGCAGGATTGGAGAGCACGAAAGGCATGTTTTCTTTAAAACTAACAAAACTTAAGGCCTTTGCACACTGAGTCTGTTTTTGCAGATGCATTATTTTTATTAAATCTGACATCAGAAAAAAAAGCGTTCTGCACAGAAACCTTGCACACTGACTATGATGCCTTTTATTGTTCTGTTCACTGTGAAAATTCACAATACATGACAAAATGAAAAGACATATTTCCTCCTTTGCCTCTCTCCACTGGGGT
>JAPZEB010000022.1:2943410-2959237 GCA_029783705.1 Chaetodon striatus
AGTTTGTAAAAAACACACTTTATTTTAGAGTACAGTGAACTTCTGCACAGAACTTTTACTTTGAAGTGTTGTTTCCTGCTGAAGAGTGAGTGACTAACGGACAGCAAACTACCTCAATGACATGGCCCAAAGTGAGTATGACGCTGATTATGTTAAACTGTGTGGACACTGACTAAGCAGACTAAGCCTCCCAATGACTAAGAAGAAACCTGGACCCCATGGCCGAACCAGCTGGAAACCACTGATGAAACTTTGATGATGACATGAGGTTACGTTGGGTCATTTATTGCCAATAAAAAACTTGTGACTCCTGACGAGATGTTATCCAATCAGCAGTGACATATGTAAATTGAATTCTAGTTGGTTTTTACATATTGCACATTCAAATTTTGTTATCATTACACCTTATCTTTGGCATTGTAAACGTATGTGTCCCACACCAACAAAGCCCCTTTGAACTGAAGTGAATTAAACCCCACCGTATTAAATGTTGAACACAACAAGGTGTTAAATGCACCACTGTATCTGTTTCAATGAATGTTTTGCTACATCTTGTCAGGGCTGAACGCAGCCCAGTTCTCTGTATACGTCCATGATTAGTACACGGAGTTTGGTGACATCATACAGTTACCATCGTAGCACTACCCACCTTCAAATATCACAAAATGTTTTCATGTTTAGCCAAGATGGAAAGACTGATGAAGCAGATGAGGATGATGAAATAGAAATTTTCAGATATACATTGGAGTTAAAGTACTTTGGACAAAGCACTAATATCCTGATGCCCTCAGAACTCCACACCATCAGAAAGACCAAGAAATAAAGAATAAAAAGAGCGGGGGGTTCTGGTATGTGTGTTGTTTGAATAAAGATGGTAGCCCTTGGAGAATGTAAATCTTTCTCTGTATCACATACTTGCTCAAAACTTTTTAATGGATACATGAGTGGTCACCCCGTCCATCTATCAGTCAGTCAGTCAGTCAGTCAGTCAGTCAGTCAGTCAGTCAGTCGGTCAGTCAGTCAGCTGATCAGTGAAAGCAGCTCTTCACTCTTCCTGCTGTAAAGCAGCTGTAACAGAAGCTAATAGAATCCAGGCTTCATAAAAACACTGTAAACCACAACAGAACCTGATTCCACATCAGCCGGCTGACCTCTGACCTCTACACCTTCCATTAAACACCACAGAGGTGGCTCGTGTTTCTCCAGAGTTCACCTGCCAATCACAGTGTGGAGGTGGGGCTGTGAGGTCTTCCTTTACCAAGGAGTTTTGTATGTTTATTTGTTGTTTGTTTGTCCATTTGTCAGCAGCATTATAGCAAAACTAGTGGCCAAATTTTTCATAAAACTTGGTGACATGGTGAAGCACGGAAGAACCCATCAAAGTCCAGAGTGAATCCAAATCATGGAGCAGACACATTTCACCTTTGTTAACAGTGTGAGATTGAACATTCGGTTTGTGGTGCTCAAAGCGCCAAAAAAATATATATTTTCAGTGATATTTCTTTCCAGAAACTGTGACCCTCAAGATAATACACAGACCTTGTTGTGAACAGTTTCATATGGGAACTATTTCCATTCTACCAACCTACACCCACCAACCGTATCACTGCGCAGAGGGTGGCATGATAAAAGAGGCATTTACTTCCCAGGTTCCTTTTGATTTTGCTCTAATGTTCTCCTTACCTGCCACCTGCTCACCTGATTGGTCCACGTGTGGTCACATGTTGCTGTGGTGATGGAGACCAGCTTCCTTTTTCATCTGCTACTTGACGACTCGAGACTCTGTGCTCCTGTTCTAGTATAAACACAACAGACGCAGCCTGTAAACCCTGAAAGCAGCTTTTTTTTTTTTTTTAAGTGGAGAAAACAAAGCAAATGGAAATGTGTCTGCACTGGAAAAAAATTCTGATGTAATTTAGATTTAGCTCTCATTCAAACACGCCTTCATCAGTCTTTCTGCAGCACATAAACATACAAATACCACGTGGACCAACATCTGAAAAATGTTATTGATAAAAAATAATAAAAACATTTTTCATGTGATTTACCAGAAGCTATTGTTGTGTTTCTGCCAACACTGTCCTCTAATTCATGTTCATCACAGCAGCTTCACAACTTGCGTCTGTTTAATTATCATCTGATAGAGATTCACTGTCGTACTTACCACCTCAAATATTGTCTGAAGTCCGTTTAACCAGGTTTCACCTTCACTGCCACCTCAGCAAGAACACACAACCAGGTGCAGAAGGAGTCACTGATTAACAAGTAACACACCTGAAATGATACGAGACGGCAAACTTTTCAATATTGCAAAAAACAAGCTAATATTTCATGACATTATCTGAATATATGCTTACTTATGATGTTTCATGTCTTTTTACATAAAAAGGAAAAATAAAAAAAAGGACCTTAATTTTTTATTTAAAGTGCAAATTCAGAGGGGTGCTACACATTTGTAGGGTGTCACACAGATTTCATGTTCATTAAAGGATAAATAAATGGATAACAATATATTAGAGGAACATGCAGGTGAAACTTACAGGCGGCTGAAACGCTAGGCACAAAGCAACACTGGCAATCTGGCGCTGACCGGGGAGAGGGGACTGGTTTAAGTACTGACAGGGTGATGATGGAGGAAATGAGACACAGGTGAGCAGGAGGATTTGGGAGTCAGGTGACTGGGACAGTCTGAGGGCATGTGGTGGTGGACAGGTGGAGAATGAAAATATCCTACAACTGCAGCTGTTCCAACATGGAGCCATATTCCATCTGTCTCTATCATACTTATCACAGATCTGTTTTTGTGAGTATTGGAAAGTCACACTCAGGCACAGCATATGCCTAATAAAGCAACTGATGAGGCTTTGGTCAGTATAGTAAGGTTTACTAAAACCAAATTAATAACCACGCCCTTAGCCAATTCCCACCAACTCAAAGCACTGCTGCCGTAGTCACTGTCACTGTGACCCTGTCTTTGCATGCTCTGAACACTCTAAACTTAAAAGATCTGTCCCATCGACTCAAATTCAGTCTTCCCTTAGTTCCTGAGAATTCTTTGCAGACGTGACAGTTCTCAGCTAAGAGACAAAAATAATCCTCATCTTGCAGCACGTTCAGGAGGACAACAGCGAGCAACAATTACAGCCAGGTCGGGTTTGGCTGCGCCTACTCTAGCATCACACTACTGAAAAAACACTTTTAGATAAGCTGTTGTCACCTCGCCCGGTGTTGTGTAAACCTGTACACATCTGAAGAATCTGTCCAACACTCATTGTGGTGCTTATTTTTAGATTTACCAACCAACCAGAAAAAGAGAATTCTTCATACCTGAAGCTGCAGAGGGCTTTGGCAACATTTACCAGTGTTTCCACTTGTATCAAAATGAAACCTGGACCGTTGTTTATGTCCCCATGTCTTTGCTTTTGGCCCTGAGCCATTGCTGAGCCACCCTTATGAAAGCTGCGGTCACTGAGCCCACGTCTGCAAACAAACCTCTGTTTATGGTTTCTTTCTCTGTCAAATTTAGCTGTGCTTCCACCAAGGACAATTATAGTGAGAGCTGCTCTGTCCTGCAAACGTTTTATAACACCTGACCATCAATATCCAATTCATACAGTCACTGATACGTTCACTTTAGAAGAGAAAGATGATCCTGGAGCCACACCAAGAAAGTCAGGCTTAAAGGTCCAGTGTGTTCGATTTAAGGTGATATACTGGCAGAAATGGAATTTAATACAATAAGGATACATCCTTCAGTGTAACATCACCGAAAACTAAGAGGCATTGTGTTTTTGTTACCTTAGATTAAGCCTTTAATATCTACCTGGGGAGCAGGTCCTCGTCATAGATGAATATTAATACCTGGATACTGGACATTTATAAACATTGTGCACCCACAAAACGAGGCCTGAAAGAGGTGTACACCACTTCCCACCCAGAAGTCTCCCCCCTCCCGTAACTACCACCCCAGGACCAGCAGGACTACAGATACATATTACTCACAAAGGTTCAACAGGTGTATAAAAATATAAGACATTCAACAGTACACAGTATGATTAAATTACAGATGGATTCAGCGTCTGCTGCTGTGAGCAACAGTTCAGTGTGTCCTCTTTTGCCCCGTTTAGCCGCTCTGTTGACATGTCCATGTGAAAAACATTCAGAAAACGTACTATACATTCCCTTTTAGACAACAAACGTGGTGGCTTCCAGTGTACAGCGACTATTTTCTCAGCAGCAGTTAAACCTGACAGCCCTATATACACTTCTTATATTTCAGGACGTTATATTGACGACAGTGAAGTTACATATGCATTTCTTTGTCGCTGTTGCTTTAATTGTTATGTCATTTTGTTGGTAACTTCAGTCCCTTGAATGCACTCTGATCTTCTGCCCCATCTGTCAATGATCTGTCAACTTGACATCTGTTTGCGGTTCAGTGTGCCTCTCAGCTTGTTTTAGAGCTCCTCTGCCCCCTAGTGGCAGAAAAAAGACGAATCAATGCAATGTATTAATTGTATACCTATTTATTGGCTGTAAAACTTTATCACCAGTGTCAGGGGTAACAATAACATTCCTACCCACCACGAAATCTGCTGTTAAACTGGAACACATAAGCCATTGTTTAACCTGGAGGAAAGGGGGAGAAAATCCACCCTAAAACTGAAGTCACAACGTTTTGTCTCTTGGCACCTCAAGAGGTCCTACTGCCGACTGACCGAAGCCTCACTTTGACTCCCCAAAGACCTGTTACAAATGTGCAAAAAAAGCTCCAGTATAAAGCAGTTTTTCATTATCAGCGTAGAGAATGGGTCTGCTATCTTTTCAAAGCAACTCCATCCATTACTGGTACTTTTGTTTTTAGCTGTTCCACGTGTCATTTGTTTCATAATCTCACATAGTTTGTGCTTTAGGGTGGAAGTTCTCCACAGAAGTCAGAGTTTGGAAAAAGGTTTCTGTCTCTCTGCCTCCCCCTGCTGATATCCAGCATGAGAACATTCACCAGGCACACATTTTGTGTGTTGCACTGACTCTTTCATCTCTTCTGAAATGGAGTGAGCTGCAACAGTTGAAACAGCGGTAATGAAAATGGCACCCTTCATGTGGGTTTTTTACTCACAATGTGACTCCCACAAATTCATTTTGAGGTAATATTAAGGAATATTGAGACCAGATAAATCGTTTCTTTGCCTTCCAACAATGCTGTGGTAAACATGTGGGTCTGTTTAGGCACAAAAACCACTCAGTTATGGTTAGGAAAAATACACCGCTCAAAAAAAATAATGGAACACTTAAATGACACATCACATCTTGATGAACGAATTATTCAAGTTGAAAATCTTCACTGATGTACATTGTATAATTTGTTGAGGACAAATTGACGTAACAACAGTCAGTGGAAACCAAAATCATCACCCACTGAGGGCTGGATTCAAAATCACACCGAAAATCAGCGTAAAAAATTTAAATCACAAGCTGATCCAACTTGTGTGAATTTTATCACATCAACTCAGTGTGACTCTGTAGTGTGTACGGCCCCCGCCTGCCTGTATGAGCTCCTGACAACGTCTGGGCATGCTCCTGATGAGTCAGTGGATGGTGTCCTGGTGGATCTCCTCCCAGACCTGGATCAGGGCATCAGTGAGCTCCTGGACAGTCTGTGGTCGTACTTGATACATAACGTCCCATAGGTGCTCAGTTGGATTTAGGTCAGGGGGAAAAGAGGGCCAGTCAATGGCATCAATGCCTTCATCATCCAGGAACTGCCTACACACTCGTGACATATGAGGCCGGGCATTGTCCTGCACCAGGGAGACCAAGAGAAAGCTGTGATGTCTTGGTAGAAGAACAACCTCTTTTCATGGTGCTACCCCTGCAGAAAACACCACCACAGGTTTCTAAAAAAACATCCATGTCCGGCAACTACAAAGCCGCTGGAAACACAACAGTGACTCACTAAAAGACAACCTAGGTGTCAGGCCATCTACCTCCTGATGGAGTCGGCTCGTATACTACGTCACTTCAGAAACACTGATGTGATACGTATAAAACGTACAAATGTAACGTATCCCTGGTTTGCAGAAACTTACAATGCCAACATTTATTCCGGCAACTGCTCTGTTCCTGTTTGTCTAAAATAAGACACAATCTCTCTGCTTCTGTTTGACAAATTTTACTGTTTATTATAAGAAAACAAACGGAGACTTGAGGGGGTACAGAGTGAAAATGACTTGGAAGGACAGAACACAAAGTTCCCAACTCCCAATATATTAATATACACAGCTACTAGCCTATGTACAATACATGTCTGAAGCAGGACATCTCTGTTAGAAATGTACAAAATTCATGTTGGAAAAAAAGAAAGGAAAAACCCAACACCTTCCCAGAATAGAAATAATCAAAGAAACAGCTACAACTATAAATTCTGATAGATAATCAATTATCAATAATAATTAACACACCTAATCTGCATTCACACACTGAGATATTATAGATCACTTATACTGTACACTATCAAACTAAAAGACTCGTCTATCTCTCTAAAGGAACCACAACAAAATACACAGGCTCACTGTAGCAAAGGACTCTGGGAGATTGAGTTTAGTGGTTTCCTCACTTTCTGTCCTCTTGCTTTAAAAAATCCCTCCCCCTCATTTAATTACATCGTTTGGCACAACGGAGCAACTCCGGTTACCCACTTCAATCCCAACTAGCTCCCAGTGCTCAAAGGAATGTCAAAAACACTCGATCACAACACTCATTTTCTCTTAAACACACACATATACACACTCGTAAAAGTGTTAAGATACAGTACAGATAAAATAAACACTACTGTAACAACAGAAACACTGAAAAATGCACTCAGACTTAACATATTTGGTCTTCCTCCCTCTCTTTGGTGAAGATGATGTTGATTCGCACCTTTTACATTTTGAAAAATTTGATCTGAGGGAGGACTGAAAATACTGCACACATGATACACACTGAGACTAACTGAGCGACTAAAACATTAAAAGAATGGGACATAAAATTAGGAAATTTCAAAACCTCTTTTACACATTAGATAATGATGTTGACAATAAAGATTCGCCTTAAAATAGATCACGCATCCGTTAATCCAGTTGCAGTGTTGACCAATAACCTTTACTTTTCCTTGGCTGAAGCTCGCTCTCTCAGTCATCCGGACATTATGGCGAGAAATGCTGCAGTACATGTATGGAAAACTCATCATCATCAGTTCTGTAAACAAAACTCTTGAATGCTATGCTGTAAAAAATTCAGTAAGGATTTCAAGACAGGCCATGACTCGCGCCCTCTAATGGCAGAAAAAGGAGGACAGTAGGACTGGCTGCAGTGATTGGCTGGTTAAAGCAGTGAGAGGCGGGACTTGTCTGATGGCTCCATCTGTCCAAGGTGTATCTGTTCATCCCCCTCGGTCTCTAGTGGCTCATTGGCCCTCAGCTCAGAGGGTCCCTTTCTAACACAGTAGTTCAGCTACGTTCGGCCCAAAATGTACATGTTGTGTCTCGTCTCCACTCGTAGAGATTTTACCTTGATGTGGTCTGACTGGCTGCTGTAGCATGTCTTTAAAATCATACCAGAGCTGGTCTCATCTTAGCACTCCCAATTCATGAAATGCTGACGCCTGGTCAGTGGCATGTCGGCGTTAGACAAAGGAGGGGTGGTGGATGGGACAAACTCCAGACTTTAACACGGGAGCCTGCTGTTTCTCTCTTTTGTGAAACCAACGTTAATTGAATTGTTTTAATAATGACGTAGCGTGGAAGCATGTGCAGCATGCTATGCAAGTGATGTACGTTAGCATCACTTATTTTAAGCTAAACCATGGTGTTTTTTCTAAACCTTCTTTTGTTGCCTAAACTTAAGGAAGTAAACCCTAAAAACAACCTTTTTATCTATGCTGTAAGTTTATTTTGAAAAAGACTGCACGTCTTTCCTGTGGAAATGCATGAAATGAAATTGTGATGAAATGAGTTGATGCATGTAACAAGCATCAACTAGCATGCATCTCTGAACATCCAAAACTGACGCAGAAGGGTATCTAGCACATCATATTTTGATGTTAAAGGCCACTGTCAAAGTGTCGCTATTTGACACATTGGGATTAAGAATGTGTAGAGGAGATCTCCATAGTTTTTTAGAATGAACCTGGTTTAACCATAACCTAGGTAACTTGCTTAGTACTTTCATAGTTAGTTAGACAGCAAGCTAATTAACTTGCATATGAAACTAAAGTGAAACTTGTCTACTAGGAGACATGCCATTGTTTCGACGGCTCATAACTCCAACGTCCCAGAACTCTGAAAAATGTCCCATTAGACCTAAAGCCCATCCGTCTGTCAGGATGTTATCAAGGAAAAAAACACATGAATAGGCTGCACATGCTCCCAATCAGAAGCACATGGCTAATTAATATGTGGACTGAAGTTGCTATGACGAAGGCATGGTGTGCCCTACTCTGCCTCTGATTGGCTTACCCTGATATTGTTACCCTGATCTAAACCAATTTCACTCCTCATGCCTCAACCTCACCAACCCAACCAAGGAAGGCAACGAGTACCAGCCAGTCAGAGGGAGAGTCAGGTGGAGAATTAGCCATGTGCTTCAGTTTGGGAGCGTGTGTAACCTCCTCTTAGACCGTGCTGCTGGAAAAATGGGCTTTCAGTCCAATACAACATTTTTCAGACTATCAGGACTTCTGAATTAAGTGCTGTTGGAATGATGGGCAGTCCCTGACTACAATTACCCCAGAGAAGTAGCAAGCTATGTAGCAAGTCAGTTAGCTAACTAGCATCTACACAGAGATAGTGCTACTCTTCTTATAGGGCCACCGTGTCTCACTCAAGTCATCTCAATTTATTATTGTCCCAAGTTGGCACTTTGTGCTGCAGCAAGCATAAACACATTGTAACATTTTAATTATCATACACTATAATAATTCATTGTCTTTAATACAAAACGGGTGTAACAGCCCGCTCTCATGCCCAGGTTTTCAAATACTGCTGTTTTATTGAAGACTGACATTGAAGGCACCCTTTGGCCTCTTTTTGAGATATACAGAGTTTTGAACTAATTCCAATGAAAACCTGTTTGCTGCAACATTTGACGCCCAGAGCAACTGATGTAGTATGAAGAGCGGTAAAGTCCGTGACTTCTAGCCAGGAGACTGCTACTCCTGTCCTGTGTGAAATCAAAGGCCAGTGCTGTTTTAATGTTGTTCATGTTGTGTAACTTGTCCGTTTGTCACATGACATATTTACGTCATGCTATGTATCTTATTTTAACCCCAAACACCGTGTTTTTTCTGGACTTAACCAAGTAGTTTTGTTGTCTCAATCTAAGCGCGGCATTTGACAACCTGGGATGAGAGCACGTTGGGTATACCTACAACACAACAACTTGCTAGCTTTTTAGGCAGCTAATGTGTCGGTTATTCAATAAAATTACTGTCCTACATGCTGCAAAGTCCTCATGTTTGCTTGGTGAATATCTCATTCTTAATTTGAACAGTTTGTCATTTGTTCCAAAGTTCTCTGATAATGAAACTATTTACTATGGAATTTATAATGCTCTGCTGCTAGGTGGCAAATCGTTGGAGGTGCAAACCAGACGTAGCTCCATCAAGGCAGAACTGGACTTATGGAGACAAAGAATATACACCTACAGGTCTCTGGGCTCCAACATAGACATATACACACTTAACATACATTTTACAGGCCCCAGCACAAACACAGACACAGGTAAATAATACCTTGACATTAGATACTCCTCCGTGTACCCGTGTCGATAATGTTGGCTTATTCCCACTGGTACCACTCATGCTACAAATGTAAGGCACTTTGAATACAAGGATCCACCGACTGGCAGATGCTAAGTGTTTAGTCCATTTACAAGGAATTTTATAAATTTAATATAATAGCGTAATTGTTTTATCACTTAAATTCTTAATTTAAAAAGGCACTACACTTTTTTTTATCATTTGGTTTCAATGTGCCTCCATTTGAGATTCTCTCCTTAAATTAGCCACTGACTGATTTTCAGTCCGTGATCCACACAGGTTTCATCGCAGCCTGTCGGCACCGTGATGTAACCCTCAGCTGAGCAACATTCATATCCACAAAAAAGACCAACAAAAGTGAAATACCGTAAAACAAGAAAAATAAAATAGAATACAAATCTAAAAATAAAACTACACTACAATTTGACCCTAACCCTAGCTCCAGTGTGGGTTAATATATGAATATGAATAACTGAGAGACACAGACAGTGCTTTACAATATTAATAAAAACCACAGGGACAGGAGAAACTACCAAGACTGAAGTGTCTGTCCAGTTTTTGGCATCTTTAAAGGCCAAAGGAAAGAAGAAATTAAACTTTACAGCACCTTTGGCACCATAACAACATGAAGAAAAGATATGTCAAAAGGTCCGACAAGACGTTTTGGTCAAAGGAGCATTAAAGATAGGGATGAAACTGTGAAATCAGTCATGAGAGAAATCTTTAAAAAGCTTAGAAATCTTTGTTCACCAACGACTGAAAGGTTTGGATCTCCTCTGAGCTGACCCGCCTTTTCTCCTTCTACCTCCATGTTGTCTCAGAGCAGAGTGCTGCTGTGACCACAAAGCAAACCCACCTCCTGACCACAGCTCTGCCATTCCCTCTGACAGAGGCTTTCTCTTGTACACAATCCCAGTCCTCTGTCCTGTCGTGTCAGTCTGTCGTCTTAAAGAAGGCCAGAGATGGAGAAATCAGCCGAGTGGTACATCCCAGTGGCCTCGGCTCACTGGTTGACATGGGGCCTCAGGGCTTGGTAAAGTCCCTCGAAGGTGGGTCTGTCGGGTATGTCGCGACTCCAACAACGCATCATCAGCTCGAAGAGAGAAGGTGGGCAGAGTGGAGGGCCGTAGAGGAAGATCTGGTAGGGAAATACAGGCAAGTTTAAAGGATCAGAAAGCCAAGAACCACAGATAACATTCTTCAGGTGTACCAGCATCGTCAGCATGACCTCAAGAACACAGACGAATTCACAAAAGTAATGCAGACGCTAACAAACAAGACCAAACAGAAACTGTAACTCTTAAAGCCAGTGAAAGGGTGAAACCCTAACTGTGCTGCCAAGCAAACAGCATCTCTGAGCTCCTGTGCTGTTTGCACGTTTAAAACGAGGTAATAATGCACACATTTGCTGCAAAATTGTCTCCTTTATATCTGTCTCCAGTACACACAGATCAGCACTAACAGCCACATGCAGTGAAATTATCAGCATCTTTAGAGAGTGAGTTGTAATCAATATTCATAAAAGATGTCACGCCCAGACTTTCCAGTGATCATTACAGCAGTGATTGTAGCCATCGTCATGCCAGGCATGCTCATGAGCCAATATTTTGAAGGAGGATTTCACTCTTTGATTAAACACTTCTTGGCACAAAGGTAACATTTATACTTTGCCACGTGGGTAACTGCAATCAGACACAATAAAAGGGCAAAACACAGTCAGCTGCAAAACTTCATTCAGTGTTTACTTGTAATCAATCAATACCAGCTCCATATGTTTATGACTTATGACTTATGAGTAGAACCAGTGAGAGTCATCTAGTGGTCTAGTGGCACTTAATGGGTCCTGATTGCCATGTTGGGCACCACAGCTGTACATGAGATTAGACAGCTGGTGTTAAAGTAGTACAACTCAACAGCTCCCTCTTGTGGTGAAAATGTGAACTGTAACGTCAGCTGCAAGCAAATCTGACAAAGTTTAGGAAACTTTGGCCTAACAGTGGCCTAAATCCGGCACACCTGGATGAATGACATGTCAGGTTGTACTGAGTTCTGTCCTTTGTGGGTGCATTTGATTCGTCTCACCTGTCTGCCCTGGTTCCTGAAGAACTCGCCAGTGTTCTCTATGACCTGTTCGTCAGACAGCAGGCTGTAGGGCTGCTCCTTACACAGAGTGAAGATCTCCCACAGGGTGACACCGAACGCCCACACGTCACTGGCCGTGGTGAACTTCCCCTGGAGAGGAGAAGCCAGATTATTTTATTTTAGGATAAAGCTTTGCAACCTCAGTGACCTTTCAGCAAAGACAAACGTTAACAAGGGAGTTTAGATAGTGTTGCTATCAGACTGTAGATCTTTGTCAGTCCAAAAAGTTGCATCCATCAATAAATATTTTTTCCACATCATTTTACAGCTGTAGAAATTCCCTTCAAATGAAGACATCCATAATGTGTAAATAAAGATTTTCAGTTTCAAGCTTTGGTTTTACTTTAAAATCTCTTAACAAACAGGAAGATGTATCAGGTAACAACAGCTAACAAACACCAGGTGTAAATGATCGTGTTTTCTGTCTTTAGTCCTCTCTTATCTTAACCTCCCCCCTCCCTTACCAACAGGATGCTCTCCCAGGCCATCCATCGTATGGGCAGCACCGCCCGGCCCTGGATGCGATAGTAGTCACTGCTGTAAAGGTTCCGGCTCATCCCGAAGTCGGCGATCTTGATGGTGAGGCGGCGGTCCAGCAGGCAGTTTCTGGTGGCCAGGTCACGATGCACAAAGTTCAGAGACGCCAGGTACTTCATCCCCGACGAGATCTGCACCGACATGTGGAGGAGGTCGGACAGACTGGAGAGAGGGAGAAAAGGACGGAGGAGGGAGAAGGAGGAGGTGAGGAGGAAAGAACAGTGACAATTTTGATTTCATGAGTGTTCCTCTGTAGCAAGGTGCTGATCACAGCCTGTACCTTGTATCATGCCTAACTGCTGCTGTTTGCATCAGAAACTACCTGAACTGGATGGATTGGAAGGTTCAGACAACACGGCGTGCGCTTCCTGGTGTTAGTATGCATAAACAGCGTGTACCTGACTGAAGGGATGTTGTTGGCATGAGTCAGCGTGCTCTCGATCTCCCGCTGCGACAGAAACATGTTGAGGTCTCCGTTCTCCATGTATTCAGTCACCATGCACAGTGGGTCAGATGACACACACACACACAGCAGCCGGATGATGTTGGGGTCGTTCAGACGAGACATGATCTTTATTTCCTTCAGGAAGTCGTTCCTGATGGATGTGAAGATGGAGGGAGAGGAGACAGTTTCAGGTTTCATTTCACATCACTTGTTTTGGATCATGATTTTTCTCACACTGATAAACTAAATGTTAAAAAAGAGCTGCAGATCTCCAGGTGTAATCTGTTGAGGGTTTCCCCCTAAACAATGCTTAGCTGAGGGGGTAAACCTTCCAGGTGAGGTGGTTCACATCCATTATAAAATACTATTGTTTGATCTACTGACTCAAATTGAATCTTTTCTATTCTATTCTATGTGTGAGATGAACTGATCCTGAGGTGCACCTGGTTTGCACAGGAATTTTATTCTGTTCTAGCTCCACTGTGTCTCCTGGACATCCCTCTGACTCACCACAGCAATTTGTTCTAAAGCAGTTTTCTCTACCACTGGTCAGACTTCTATTAAAGTGTCTTTCTTGGTAATGTTAGAAGAATCGCAACGCAGATATTTCAGCTCGCATAACTATGTGAATAGTGTGAATTCTATGTCGTTGCGCCAACGAATTTGGGGCTGTTTGCATCTGTGCCTTCTTTTTTGTCTGTTATCCTGCTGCGTGAAAAATTAGCTTTGCATTTGGTGTAAACTGACCATTAGACTTTACAGCTCCTAACGAGCAACACTGGAGATACTTTTAAAGAAATAAACATAATAATAAAGTCTCAGATCAATGAACATACAATCACTGACACATGGACACACAACGTACCTGGCTTGACTGGTAGCGTCGGCCCTCAGCTGTTTAACAGCCACCAGCACCGCACGGCCATCTCTGTCAGGAAGAGGAGACCCTTCCCCAAGGAATTCTGGGAGGCCCTCGGCCTCACACAGGTGGACCTGCAGCAGACGCGTAGGTGTAAATAAGACAAAGAAAGGAAGCAGACTGAGACAAAGTTTCAGACAAATATAACGCAGTTTGTAGGTGCTGCAGTTTCATGATGATGTCATGATATTCCCTTTGATTAAGAAATCCTGCTTAGATTCTGCGCACCATATGAATCAACCGTATCGATACATTTTCAAAAACCTTTCAGACTTTGTTTTATTCTCCAAAATCCACAAACCCTGACTGGCTGTAGCTCCGCCCCCTGCTCACCTCTCCAAACTGCCCCTCCCCCAGCTTCTCCCTGAAGATCAGCTGTTGCCGTGGGAACTCCGCGGCAGAGATGTCCTTCCTGGTGAGGGAGTCCACAGTGAGGGCAGGGACAGCGTACATGTTGCTGCCGGTGACGCCCTGCAGCCGCACGATGTCCGTCTCGGCATAGTGGGGAGCGTTGCTATGGAAACACTGGTGGGGCGTGCACTGGGTGATGTCAGGCTCAGCGTAGCCTCCTCCACACGCTGATAGAGAGAGAAGGAAGAGGTGTTTGATGAGACGCCTTTTCTCTTAATCCTCCTTATCCCGAGATAATGATTTAATTAACCGGACTCCTGCTGTTTAATAAACGTCCACAGATTGACGAAAACTGTTCAGTTTATTGGTCAGATTATATTTTTAATCAAATGTGTCGAAGCCTTTTCATTTTTGCCACTTTAGCCCTCAAAAATATTTGATTTTGAACCTCACATGTTCACAAATGCCAGAAGAAAACTCAATGATAACAATGAAAATTCATGCACAGACAGAGAATTCAGTGTGCATGCACAGGAATGAAAAAGTCTCTCAGTCTAAATCTACTGTATCTGATAGATGTTTAAATGTCCAAAGTCACACCTTTCAGCTCTTACCACGCAGCCAGCCTGGCGTCATGTGACAGGAAGTCAGCAGGAGGAGGTCATAGAGAGGATTACCGAGGAGGAGAGCTGGAGGAAGAGGAGGAGGAAATATGGACAGAGACAGAGAGGGCTGGGAGGTAAAAGAGAGAGAAACTGCAGAATGAATGGGCATGCACATTCAGCATCATCAGGAAAACAAAAGAATCAGAGAAAAAAAGAGAGGCAGAGAACTCGTACAGTGTTTTCTGAAGGAAAGAAAAGGAAGCAGAAAAACATTCAAATGGCATGCGGGGTGATTGTGAAGGTGCCAGCAGGGGGCAGACTGCAGCAGTTTGATGCATTTTACTGCAGGCCTCCTCGGCTCTCTCTCACAGCTTTAACAGTCGAGCCTTAACTTGTCATCACAGAAGATCTGGAGCATTTTTAAAGCATCGCTGATTCAGATTTACTTCCATTCAAGTTTATGTTTCCTTACATGAGGAGGGTTTTGGATAATTATCACCACATGGTCAATAAGTGGTCAATAAAACGTCAACAAAAGAAAGAAGTAAGAAAAACTGAGTTTTAAAGGGAAATTCTGCTACTTCTCAACGTTACAGTCATATTTCTGCTCTAACTTCTGTCAGGTCAGACAGCGCGTTTACCTGAGGCCTCTGCACTCTGCGACAGCTCTGGCAGCTTGTTTCTCAGCACCGCTGGGTTCTGGTACTGCGGGTCCAGCAGGAAAACTCTCTCATAGTGAGGGTCAGTGTTAGCAGGGCCTGAGGAGAACAACATCAATCAATCAAGCACACCAAGTCCAAACCAGAGCGCTGCACTAGGTCTGGTACCCCATGGGTCAGCTGTGTAATGGATAAAAATATGTACGTATATAAATTCAGGGGTACGGGCACAAGTAAAAAATTTAGAGCATCAAACACTTCATTTCCTGCATTCTGTTAAATTTTTCTGATCAACTTTATGAAAGAAATGTCTTTCTAATTCCAAACATACTGGAATAACTAAGTGTTTTATGCAGAACATCAAGATCGG
>JAPZEB010000022.1:2988316-2999370 GCA_029783705.1 Chaetodon striatus
TGTCTCGTTCTTGTGATTAGTTTTTTGTGTATATATACCTGTGTGTTTCCCTTTGTTCCTTGTCAGTTCGTCCTGCGTTCATTCCAGTCTTCATGGTGTCATTTCTTCCTGGTCTCTCATGTTCTGTTTTGAATTTCTTCTTTAAGTTCTTCCCTGTGGTTTTCGTGGTTCCCCAGTTTGTTTTCAGTTTAGTTTTGGTTCCTCTTTCATTTGGACTTTCTGTTACCTGCCTGTTCTGGATGTTTTTTAGCAGGTTTATAAAAGCTTACCAGATTCGTACCTAATATGACTTGAATATCTAAATGGATTACCTTCAATGCTGCACATGTAATACTGTAATACAAACATAAACGACCAGGATTTCCCTTTTATTTATTTCCTTCACCCAGGCGGGCAATTTTCGCTTCCTGTAAGATTGTTAAAGCCAAACCCAGGTCTTTTTTTGTAAACCTAACCACATGTTTGTTGGCAAAATAGAACCACGTGTTTGATGTTGAAGGGGAAAGAAAATACTGATTTGCAGTGTTGTACCGGCGTAGTGCATTTATTTTGAAAGAGATTGTTTCCTGTGAAATTGGAGGTGTATTTTGGAAAAAGAAAATGCATGTGACAGGCAGAACTTGACACAGCATCCCAGAAAGTCAGCAAGGCTACCTTGCACTGGATGTGGAGGGTCCATGAGCAAACATTAATATGTGATGAGGTTGGAGTGACAGTTGGTTGGGTACATTAATTGTTACATTAAGTGAGTAATAAAAAATAATCTTTGGAATATTATCGTCAGATTTATTGATTTAGTGAAAAACAATTGCTAGATTGATCAAGATAAAAAATAATCATAGCTTGCAGTCCTTCCTTCACTTTAAAAAATGTTTCATGGGGTTAATGGATAATGCTTAAAGAAGTTTTTCAGCGTTTGAAACACACACACAAAAAAAGTTGATGTGTTTTAGTCAGTTCACAACTTATTTTAAGAAGCTGGTCAAAATAGAAAAGAAAAAAAAAAGACATTTTTGAGCAGAAGTTGAAAAATCTTAAATAGTTTGACCTCTAAATGTCACCGCAACTTTTGGATGAGTATTAGTTGATTGAATTTAAGTTTTTTTTAGGCCAAAGCAAATCATGTTGGTTGTCAGATTTTAAAAGACTCATAGGACTGCCAGAGTTGAAACTCCTAAAAAAGATGCATGCACATTGTTAGCTGAATCTTTGAACCAGTGGAACCAGTGGATTATTTTTAGAGTGTATACAAAATTTAGAAATAGACCAGAAATGAAGTGACTCTGCTTATAGACTATTTTCAGTCTGCCAATTTAAAAGCAAACCCAGGCCTGTATCATGACTTCCAGTGGCTTGTTAATTGGATGGTGAGTCACCAGGGCACATCTTGAGACCCTCTAACTTTAGTTAGATCTTCAGCCTGTTTGGGCTCTATGCTACAAATCACCTCTTCTGTTGTTTTTTTATCAATTTACTTCATTTTAACCTTCAATATGAAAAACTTGGACCAATCTCCTGCAAAAAAATACTGCTCACAAATTTCACCCTTCTTAAAACTTTATCACAGCACTTCACCAAAAGCCTGTAAAGCAGGCTGAGCATGACTGAAGCCAACAGGAAGTAACGAACCACAAAGGAAATCCAGACAAAGGTGGTCCGTCCACTGCAGCACCCTGTGTCTACAACCACAGCGGACCCTTGTGGTCAGTCCACAATATCTTCGCAGCCAAGGTATGGGGGCGGGCTTACTGTATGTCACCAGCGGGCTGAGTATTTGGAACCTCATGATGACGTCTGGGCGGTACATGAATGAGCACCATCTCCCACTGTGAGGACATCCTTCACTTGTTTCATTGATTCCAGAAATTACACCATGATTACAGGCCTTCACCACAGAGCCTGCCATCCAAGACAAAATGTCAGCCCCTTCCTGTTTCTTCCCTCTCCTTTCTCCCCACCTCGTCTTCTGGTATTCATAACAAAAGAAAGAAATCACAGTATGCAGTATGAGCTTCAATACAGACCTCATTTTGTAATGCTAGGCTTTCCAAGCATGAGGGAGTGGTGATATTATGTACATAAACTATAGTGTGTGTTGTGTCCCTTCTCTGTGTTTGGTTCACATTTCATTCACACTCCATTTGGACCACAGTGGAGTTCTCTTTGACGACGACTGCAAGCCACATTTCTGTCAGGGTTTATTTGGTAGCACTCGACTTTGAATGTCAATGTTTTTCATCTTGCCAAAAGTCCCAAACAAGCACATCACAATAAACTGCTCCTTACATGCTTGATGTGGACCAACACCGAGCATTTGGTCTCAGACATTTTCACTGAGTGAACTGTCAGCAAATGGAACATGACAGCCGAGCTGGAAGTTGCTGTGTATATACAAAATTGTCTGATTTCAAGGGCTAGCTCCTTCAAAGTGTGGATTTCAGGACAGAGTGTGAGACCCAGTGGTCAGTGTTCCAATTCACTGCAGGTCAAGTCTGGTGTGTGTGTGTGTGTGTGTGTGTGTGTGTGTGTGTGTGACTCGGGCTGAATCCTCTTTGCACGGCTTCATGTGGGGAAGATATGCAGATGCAGCCCTCCAGCTTTCAGACCTCTGTGTCCCCATTCAGGGGCCATCTCCTTCAAAGGCCACTTCTTACGTCATCCATAAAGTCTCCTGCGCAGAGCAGGGTGTTATGGGTAACTGTGGGTCGCAGAGGCTCACAGACGTACCAACCATGAATATCGTAGGACAACTAGACACAGTGCTACCAATAAACCCTGCTGCCAGTTCATCCCAGTGGACATATGCAGTATTGCAACAACAAAAAAAAATCCCTAAAAATCATTTTACTCCACCAAAGGAAATGTCTTTAAAACCACTAACAAGACACTTTGATCTGCAAACAAGGTCAATTATTGCTCTTTTTATTCTGAATTTGTTGATTATGGACATTTTATATTTGTTAAACGTTCTCAGAGCCCAGAGATGAAGCCATCAGCATAAAAATGTAATAGATTAGCCCAGCCGGTCGTGAGCTCAGGACAGTGTTGAAACCGATTTATGTGCTTAGTGTGTCAAAGCAGAAGTTGAGTTGTTTGATACTCCCACTATTTGTCTGTCTTAATGTAGCTTTGACAGATATATTTATCTTTCTGAAATATGAAGCTTGTAACTGCAATCAACAAGGTTCCACCGAGACTTGAACTCGGATCACTGGATTCAAAGTCCAGAGTGCTAACCATTACACCATGGAACCACACGAAACAGGGAAAAGATCTCTGTAATTGAACATACTGAGAACAGTTCCTGATTAGCTCAAGCAGTTGTTTCCTTGACTTTCCACTAACAATTAATCTGGCAACAGAAAGACGTTGTGTGTATAAACCATAGAAAAACAATGGCCAGAAAGGACATTGAACTGTTTGCCATGGTCATTTGACCAGCTCTTGAAAAAAATGCTGATTGTCATTACTTGATGATAACACGTTTTAATGTAAATGCAACTTCAGTTTGTTTGTTAGTATAGTTTGAGGCTTTTCATACCAACCAACCCTAACAAGTATTGCTGACTTAACTGTCGTCATGTCATATTGGAATCAGTGTTTCCAAGGATAAACTCTGGGTGTCAGGGGTCAGGAACTGGAAGAATTACAAACCAAGATCTCCTTTATTAACTTGTAATCTGGTTGTAAAGAAGGTTCCACTGAGATTTGAACTCAGATTGCTGGATTCAGAATCCAGAGTGCTAACCATTACACCATGGAACCTCTATAACGGCTATGAAACCACTTCTGACATCATACCATACAACAACATCAGTGATGAGAAAGATATCAGGAGCACAGTGTAGAAGCTTTGTAATGCTCCTGAAGTACAAGGAACAGTAATTTGTTTTACGCATGACATCACTGCTCATTCTATTTCCCAACTATCACGTTACGAGCACTGCTTCCACTGAAAAATACCACTTGTCAGAAGTGGGATTCGAACCCACGCCTCCAGGGGAGACTGCGACCTGAACGCAGCGCCTTAGACCGCTCGGCCATCCTGACTGCTGACAGTTCAGCAATTCCATTCAAAAAAAGAACTTACAACTTGTTAACGCTCTGAATCAGCTAGAGTCATCACCTCAGCCAACCAGTGAAGTTGCAGTTGCAGTTGCAGTTTACATCCATGTCTGTCCAGACTCATATGTAGCCATGACAGTGGACAGTGCTACCAGTGTAGGTGTGGCTGCAAAGAATATACATATTCTGAGAGTTTTATCTCAGTTAGTGCGCAGTCCCATTATCTTGAAAATCTTTTGCAAGGTGGTCATGAAACTCAAACTTAAGTAAGTCTTTTTTTTTACCTTTGATGTTCCAACAAAATCAAAAGTTCAGTATTATTGTGAGTTTCTAATCTTGGGTCGTGCAAATACTGAAGTTCAATGACAAACTGGTAGACTGTAAACATGGACGGGACTCCGAGGAGGCACGAGATCGTGAACAAGTCTTGGTTCTCTGGTACTGTGGAAAAGGAGAAGAAACTGGTGGACAAGACTCTGTGTTTAATTTGGTGTGTATTACGACATTTATAAAACACCTTTTTGTTACATTTATTTCCTTGTGCAACAAAAGCAGGTTTAGCTGAACATTCACACAGAAAACAGCTCCAGCTCTTCACACTGTATAGTTACCAGCAACATTACAAACTGACGCCATCTAACAGTGTATCATACTGCCATGAAAGGTGCCTTTTTACTTCCAAATCTGATGCCGAAATCACTGACAAAGCAACAGTATTTGATGAGCTGGGAATGAGAATGGGCTGAGCCATCCACCAACAGCAAGAAACCATCACTGCCATGCTCTCAAAGTGTGGCAGAACCATTCACAGTTTGACGATTTATTTGATCATGCTTGGCAATGAACAGTGGACACATTCAACAGACAAGCATCAGTATTTTACGTACAGGGATTCTCGTGAACAAATGCCTCTTGGGACACCAGCAAACCAGCTCTGTTGAAGTATTAGTCTCTACTTGATCAAATAAGTTTCTTTCTACACAAGAATCAAAAATGCAATCTGAAATGCACACATATAGCTGATCTCTGTCACACAGACTTTCTCTCTGTCTGTATAGAGACACTTGATACAATAGTAATTGTTTTGTCATGCTGTAGTACACTGTTTGGAAGAGCTGATTGATTTTTCGTTTTCACACTTCTGAGAGCATAACTTGCTTGTCTCCACTTTCCCAGCCTTTCACAGAGGCTGAGTATTAAAAACCCTTCTTCAGCCTCATCGCCAGTTAGGCTGAAAGAGAAACTTTCAAGCCTGCTTACATATTCTCTCAGCGTTTTGTGGAGTACGGTGTGATGAATGGCGCCTCCAATGTACCACCTACCTGTGTTCACCCTGCACAACAGGGGAGCATTATCACTCTGTTCCTAGTTGGTTGAACACACCCCCAGTTTGTTCCAGGCATCATTTTGCAGGCTGAATGCACTCTGTTCCATCACATTTTGCTGTGGCTATCAGACAATGGGGCTTTTGTGTGAATGGGGTATTGGAATATCAAGGTGGATCAATACTTATGGATGGACATTTGGGCGCAATTTCCCTCAGTCCTTTAGATGTGTGAAATATCAAGAATCTGTGTTTAGGTAACACTTTGTAATAACAATCAGTGAAGTCAATTAAATGCCTGCAGTTAACAATTAACTTATCATGGCATTAATCATTATATGCAAGTGATTGTTACATCAAATCAGGAAACCACTTAACCCTGGTCTCACAGAAATACATGAAATTACCACAGCCTCTTAGCATCACATTAAGCGGTGGTGGCATGTACAGTGTTGAAATAACCTGCAAACACCATCTAGACAGTACCAATGGAAAGTCAATCAGGATCTTTTGTTATAGTGGACACACAAATTCAACAACAGCATGCAATAGGCAGCGGTTGTTGTTACAACCCCATAGGTAGTATAAAGACCCTGAAAGTCCACATAGGGAGGAACTCGGGGTGGCAAACACTGGACTTTCACCTGAGAGACAGCTGTTCCGTGTCCCATGTTAAAGTAAAAGTCAACGAGGACTTCTTTTAAAGGAGCAGTGTGTGAGATTAAGGGAGATTTTGTGGCATCCAGTGGTGAGGACTACAAATTGCAACCAGCTGAAACTATTCCCGATTAGAATTCCTTTCATGTTTACTGTTCTGGAGGTTTTCACTGTGAACCGAATTATCCACATAGTACATCCAGCCCAGCAATGTTTTCCCTTTTTAATAATAATAATAATAATAAGAAGAAGAAGAATCATGGCTTTATTAAGGCAACAAAGATAGGTCAATAGCATACCACATGAAAACAGACAATCATCTATGTACAAAAAAATTGTATTATATCCCTCAAAAATGCACACACAACAGTTCGAATGATATCCTTCGATTAGCGCCCCACAAATAACATTGGTCCTTACCATAAAGGTATGGAAGTTAGGTTTAGGAAAAGTAAGATGGTGAGGACGTATCTTAAAATGATTCAAAGTTCACACTTGTCTCCCGGGGAAAGTCCGGGGGGAAAATCCATAGTTTTTTGACCCGTCCACCACCCCAACCTGCCGCCTTACAAGACCACTTGGGACTGCCTCCTTGTTCACTACCGTAAACACATTAGTCATGTGATGGCAGCCTTCCCAAATACTTGGGTTATGCATGAATTACTAGCTCATGATTACATGGGATATGTTGAACTTGGGTGCATTGCTTTTCCAATGATAATGGGCAGGAAAACCCTCTCTGCTACATGTACAACAAAACGGACCAACTCTGCATTCAGTTTGTCTGCTATATTTAAAATGGTGATCAGAGTCACTGGTGTTCCTGGGGTTTGCCTGTAGCAGTGTATTTTTTACATATTGATCTTGTATATGAGGCAGAACCAAGCAAATCCTGCTCATTAGGCACCCTTTAACAGTCTGAATTAGCAAAAGCCACATTTTCACTTTAATTTGTCCAGCAGACTGAGGACTTCCGCCTGCCCACTGTACGCCAAAGGGGTCCTCAGATCATAAAAGACAGGGTGAAATATGATGAGTCTGTAACTTAAAAATTTATTGGCATTGATGCATAATTTAGTTTTGGGGGGTGCTGACGGATCTTTAAAGTTCTGAATTACTTCATATTTCTGCGGAGGAGTTGGACATGTCCCTGTTGAATGGGAGAGATGAAAATTCTGATGAAAATGAGGGCACATAAAACACTCACCCTGACACATGCAGTCTTAAGGTAGGTAGGTGCCTCACGTTCTCATTCCAACTCGTCAAATATAAATGCTTTCATTTTTACAGGATAGTCTTTCAAAATTCGGAAAACATCTCACATTTACTTTTTTTTTTTTTTTTTGTCAAACAAATGCACATGATTTGTTTTAGAAAAAAAAATCATCATGGTTTGGCTCATATTTAATATGGGAAGTTAACAGCAGGGTCCTGGGAGAAAGTCCGGGGTTTGTTGGAACCATCCACCTCCCATCCCTCCCTACGTATAGGGACCTTCCAGCTCCTTATATGTCATTATTACAGGTAGCGTTTCAAGCTGATGCCGACCACACAGTGTATTATACCTGTTACGAGTGTGGAAGGGACCAAAATTGGGGCACCATAGGCAGACAGGTAAGTCTGTAATGTCCTTTAATATTTCGCTTCTCAAACACAGAATGAGCAGGCAGGTAAAACAGAGACAGTCAATTCTTGGCTTGGAGCCTTCCAGGACAAGGGTTCAGTACCAAGCACTCGGTGTAGCACACTGAGGCAGAGAGCAGGTGAGTCCCTGGTGTCCACTGGATGTACACAAACAGTTCAAACGTGCAATGGTAAGGTGAGGGAGCAGACAGGAGGCAAAGTCAGATGAGCAGGGGGTCCAATACCAGGGGAACACAGGCAGATAGCCAACACACCTGTGAAGAGAGCTGACTGTAGGTTGGTTGGAACCAGCAAGAAGTCTCAGAACCAGCAGTGACAATGAGTGGATGCCATGGTGTACACACAAAGGCAGAATGTGCAGCCATGCGGCGAGGTAATCCACAGGGCAAGAAATCACAGGCAGCAGAACAGGTGAACTCACAACATGGAGCTGAATGGATGTCTCTCCACACAGCCACAGGTAACAGGCAAACAGAAACCAGGGAGATAGAAGCAGATCCCTTGGTGTGGGGCAGAAGGCTGAGTGGTTTACCGGTGAGCAGATGAAACGGGTCCGGGTATAAACGCTGGCAAGTCCTGCATAGATATGACAGTTTGTGAAGCTGGAGTATTAATAGTGAGAGGGAGTGTTGAGCCACAGGTGAGTGGAGTTGGCTTGATGAGGTGGGGGAGGAGATGTGATGGCAGGTGATGGGCTGGTAGGCAGGTGTGGTGGAGAGGCCGGGTGAGTGGAAATCCACTGGGTTACCTGAGAGAACAGCATGTATGGCAGGTCAGAAGTGCACACTCCGCCAATACTCTGCCATGAAAGGTGCCTTTTTGTGTTCGTATCTAATGCCGAAATCAATGACCAAGCAATGGTATGGGAATGAAAAGGACCTGGCAGGGATATAACATCTGAAATTTAAAATGGTAGAATTCATACTGGATTGGTTTTAAGTCTCTTTGTCTTCTGCTGGAGCCTTGGTCCACTTTGAGCATAATCGTTATATAAAAAATGTTCACAGTGCAAGCTGGACAAACCTAATTCTAACTGGCTGGAAGGTGTGGATTAACCTTCAACCGGACGGCCATGACACAAGTGTTTGTTTGCAGTTCTAAATTAGCCAGTATTAAACTGTGGCCAAAGTCAGACACAGAGAGCCTGGAGCCAGGATTATTTGCGTAACCAATAAATTTGGCAAAAACAGATAAACGGCTGCTCAGTAAGTGCCGTAAATTAAATTTCAAATGTTTTTAATAAATGAATAAATTTTGGAGGTTCAAATAAAGTAATAAGAGGAGGAAGAAATTAGCATTAGCTACGTTAGCTGCAGGAAAAAAGGAAAAGAAATGTGACCAAAACTACACTGCAAATAAAGAGTTGAAGTCACAGGTAAGGCAAGAAAATACAGAGATGTGTGTGTGTGTGTGTGTGTGAGTGTGTGAGTGTGAGAGAGAGAGAGACACACACACAGACAGAGGAAGGAGAGTGAGAGAGCATTCTGTAATCTGGAAAGACAGTTTTAATAATACACTTTGTCAATGTAAACCCTTGGATGTTCTTATATGAGCTCTGTTGCCACTTTATTTGTTTACTTACCCACGGGTTAAATTTATATTTGTGAGAAGGGAACGCCATTGTTTAACGAGGTTGAAGAAGGGGCACGGCATTCACAGCAAAAGTATTTATTTATACATCAATAAAATTGGATAATCACAGCAGCAGGGACTGAGGATATACAGTAGATTCTATATATTGTGAAGCAGCAGAGCAGAAATCAGCATTGGACGTCTGAATGAATAACTACACAGCTCGTCCTCCAGACTCCCTGGGTGTTTGTGTGTGTATGTGTCCCCAGTGGAACGAGTGTTATCAGCAGCTCTGCTGAGCCTCAGCAGGCTGATTATGTCTATTCTAAACAAAGCCCACACTTCTTTCTTCTGTCCTACAAAAAGCCACCAGATAACAATACTCTAACACTCAATGCAATACTACCGTCACGGTGGAACCACGCATGAAGTACAAAGGCACAAAGCTTTATTTTTTGCATAGATAGATAGATCATCAGAACAGAGATGAGATGAGATGGGATGGGATGAGAGGGAACTGAACCTATCTAAAGGTCCAAACTTCCCAAAACAAGGTAGCCGAGTGATCAATGCTGCTGGATCCCAACAAAGAGAGACAGCATGCAGCTCTTTGTGTAATCACACCAGACCAGGTAGACAGGACATTAGAATAAATTCTGCATTGGACCAGCAGGCGGGAGAACTAATTATACAGTGTGGTCAGCAAGAGACTATTAACCCTTAACCCTGCTGACTATAGAAATGTACAGTACTTTAGTAATGTGGCCAACACTGTCAGTAGTATCTGCTCTTAGCATAGCAGAGACAAACTCTAGGCTCAGTATGCAGGCAGTGGTCCGGCTTGTATCAAACAGATGAGACATTTCAGCTGAGCCTCAGCAGAGAGCCTCTATAGAGTCACTGCTACACATTGGCTGCGGTTGAATAGTCTTTTTTTGCTTAGAAGGGTTCCTAACTAAGTGAAATGCCCCGGAAGTATCTACATGGCAGCCATATCAAGAGCTGTTTAAATTCTCTAAATGCAAAGGAAAGGAGCTTCAATGCTTCCTTTTTTATAGGGTACACTGCACCATCCTTTTCAAGAGAAAAGGAGATATGCCATCCCACAAGCCCTTGCTGCAGCAACATTTAAAGTGATGCACTATACAACCGCTCTGGGCAATCAACGAGTTTGTCAGATTACACATCCACAGCCTGTATGAGTCAGGTGTTTACTGAGCTGTGAACTGTGCTAAAACTATTAATCAGATCACTGACTTGAATGTTTATATATATAATTTGTGTTTTTCTTCAATGGAACTTTTTAGCAAAAAAAATATTACACATGATTGCACTTTTATAACTGGAGACACAACAAATGTCTTGAATCTTGAATCTGCAAGATTATTATCAGCTGTTGAACTGTCTGAAGTCTGTCTTTCAAGAAAGAGAGACATTTTTAGCCAGGTTATGTTTTTAATTCAACGTGATTGATCCCTAGGAATTATATGTACACTCGTCCATTGTATGCTCAACACAATAGCCTACCGTGCATAAATTTTAACAATGAGTTTCATATCATCACATTAGAATTCATGTGGATAAACATGAGGGAACAGGAGGGTGAATGTGAGCAACCATTCTCACTGTGACAACCATTTTGTTGCACTTTTGTGACCCGCAGCTAATAAGGTATGAACGCTTCAAGTCGCCCCTCTGCCAGCTAAATTTGTATGTCTTTTATGTCTTTTTTGCAAGTCTTGGTGGTGCTTCTTGTGGTTAAGCGTTGGACGGTGATGGCACGCAGCTGCAT
>JAPZEB010000022.1:3002308-3023629 GCA_029783705.1 Chaetodon striatus
ATTACAGTAGCACATGAAGTGAGAGACAAATTGTCCGCTGATCATGTGGTCAGATTGGGTGGTGTGCCTGTTTGTGGGAATGGACAAGGGGGGGGGTTGATATTACTATGAATGGAAAGTGAAAGGCAGGAGAGCAAAATTGATGGCAGTTGCTTGTTGTTTATCTCTTTGCGATTGATATTTACTTTCAGCAGGGTATCGTCACTGAGAGTCATGAGGTCACGGTCACTGAAAAGGTATTAAGGTGACTCTTCACTTGAGATTTGAAGCAATATATCTTGTAGGGTGTAAGCAACAACTGTTTGAGGACTTGTCACTAGTTGGTTAGAAAAACAAATATATTTAGCTCTGGCTTGTCGTCAAATCTATGGCAGCTACAGCAGGTCCAGCATGGGTCCATCATGGTATGCTGCATTCATGCCACATGGGAGTTACCATATTTAGCAGATTTCTTCTTGTTCAGGTTTCATGTTTCTTGTTATATGCAGTGTGATGCAGTGCATTAAAATGAATAGGAAGCTTGTGCTTTATCGTTCCACTGATGTGAAATAACAAAAGGAAACTTTATTTAATCAACTACATTTGTTGTACATATGCAAAATGTTGTGCATCCAGGTATTAAAGATAAGGAATATCATATCTTTTTAAAAGAAAGTCAATATCTGATTATACAGACACACCTGAAAAGCAAACACAAGTGGTTCATGGCAGCTCAATTCAATCACTTAAGCTAACTAAACCCTAATTATAGAGAACATGGTCAGTATCTGTTCAAAATGTAAATTAATACTGTTTATCACTGTCTTGAGTTGTTGATTGCCATGAACGCTTGCGTGCAATGGCCAAATATTTCCCATCCCAGCCTCCCACAGGATATATTTCACTCTCAGATAATTGATAACAGAGACGGTAAAGTGCCTTACCACGGCTTTAGAGGTAGAGATACTGAATTAAACCACAGTGCACACTGGGAATGGTATGGTTACCATGTATCCCATTTCCCCCTTTGCCTTCATTAAACTCTGTCCTTCACTGTCTAATTGCATTCTCACTTTGTTCTCTGTGAAGAGATTTCTCTAATTTGCAAATAGCTCAAGAAAAAGGGTAATCAGCGAAGGGTAGAGTTGCAACATTAAACTGCATGTGATCTGATAAACAAGACAAGAAGAAGAAGAAGAAGAAGAAGAAGAAGAAAACGAGACAGAGAGTCCACAGCCATGGTAGTGGCTCAGTGAGGCAGTGGATTGAGCTAAATGCTAATGTTAGCAAGCTAACATGCTCCCAATTACAATGCTAACATGTTGATGTTTAGCAGGTATAACGTTTGCCATTTTCACCGTTATAATTTAATGTTGCCATCCCCAGCGCCTTGCTGCTAGCATTGTTAATGATAACCCTGCACATGTGGTTTTCAAACGGTTTACGAACATTTAAAAAACCCTTGTTTAAATCATTATGTTTTAAAAGTTGTAAAATTCACCAACAGTTGAATCTAGAGTTATTCTCCTACTGTCACTCATGTGAGTGAGCCCAAGCAGTTGGGAGGTGAGGTTAAAGGAAACACTAGTGCGCGTGCTCTATGGGCCCCACAGTGCAGAAGATCCCAGCAATGTTTTATTTTTGGGCTTATATGTGCCATTGAGTGACTTTCATAGGAATGAATGGTGTGCCACCTCCAACACTGTATGAAGATTATCTATACACATCCATGCTCTAGCTCTGTGGAGGACTGAGGGATGTGGTGGGGGCCAGGGGTTAAGGGGGAGAACTGAGACAAAGCCTTATAGCCCTTCAAAAACAAGCTTGGCCATTGGTCAAAGTCAAGCCGTCGGTGAGCATCTGTCTAGTTTTTGCTGTGTGTGTCTGCCCTTGTTAGTTTTTTTTCAGTCAATTCAGCATGTTGAATTGACTTTGGAGGTGGCGGTGAGAGAAATCACTCTATAAGTTCAGGTCAGCAGACGAGAAGAGAAACATAAGGGAAGAGAGTGGCTAAAGTGGCTAAAGTCAAGAGACCATGACACTGTAACAAACTTTTTATATTAGGTAAGATAATTTTTTAGTCAATGTGCTCTTAAGGAGAAAGTTTTGTAACTATTTGTGTATTAATCGCTAGTGCATGGTAAATATCGTTTGTTCTTTCAACACTGGGTTGTGTTGTTAATGTCCTAACTAGCTAACTGGTGGATTCAATCTGTTCTGTCTGTCTTTTGGTTTCCCTTTTTGAATGAAGAATACAAACTACTGCCGTCTACTGGTATGAAGAGTTATTTCCTCTAATAAAGGGGCAGAGCGTACGTGCGTGGCTGTTGGATGCTGTCTTTGTGGTGTGTTCAAGTGCAACTTTTTGACTGAGACACAGGCAACTGGAGGCGGTGCAACAGTCAGCTTTCCTTGCCAATAGTTCTTTGATGTTGGTCTGGTGTGTCTGGGCCTTATGCAGATAGACTGGCCCTTGCCCCTATGAGAGACTTGGTCAGAATGTATGGTAGAGAAAATAAATATTTGAAACTGCTACATGTGTTTAAATGGCTCAGAGATTCATGCTTCACTGATGACACACGGTCATTAGTAAGCTCTTGAACCAAATCCAGCTATGCATCATAGGCTATTTGAATAGTAGCAGTGGTATTGATGGATCAAAGACTAAAATGAAAATATCCAGCCGAACTGCTTTTACAAATGAAAATTAGTTCATGAAGGGGTTTGTTTTAGGGCTGTTCTGCAGATTTTTCCTCTTTTTAGTAATTACCATCTGACCTCAATTTGATGTTTCTGTTTTGACCTCCTTTAACTGAAGTTATACAGATATTTTAAAGGAGTTTCATGAACCTGGGGTTGATGGAAACTCACGTTTCCTCAAAAGGTAGGGATACCCAAGTTTTGTACGTCAGCAGCATTGTTTGTATGTTGCATTTCCTTTACAATTTGACATCGAGGATGATGGATTAGTAAGCAGTCCACAGATAGAGATCTGAGTTTTGCTATTCCCAGCTTGTCACCCTATTTACCCAGAAATCTCCAGGGACAGGAGGAAGAAAAGGGCAAAGTGCTGAGTGACTTTAGCGTGGCATAAATCATGCTTTGTGTTTGGCATAACAAAGGTAGGGTCCATTATTCATCAAGACTGAACAAAGGGCCAATGAGCATTTACCAAGCAGTGAGATAATGGGTTTCCTGTTGATCGAGCTGAGAGGCTGCAAACACACAAACACACATCATGCTGTGGTTTGCAGATTATATGGTTTGAACATCAAGCACACTGCTGCTGTTGAGGAAAAACCATGCAACTCAAGTTTTGGCATTTGGTTTATTTGAGCACATGAACTGTGTATTTATACTGTTCATGAAATCTGGCATGAATGCTCCTATAAACAGTTACTGAGGAGTTAATTAGTGGCCAAATTTGTGCATCCATATGTATTTCTGTTGAAAGGAGGTAAAGTATATGTGTCTTTATTTGAACATAATGCTGCCAAAGGCAATAGCTCATAAAAGCAATCTCTTAAGACAAGCAGACATTAATTATTTCTCTCACTGACACACCACTCTTCATATATGTTCACTGCTGCATCTGTGTAGTTGTCACTTCACTCTAAACTCATTATTCAACACTAGTGTATAGTGGAAATGTTAATTCAATATAGTTCAGTGTGACTTCATAGCTGAAATTCTTCCTCATATTCAGGTCAGGTGGATGCTGAGAAGTTAGTGATCTAACCCCCAGCACTGAACAGAGTTTGTATTCCAGCTGTGAAAATTGAGTTATGGCAACCCATCACTGCCAAACTGCCCTTGAGCAAGACACTGAATCCCAGAGCTGACCACTAACTGGGTCATCTCACTGTAGGCAGCCCTGCGCTCTTTGAAATTCCTGGGAGTGTATATGGGACATACTGGGAATAGGAAAATTCCAGTTACAAGCAGCATCAAATATAACCAGTGCATTAGTGGTTGATATTGAAAGTTCATTTTCAACAGCAGTTGACCAAAACAATCTCACCACAAGGTCTATTACTGGCTATTTCTGAGCTTTCAATTATATCACACTACACCTGAAGTGCTTGTAAAAATTGGAAACTAGAACAGTTACAATTCAACTGGGCAAACTCCAGTTGATTAGGGAGCTTCACCACAGCTACTAATGGACCCTGTGATGGAACATTTTTTTAACCAATTGTAGCAACATCTTTGTACCTCTTGAACATATGCTGACCATCAGGACAACATACCAAGTTTTAGGGAAAAGTTGTGAAAAGCACACACACCCACATGGTCTTTGGAACAGATTTTGGTCTTAAAATCTCCATGACAACACATTGGTATACAGTAGCATGTTGAGTAGG
This sequence comes from Chaetodon striatus, assembly GCA_029783705.1. Classification (NCBI taxonomy): domain Eukaryota; kingdom Metazoa; phylum Chordata; class Actinopteri; order Chaetodontiformes; family Chaetodontidae; genus Chaetodon; species Chaetodon striatus. The sequence continues at coordinate 3,006,652 of JAPZEB010000022.1, forward strand.
AAACTCAGTTTATTCAAAGTAGAAGACTTTGAATAAAAATATTATTAGCTTGGTGCTCAGAGCAGTGTATCAGTGCTGGTGAATTGTGTGGGTGTGTCTGTGTCTGTGAGGATGTAGGCCTACATATCCGATCAGCCCCAGGGAGACAGGAGTGAGTTGGACTATATCATATTTTCTGTTTCTGTTACTGTGTGATTCTGTGCAAATTTCAGTAACCTCTTACAAAGAGTGGCTATGCTATGCTAAAAGTATTACTCTTTCTATTGTCTTACCTCTGAGTTAAATGCTTATGTTGTGGCTCACCATCAATTAATGTGAAAATGGAGCTTGTGATTTAGTAGCACACATGGTTGATTTTGGTGTCTCCCAACAAGACTAAGGCTACAGTCATATTACAGGGTTTAATACTCAATTCAGATTTTTTCTCTAGATCTGATCTTCCTGTCTAAACTGTTTACATTCATGTTTGGAGTGACTCATATCTGACATCAGTGTTAATGGATCTTTGCCCTGAATTCCCCCACATGCAACCAATAACGTCATGCACATGCCTGTTGGAACAACAACAAAAAAACGCCACATTTGTGAACCACAGTCATTTGGGAAAAAAATGACTGCTATAGCAATGTGAATGTTGATCTCCCGAATGATTTAGTGCGGAGGTTGCATGACAATTTGTCATATGCTGAGGAGAGGACTTCCTACTGCTCTGAAGGGCCATATCTGACAGCACTCTTCCAAACAAAAGTACATGGAAAATTATATTGCAGAAGGACATCATTGGACCATTGGCTATTTTTGGAGCAATTTGCGTTTGTTTTCGGGATAACAGGCTGTGGTGAAATGGATTTTCGGTCCATTGGGACATTTTTTGGACTGTTGAGGCTTCGGGATTATGAACTGTCAGAACAATGGCATGAGAAAGGAGGGCAAAAGTCATAGCTATTGCTCTATTACCAGCTATTGCTGGTAGTTCTGTGGGGAGAGAAGTTTGGGTGTGGGAGGAGTCCGGAGTGGTGGTGCCACGATGTGGAGGGCTTCATGAAGGAACAGTTCTTGTAAAAGTTTAGGGTGTGCAGTGTTCTGTAGTGTCAACGGACTGCTCTGACACAGTATGATGAGTACCATATGGAAAAACCATGAACGTATGAGAAAAACACGCATGGATACTGATATGACCGTTCTTGCAGTGGTCTCATGGCCAATGATGAGATATGTATCAGATTTAGGATCGTATATGAAAAATTTGAAATTTGATTCTACTGTGAACGTTGCCTAAGAGTCTACAGCCACGCTTGTGTCTCTGCGAGGCTGTACTTAGACCCAGCAGTGCTTTGCATTAAATGCTAATATCAATAGGAGCGATAACCATTCACATTCAAAAGTAATAACATGGGTTTCAGTGTCTTGCCCGAGGACAATTTGACTTATAAACTACGATCGGGGATTAGGATCTTTTTTTATTGTTTGACGTGCAATATGTGATGCAGCATTTTTCAGGCATGGTGCCACTATTTTTTCCAAGTGGGCAATAACACATTCACAGCGCTTGTTTTCACCCAAAAGGGGGCATGGTTGTTTAGGGGATCATGGATGTCTGTAAAAAATTTTGCGCCTATCCATCAAGTAGATGTGGAGATATATTATTAGATAAGTGAGAACTCTGACCTGCTAGTGGCACTAGAGGAGGAAGTCAGGAGATCGCCACCACCTGTAGAAGTCATCCTCTGGTGAACATGAATGTCTGTACAAAATTTCTTGGCAATGTATTCAGCTGGTGTTGAGATATTTTAGTCTGGACTAAAATAATCAGTTCTTATCACTTCATCACTGAGTTGAAGTGGACGTTTGTGCCAAATTTGAAAAAATTCCCCTAAGGTGTTCTTGAGATATAATGTTCACGAGAATTGGACATATGTACATACAGACAACCTGAAAACATAATGCCTCTGGTCACAGTTGTCACCAGTGCAGGGGCATGTAACTTGTAAATGTAGGACACCTCTCAAAAAGAACTACAAGAAGGACTTTTCTTCTGCTCAACTGATAAGGCTTAGTGGTCAACATACTGCAGTGTATGTGAACCAGGAGCAAATGATCTGACCAGCACAAATGGAATTCAGTGTCACTTAATCTCCTTAAAATCTGGTATATAGACTCTCAAAAGAACAATTTTATGACTGTACAACAATATGACATTAAGTCTACAGCACACTAAAAAAGCTTTTGCTGTCAAGAATTTCATGTCTTTTGTTCATTTTTAGTTCATTGTGTGGTTCAGTACTATGACTAGATTGACTGTTTCTAACCCATTATTATGTGCACTGCTTTGGCAACACAACAGTAACCTTTAGTTGACCGAATCAGTGTTATCAGTATTATTACCTTGTTGTCACAGCTGTGCTTGCTCACCCATGATGGTATTTTGTTTGTCTAGCTTTCAAATTAGCCTGCGTGAAGATGAATCCTGGAAATGTGCAAATGTGTTACTGTACATAAATGTGCTTTGCCAGTAGAAAGGGATTAATAACTTCTCCTCTCGCTGCTCGAAAGTGAGATAAACAGCAGTAAAATCGCTCCTGTAATGAATATTCCTGTCATCAGTCAGAGTTTTGTCTGGTTTGTGCTCAGGCAGGAACATAGATTCCACCTCCATATCTTATGTTCTGATGTATGTCATCTGGTGCAAAATCAAATTAAATTCAATCTACTTTATTCTTCTGGAAAGTGTTGCTGATGAAAGCACTAAAGCTGCTATCATCCCTTTTTGCTTGAGTTATTGCTCCTGGCATTGCTAAACATAAAGTATTCCCTTTGTGCACTTTTCTCATTTGTTTTTATCTAAACGTTTCTTTAAAGAATACTACTTAATTGTTTGATTTATATCTTCCATTTAAATGACACACTTAACATCTGACTGAGGGCTGAAGGCATAATTTAGATCCAATTAATCATTTAGAAGACCGCCAAAGGCCTCAAATCTCCTGTGTTGCACTGTTCAGGTTGAGAATACTGGAGAACACACAAAATGCATAAGTCTACATTATGTCGAGAGTCAATAAGCAGTTTTCTTTTGCTTAAAGGTACAATTCACCCCAAAATCAAGAATACATATTTCTCCTCTTACTTGTAGTGCTATTTATTAGAGTCTAGATCATCTAGATGGCACACTTCTTGTGGTACTCAAAGCACCAAAAAAAAAAAAAAAAGAAGAAAAATTAGAATTAAAAAAAAAAATTAGTTTCTTTTCAGAAATCATGACCCAGATATTTAGGAAATCCACTGACCTTATGGTGAGTGTTTAATGTAGGAATATTTTTTTCTCTACTGAATTACACCCAAAAACAATATCACTGCATAGAAGAAAGCATGTGTCTACTGCTAGCTCAACTGGCACCTATGAGCTAGCTAATATTACAGCTCAACCAAAAAGGACGTTATTAATGTTTATATCACGTGCTGTTACAAACATGAGCCTCTCATCCATGAGTAGATGCACGCTTCCCTCTGTGCAGCGATACAGTTAGCGCATGTAGTTCAGTACAAAGAAAATAGTTCCCACATGAAACTGCTCACAACAAGGTCTGTGGATTATCTTGAGTAACCAGGTCATGATTTCCTGAGAGAGACATTTCTGTTGAGTTTTTCAAATGTATTTTATTGGTGCTTTGAGCACCACAAGCCAAGTGCCATCTAGTTACATTATGTTTGTGTCATATGCAAATGAAGCAGTGCGAATGAAGTGAGTAGCGCAGTTTTGCATCATACCCTTATTTGCGAGAATCAAAAAAATCGCAACTTCAGCGACAGCTTTGTGCTGTGATAGACAATCAACACTGAGATCCTCCAGGGGTGTATGATGCTGAGGACGTACTGGCAGAAGTTCATTCATCTTTCAATGACTTCACGCATGTATAAAGCGATTCTTCACAAAATTTGTAGCGTTCAAGCGCACGCGTGGTTGGTGTTAATACGACTTTATACTGCAGAAAAGGCAGACATCTTTACGGCCGATATCTCCAACCCTCGCCACTCACACCAAAACAATCTAGATTGATAAACTTTTGTTCGAATTTTGGGGTGAATCGCCCAAGTAAGTAATTTACACAAGAAAACACTTGTACATATCTGCTTTTGCTTTTTGATGATGTTAGATGTCTTTTTAAATTATTTTGATACAGAAACAAATTATACAAATAACATTTGCTATCTTAATATTGATGGGAAAAGCTTTATTTTTTGGGTTCCTGGTGTGGATTCTTTTGACTTGAATCATTTAAGAGAGTGTTGTAGTCTATTTTAAACATTCTGAAAGATGGAAGAGGTTAATTGTTGCTGAAGATTTGTGCAAGTATGCATTTAATAATAGCAGAACTTTGTGTATCATACCTGAATTGTAGGCTACATGTTTGATCTAAGGATTTTGGTCTGCTGGTGTTGTTGTGTTTTGTCTCTTCGTGAAAAAGGTATATGAGAGATATGAAATTGAAAATATGATTCATGCTCTATAAAAAATCCTAAGAGATAAACAACATGTGTAGACCTTGAATTGTAACATATCCGACCTACATGATGGAGACTCATATTTTCTCTGTGCCTGCACAAGATGAATTCTGCGGATAAGGCATTCAGAAAAATAGAGTTCAGCCAGAATGCAGGTATCAGGTGCATTTTGTTGCTCTTAGCTGTGTTTTTAAATATCTGTGATATTTCCATGTCTCAAAAATAAAAGGTCAGTGAGAGAATACGAGGTGGAGAAAAAGCACAGCCCTCAACGTTTGCCTTCATGTTACATGGTATTGTCTAGTGAATCAGGAACAAGTTGGATACAACTCCTCCTCACTGTCCTTTTCCATTTGCAGAGCCACAAAATGATGACATATAATGGGCCGCACAGCTACTTCAGCTACACTAACTGCTGGCTAGATGCCAAATTGGAAGAAAGTGAGTCGGCTCAAAAAGGAGCTGCCTGTGGTATCCTTGGTAACTAAAATTGTTCAACATTTTTTTCTGAAAGGTCAGAAGTAAAATGGGAGGAAGTGGAGAATTAGATTCCTCCCCCACATCTGAGACTTCCTCTAAGCTTATTTAATTTTCGAGGTGTCCTTTAAGAGAGCGAGTGCACTTGGTGACAGAACCAAAGGGAAGGTGACAAAGATGGAGGGGCTCTTCACGCTGGCTCTCTCACATCATCATGACCGGAAAAAGAGAGGACGATGGACTTGCTGGCACATACTTATTCACCTTCCACTAACAGACTTGACTCATTGTATAATAATGAAGAGAGAGTTAGCACACATTAATATTTGAGTGAGCGTTTTGGGATCTCACTAAATGAGTTTGCAGATTTGGGCCTGTTAGAGGCATGCTGACCATGATAAATTTAAATTTTGGTGGGCAGTAATAGCACTTCTCATGCCATGTTACACACATTAAAAAATTATTCTGCAGCTGTGGCATGCATGTACATGTACAAATGTATTTTTCTTGGTAGAAAGAGAGGTCTGCAGAAGCTTTGTAGCTTCTTTACAAATGCGGTCACCATGGCTGCAATAATAATAGAAGTTTTTTTCCTTTAGAGATTATTTTTATGGCTTTTGCCTTTATTAGACAGGACAGTATTAAGGGAGAGGGATGACATGCAGCAGAGGGCCATCGGCTAGAATTGAACACATGGCTGCTGCAGCAAGGACATTGACTTTATACATGGGACGCCTGCATTACCCACTGACTTACTGGGCACCCCATGATAATGGAAGTCAATTAAGGAATTGACAGGGAGCATAAAGTGACTAAATGTACAATATTCATAAACAATCTACTACACTCTATGTGCAATATTCAGAAACGTACTATGTGTAGTTTTTTACCTACTACACGTATATATTGGATTGGATGGTTGACTGTATGAAAGATGTGGTTTTTAACTGTCAGCACCTTACAGGAGTAGCACTCCTTAATTCACTTTTGTTTTTTAATAATACTGTGACAGTGGAAGGCATTTTGATTCTGAAGTGCTTGACAAGCCGGCAAGAATCCATTCAGAAAATAAAACTAAATGTTGTGACGAGAAGACTGTGTTCTCAACTTCATGCTGAAAAACATTTAGAAAACACACCACATGCTTCACCGCCCACAAGAGCACAGACACAAGGTATGACTAAAAGTTTTGGATGACTGATGAGCTTCCCAACAGTGCTGGTCAAAAAACAACACATCTTTGTTGTTCATGCATATGTTAATTTTTGTGTTAACCTCATTATTTTGCTTATATAATAGTTATTTATAGGTGGGACCATGAAAATTAAGGTTGTGACCAATTTGCTTCTGCAGCAGAATATTAACTACAAGAAACAGTAAGACATGAGAGGGAGGAAATTGTGGTCTTGGTTTAGAAGAACTCTGCAGTGACTTGAAGCAAGAGACACAACATGTTAATGTGTTGCTTAAACCTAACCACATAACAGGACTCCTGCACTCTGAATGCCTGGGATGGTATATATATATAGTGCTTTTTTCACCAAAATGTAACCTCAACCTAATACGAAGAACGATTTCGTAACATATAAACAATATTTTTTGGTAAGGGATGACAAGAGAAACAAAAAATACTTGCTGACTCAGACTATTTTACACACCAAAAGATAAAATGATTAGCATATATGTGTATATAGAGGTGATTTCAGAATAACCAAAGGAAAATATTTTAACTGGTTTGGTCAAAAAGTTGGCATTTGAAAGGGGTGGAGGAAAAAAAACACAAGACTCTAGGAAATAAGAAGCATTAAGCTGATTTTGTTGTTCTTTAACCACAATGAAACCAATGCCTTGGCCTATAGTTGTCTAACCAAACATTTTACAGCATAACCCTCATCTTTGGTTGGAAACATTTTCATCTTGAAGTGCTGTGTACCATAGGAAATATGGTTGGATGACTCTGACCCAGTTTGTTCAAGCGATGGATCACAGATCCAGACATATGTGTGAGTTCTTTCAAAGTATCTCGAGGACTGGAAGAGGCTGCCATTATCAGAATGAAAAGGTTGTAACACCCGTAAAAGATCAGGGCCCGATGATGTTGTCAAAGTCCGGTGGGACAGGGAGCCTGAAGAGTCAGCTGAAAAGAGAACAACAATAAATAATGTGTGTGATGGGAATTGCATTTTATATATATATACTGTACATATTCTGTACAGATGGCAGTGTGTTTTCACCTCATAGAGTATGACAGCTACTGGTCAGTGACCCAGTGCAAAAACAACACATCGTGTATTTGCAGTAAGTCTCTGTGCCAAGAACTACTTTTACATTTAACCCCTGTAAAACCATAATATGCTGCTCTTACACTTTGGTTTGGTGCTGGTAGACAGAACACAAGGTATAGACACGAGCATCATCTAACTCTTGAAAGCACATAAAATATTGAAATATCCCTTTAATAACATTTTGCCTACATTTTCAAGAAAGCCTAATCAATGGCTTTGTGTAGTCTACTTTGTGGTGGAGGAACACATTTACCAGTGAAGGCTTGCAGGGATGATTATTGATGCCAAAAACATCGGGTTTCCAATCTGCCGCTGTAAGGAAACAACTGAAGTAGCACTTGAAATTTCCATCCTTTTATTGTTTGACATGAAGTGTTTTTGTGCGTGGTGCACCATTTCGCCTTAAGTGGAGTTGGCTGCATTTTTATTGGAGGATCATGTTTGTGCACAAATCCTGTCAACAATGTGCAATCTGCAATTCAGTGTGTGCCTATTTCACAGGCCTTCATGAGATGTTGCTGAATTTGTTCAGTTGGGAATGAGCTGCGAGTTCTCTGTCAACATTTCAATATACCGGCTCAGGGGTCAATATTGTCGGATGGTCCAACAGTGACTGAAACACATGCACCTCCCCACACTTCTTCCCAATGCTAGAACTGGGGGGGGGGGCTACATCTGAGAGATGTGTAACTTTCTAAAACGGAAAATCACGCCCACTTCAGGCAGAGGTTGGAGGGGTGTGTGGAAGTGAATCAATAATCAAGTTTCTTATCTACAAACGAGTGCTGCTTCCCCGAAAGATTCCTTAATTTCTGTTAAAATTAACATTGTGTCTTACCCTTCTGGCAGGCTTTTAAACCTTCAGTGAGTGCAAGCTGGTCTCACTGTCAACTTGACAAAAACCAGCGCTTGATCTGTGGCCCTCAGTGTCAGATACCAATGCACAGATTCCACACAACTGCTGTAGTGGAAAGAGTGAGAAAGTCCACATAGGGCGGGTGGGAATGGAGGTTGATTGGTTAAACAAACTTTGGACTTTCATCCAGGAGAAGACTGTTTGTTTTCCACGTGAAACCAAAAGTCAATTGAGTAATTTTATTAATAGCAGAGTGTGCTAGTATGTGTAGTATGCCAAGCTAGTGAGGTATGTCGTGTGATATTTATCAAGCATGTTACGTGACGTTATATTTACTACTTATTTAAAGGCAAACTATAATGTCTTTCTCTTAACCTAACCACATACTTTTGTTGCCTAAACCCAAGGAAATAAACCTGAAAACATAGTGTATTCCCTGTGTTCGAAGTTTACTTTGAAAAGAGATAAAGATCTAATCATTTTTTTTACATATAGCACATTCAAAAACAACTGCAGTTGATCAAAGTGCTGTACAAACTGAAAGAATGACACACAAATATATGGCAATATGACACGTACACAAATATAAAACAGAATAACATTGGTAAGAACAATTACATATGTAAAAAGATTATAAAATACTAAAATATCAAAACTACTAAGAGCAACCAAAGGCCATTGAAAACATATATGTCTGTAAGATTTCTCTGCGAACTGTCAGTGGAGGGGCACATTTGATTGAAAGTGGATGGCTATTCCAAAGTTTTGGAGCAGCTACCACAAAGGCACAATATCCCTTACCCTCTCTCTAGGACTTGGAGTAGGGGCAAAAGTTCAGCAGTGTACTGGGGTGCCAGCCCATGTGTGACTTTAACCAGCAGAAACAGTGCATTTCCTGTGAAGTGTACTTTAAAAAGACTCAACGTGTGTAACGAGTGTTAATTTAGACGCTGTCCCTGAATGTCCAAAATTCACGTTGGAGGGGTACCTGGAGCGCCATAGTGTGATATGTAGGGCCACTGAACAAGCATCAGTATTTGACAAGTTGGGAGTGACAATGTGCTCTGGTGTGTGGCCGATTGGAACAGCTATAAACGCTTTTGCCTTCTGTTGTGGTTGGACGACTAGTTAATGAACTAGTTAACTTTTTGTATACTCCACTGTTAAGCCACCTTGCTGTGTTTTTTTTTTTTTTCAGTGGATTGTTTGTTCTGCTCAACAAACCTGGAAGAATCTTTATCTGTTATCTGTAACTGTGATGTACTCTACTTATCTGTGGCTTAAGTAAACGACCTTACAGTGTATATTGTGTTGCTGAGTTTATGTTTAGCTTTTTAGTGCCATATCTCTTTTATTCTATGACCCTATTCTCCACCAGACTCTATTCTGTAGAGCCCTTAGAGTATTTGCTTTGTTATCCAAGCACACCCAGCTCTGACAGGGACGGACATGCTGACTGTTGGAAGGGGAATCCATTTATCACTGTGGCACTAATAGCTGCCCATCATCTCTACTGCTGTGAGAGCCAGTAAACACCCGATAGGGACAGGTGGTGTGCTGTGCGGCTGAGGCCATAAAATATCCACAGTATTGCTTTAAAGCAATTAGGCGGAAGTAAAGTAGACATCATAAAGGTGTCAGGACTGAAAGTCACAGGAGTGGAAACGTTGTCTCTATATGTGCCTTTCAAATGCACGCAATGATTCAAATGTAAATAGCTGGCTGTTTAGAAAAGCTTAGTTTTTAAAGGGTAGTCAGGGGTATCATGCGTGGGGGACTGAAAGCCAGAATTATTTAGGGAGCCACGAGTGATGCTAAGGGTTATAGATTATTTTATGTCAGAGGTGGTCAAGGTGGTCACTGTTAGAAGTCCTTGTAGGAAAATATAATCATCAAATTCACCATGGATGATTCCTAACCACTATCTTGTAATTCAGTGCTGTAGAGGGATACATATATTTAATCTTGCATTCATTTCAAGGTGTGTGTTTGCAAGTCAAGTAGAAACTCACGAACCATATAAAATCTTTTAGTAACACTTTCTATTACAGTAAGATGAGAAAGGGAAGTAGAATGACCTTTAGCTTACAGTCTTGTACATCTAATCTTACACTAATTGGTAACTCAAAACCAAGACTGCTAACTCTTATACATCGACTGTGTGACTTCTGTCACAAAATGAAAAACAAATGTATAACTTTTAACATCATGGTACAAAAAGAGCACACTGACAACACAAGGACAGACAGTCACAGCAGCACAGCGCAACAGCAGCACAGCGCAACAGCAGCACTGTGTGAAACCTGGTCAGGTTAGCCTTTGCTTAGATTTTGAAGCACATCTGTATGTGCTTTTATGGCACTGGTTCTTGTCCGACCAAAAAGGACGAAGAAAGACAGCAATAATTTCTCACATTGTATGTAACAAATAACAACAACAGGAAAGAAGTCCTAATTTGATAAACCAGGTTAGATTTAAAAGGTACAATAGGTTTGCTGAGAAGCACAATGGATTTCTGCCAAAAATATCCCTGACCAAATTAGCCATAAAATCTAAAGTAGTGTACCATACATTACAGTACAGGGAAAGTCAGCTTAAATTTTACTGCAACACTTTGAAAATGTTTTTAAAACTTTCATAAATTAAATGATCAAATGTTTTCCTTAAGAGGTTCACTAAAAATTTCAATGAAATGTATACCATACACCGTATACCATATTTGATGAAAATTAAAGGGAATATTGGCTCTAATTAAATAATAGAATTCATAATTTCCTCATATTTTAACTGTTGTTAAGCAGTTATAAAGCAACAGTGTTTGCCATCATATTTTAACATATTAGCATGCTAACATTCAGATATTAGCACTCAACAGAAAACCATGTCTCCTCATACAATAGTTTGTATGACATCTAACATACTAGTGCCCCATGAATAACGTTATGCACATAATGCAAAGTTAGGTAGCTTAGGTTTAGGCAAGTACAGTACAGGTAGATTTAGGAAAGGAGACATGCTGATGACGTACATTAAAATAACTCAAAGGTTACTTGGCTTCATATGGGACACGATCACTGGTCTCCTGGGGGAAAGTCCTATTTTTGTTTGAACCATCCACCACCCCAACCTGCATCCTTACGCAGACTTTTACTCTTTATACTACTCGCTTCTTTTCCTACCGTCAGCGTATTGGTCACGTAATGAATTACTGGCTCATTATTATGTATGTAACATACAAATTGTGGTGCACTACTTTCTATAGGTAAATGTACAAAAAAAAAATTGAATATTGAAACTTTGATCTGCAGGGGTTGCCAGATGAAGAGCTAAGTGATTACCAAAGTAGAGCCTTTATTTCCTGAGAGAACATGAACGTAAAATTTCATGACATTATATTTAATAGCTGTTGTGACATTTCAGTCTGAGAAAATTTCATGACATTATATTTAATAGCTGTTGCGACATTTCAGTCTGAGATCGAAGTGTTGGATCAACTGATCGATTCACAATGCTATCCCTATCCCATGTAGCTTTCCTGGCTAGAAGTGCTTTGTTTTTTAAAATCAGAATAAATTAAAACCTATCCTTGCATTCAACAGCCCATATAGCATTATGTCCCCCTATCGCTCTGATGCTAACGTAATACAATAAAGTAATTAAAGAGTAATTAGTGATTAGCAGCTATTTCCATGGGTAGATGTCACCAGGACTAAGTGGGAACATAAAGATAAGTGGGAGAATATGTGTTTTTGTATTTTGTGTAAACTGACCTTTTATGTTTAAAATCATAGCTGGCCCATGCAAGTGCAGTCCATAACCTAAAATCCTGCAGTCACTTCTTTTGTATTTTATCATAAAGATTTATTAAGCATAGATTGAGTCCTTAGTCATGACAAAGTGTGCACAATTTTGACATATACACCTTCTGATAAACATTTCTTTTGTCTTTGGTGGCTATTTCCAAGCATCTTTCTTTACATGTCAGCTAAAGTAAGTGCCAGTACTTGTTCATAGACTATTTGACACCAGTCTGACCTAAGCTGGCAGTCCTGTGGCTAGAGTTAACAGACAAATCTGAGGGAAGAAGTTCGTCTGTCCAAGGATGACTCAGTTTGGCTTATGTAAGAGTGTAAATGAGATAGAAAAAAAAAACTACTGCTGCTATTTTACTCGCTCATTCAACCTTAACCTGAGCAGAAGTCAGAGAACAAAACAAAACCTGAACTAAACAGGCGCAGGTTTGTTTGATCTAAAAAGAGTAAGGCTGAATTCAGTGTAAAGTATGAAACAGATGGGATTACTCCTTTGCTTCCTTGTTGAGGAGGAAATTACAGCTCAGCTCATTTTGTGCAGTGCGCTCTGTGAGAGAAGCAGCTCAATTTCTGTCTTACGGAAGTTCCTCAAATAGAATGAAAGCTGAAGCATTCCTGGAGGACTGAGGTTTGTTGTCTAAAGCCGGAGAAATCCCAGCACTCTCACTAGACAAATTTAGTACTTTTCCGTCTAGTGTAGCTGAGAATAAATACTCTGTGATGATACTTTTGTTGAAATAAACACTTGTTCATTTTAGTTGTCATTTATTTTTTAGTCATTCATTAATTTTCCATAACTACTTATCCTGGTACAGGATTGTGGGTGTGCTGGAGCCTATCCCAGCTGTCATGGGGCGAAAGGCACGGTACACCCTGGACAGGACACCAGACTATCGCAGGGCTGATAGAGACAGAGAACCATTCATGCTCACATTCACACCTATGAGCAATTTAGACTCACCAGTTAACCTAACCTTCTGTGGCACTGTGGCATGAAGCTGGAGAAAACCCATGCTGACACCGGGAGAACATGCAATCTTACACAGAAGAACAAATTTATATTTTTACCTAAACCTTCCTGGTTCAGAGTTAATACAGATAATAAAACTTATTATTAAAACACTGTACACCAAAACAGATCAATAAGAAAACAAGATTTATTTGAAATATTTTGCAGCAACAAGAGTTTACACTGAGAGTGAACAATAGACTGGGTGTTTTCAGATTTTCTCCTTTCTCAGCACTCTCATTCACTTTATGTAAAACAAACCAAGCATGAAGGCAGTGAATACACACTGACTGCTGGATAAAAAGCAGCCAAACTGTACCTCTCAGTTCTTGAAGAGACAGTTCTTCAACCAAAATGCTTTGATTCCTGGCGAAGTCTGCATTTCTGTGCCCACTTCATTCACACAGATAGACTGTAACAAAGAAAAGATATTCTCCCTAAAATGGGCAATACTGCCCTTTTTCACAGGCTCATCATGGATTGCCCTCAAGTACATGACATAGGAATTCTAAATGCCTCAGTGAGATGAATGAGTGAGGATTCTCCAGTGGAGAGTTTCTGTGGGAAAAACACAACAAAACGTAATTCGACAGACTTCCCTCCAGACCTGTTACTTTCTTTTTTAGAAGATCCTGTTCTAAATTTACCTCTCCTCCACCCGAACCAACTGCAGCTTGGTAAATATTTCACTGTGTATCCCCTCTCAGACATAAAAGGTTTGAGAAGTGCTCCTGGAGATGACTGACGACTGTTGCACACCGGGGCCGCTTACAGCGTTTCACTTTACCGTGCCCTAGCTGGTAGCCTAGCGGAAGTAATGGAATTCTCCATTAGCTCGGGCACACTGTCAGTGGCTGGGTAATCCCCGAGGGCTGCTGTGGCTGCGGATATGTCCCAAATCCTTCAGAGATATGAAAAAACACACTCTAAACTCCCCGTGTGTGTCACTGTTACTGTTTAGAGCATGGTGTTTCCTGGGAAGTGATTATAATCCCTTGCCACTGTTTTTTTTGCATGATTATTATGCGCTTCCTCTGAGGTGTGAGGTATCCCATTTGGTTTACAATATGTTTGTAAAATATGCTACAATTTTGTATATTTTTTACATTTCACTCTAATTAGTTGTATATTGCAGATACAATGCTGAAAAATAATGTTCCTTAAAGCTGCTTCTATAAATATTTCTGTATTAAAGTCCCAGTAAAACAGAACTTAGAGCATCTTTAGCTTTTGTACTGTGACATATGTCCCAGTGAAATGGAATATTTGATCGTGTACAGTTACAAGGGGGATTTAAATCATATCCTTTGTTTTTGATTGGATGTAGTGTGATGCAGTGCAACAGAGGACTGCTGGCTCAACACACACCCTCCTCAGCATTAGATCAGGAGGAGGATGAGGGAGAGATGAATAAATGAATGAATTTGATTAAATGAATGAACAAATTAGACCTCAGCCACATTGTTCGAGAAATAAAAACAAAGGTATGATGTTAAAAAGTAGGTGTGTCCTAACAATGAGGGCTCCATCGGTGTACACCAATGGGAAAGCAGTACCTGTCGCAGAAAGGGGAAGTTTTTTGAGTAGCCTTTTCCAAAGAAAGCCCTTTCTTAGAGGATATCTGCTCATTTTAACCCAAACCACAACATTTTTCCTAACCCTAACCAAGACATCCCTTTCTGGTAGAAAGCCCTCGAGGAAAACTTCTCCCAACTGCGTATCCGTCATGGAGAGAGAGAGAGACGAAGTCCATTGTATGGTCTATATGAGGAGCTTCAGATGTTATAGCCATCACAGTTGCCACTTTCCTCAAGTGAATAAAATCTAACCAGCAGACCCGTTACCACGGTATTTTGGGGAAACAACAACACACTGACATACTATGTTGATGCTAGCCAGCTAACTAGCTCTGTGAATTTAAATACTGCATTTAATTGATGGGTGGATGTTATGATTTTATTGGCCGCAATTAGTTAGTACTAGCTTCTGTCATATTTGTTTTACAGAGAGGAAATATTATTGGATTTTGATATAAAAAATATGAAGAAATTGATTTTTGTAATTTTCCTTTGGCATATATTGTTAAATAGGTGCACAAAATGTCAGATGATGTGATCTATAAAAGGCGTTTTTCATCTTGACATTCACAATGGATCAAACAACTGCATGTAATGTGAGTGTTTTTGCTTGTAGGTTGGAAACCACTGAGGATCATTGCTTTTTGCAGTTTCTCGCAGCTCTACTGAGCCTTTAGGGCTCAATGTTTTGGTTTAATGGTCCATAACTACTATTTAGATTCACTCTCACAGCTCTCATTAGCATAGTTTTGAGCCACAGCAGGTGGCTATTTTCAGATAAAAAGCTCTAAAAACCTGCTGTACACTTCCTGTCCATCCCCAGACAGCAGAGAGACAAAGTTAGCAACTAGCTGGTGAACATAATGGGATGTTTAGCAGCTGAAAAGCCAGATATTTCCTTCAGGAGTTAGTGGAGAGCAAAACAGAGCTAAAAGCAGAGTGAATATTGGACTTTTTCTGTCATATCAACTTTAACGGTGTTAAACATGTCAATTTTGTGTTTTAAGGTTGTTTCTGCTACCCCCAAGTGGCCAAAAAAATCAGATTGCAACTTTAATGCTGCATGTTACATTTACATTACATTAGTTTGTTATAGTCACATATTGTGCATGTTTTTATGGTTACATTGTAGTGTTGTCATTATTGTTTGTGCATATGTTAATTTCATTTTGTGATGCTCATACATTATATACCTTTCATGAATGTTGTATCCTGTTACTGGCTCACACAGGTCAGACAATATTAAAGGTACAGTTCACCCCCAAATCAAACATACATATAGTATTTTTCCTCCTACCTGTAGTGCTTTTGCTAAATCTAGATTGTTTTGGTGTGAGTTGCTGAGTGTTCGAAATATTGGATGTAGAGATGTCTGCCTTCTCTCAAATATAATGGAAGTAGATCAGTTCACATGCATTTGAAAAACTCAACATCATTGTCTATTTCTAGAAATCATAACTCAAGATACATTTACTTAAGATAATCCACAGACTTTCTTATGAGCAGTTTCATGTGGGAACTATTATCAAACTGCTCTTGCCAATGGTATGACCGTGCAGAAGGAAGTAGGACTATTTTTTTTTGGCACTCTGAGCACCTCAAGCTTAGTATCATCTAGGTCCATTATATTCAAGGGCAGACATCTCTACTGCTGATATCTCCAACACTTAGCAACTAACACCAAAACAATCTAGTTAGATCAATAGTTGGATCAATAGCACTATGGCTAAGAGGGAACACTTGTTTTTTTGATTTTGAGGTGAACTGTCCCTTTAATACCTTTATGTCAAAACCAACAAGATAAAACCAACTGGAGGTCCCACAGATGTTTGTATCAGCTCATTCTGCTAAAATACAATCAGGAAGCTGTGTAATGAAGTGTTAAAATACGTGCTGTCTTATCCAACCTGGCAGTTGTTTGTCTCTAAAGGATGGTGAAAGGATTTTGTGTCCAATGAGAGTGCGTCTGAAAACAGCTCTGCCTTCTAAAGGGCTGAAGATGAGTCATAGGTTTGTGGAGAACTGCCCTCCACTCCCCACAGACACACAAATCTCCCCCCAAATAAGCAACACAACCTCCTTCCTCATTATTGAAGAATGCATTCAGAGAGTGTTGCAATACTGGGTTTCCATTATGTATTCTGAAGAATTCCCACAGCATGGAGTGTACCCATCTCAGGATCTGTCTTGCATCTATTTGACATCGCTCCCTAAGCCAAGAGGATCTTTAGGAAGAACTGCATAACAGTGTTAATAATAGTTGAACTGGGAACCACAAAGTTACTGTCAAGGCTTCTGATATGGGATTTCTCATGAATGGTATTTATTCTTTTTTTGCTGTCACTTATATGCCATGCCAAATTTAACTTACAGCAACAAGGAAAAAATGGTGAGTTTATTTTTGACCAAATGAAGGAAGTGTATTTGACTTTTTTCCTGTTCTTGTGTCTCATGGTTGT
>JAPZEB010000022.1:3038503-3053717 GCA_029783705.1 Chaetodon striatus
AGACACACCAAACCAACATCAAAGAATTAGTGGAAACAAAGGCTGACTGCTGTTTTGCTTCATGTTTCCTTGTCTTGGCTAAAAAGTTACACTTGAACATATCACAACGACTACAGCTAATGGCTAAATAGCATGTGCGTTCTGCTCCTGCATGAGAAGAAATGACTCTCCATACCAGCCGGCAGCGGTAGTCTGTTCAAAAAGGGAAACTGGAAGACAGCCAGGATGGATTCAAGATGCTGGTTGGCCAGTTAGCACATTACCAACACTACAAGTATGAATTGTTTTTGCCAAAGAGCTCAGTGGCTAAAAATCTTGAGATCACCAAAGTCATTAAGAGTCATCCTCTGGGGATCATGAATGTTAATTAATGAATGTCTGTGCAATATATTAGTCTGGGCCAAAGTGATGGACTGACTGACTACTGAGGTTGCGATTGAGCCAGTCCACAACGTGGCAAAGGAAATGGGTATCTAACCGAGCAGCACCAGCCACCACAGCTGCAGAGACAAAGAAAATAGGAACATCAATAGACATTGCCATTCACTTTGTTTAATAAGTGATAATGTATGGGGGAAGTCCACTGCAACAAGTACCAAAGCTGAAACAAAATAATACAAGCAACTTGTAGATTAGAGCTTTAAAGTTGTCTCTGTCATTTAATGCAATATTTTTTCCCCTTATTGATTTCCTTGACACTGCGTGGTCCTTCTCCATGCTTTGATACTGTCGATGACACACTGGCTTTGTGATATTTGTATTGCATTTATGACCTTTGCGTGGGCAGTGGTGCCTTGCAGAGGCTGAACGCAACTCGTGCAGCCCAAATGACCTTCAGGACATGAGCTTCAAAGGACAGAATTGGTTACTGCTTCCATCTTGAGAAATCAATGCTCACTGACACAAGACGCTGGTCTTCCTGGCTTCAGCCTTCATGTAGCATCTTGCACAAGTCAGCTGGTCTGTGATTACTCATTTAAAAGCCTGAAGGAGCAGACCCAATCATACTGTAGTAATAAACAGGACAGAAAATAAAAAAGCTCATGTAACCCTGTCTACCTGAAGCAAGTTTTTTCTCCTGTTTTTGTAAAATGACTTAGATGCATACAGATTCACAGCCATGACCAAAAATAACTAACCGCCTCCTCATTCAAGTGCACCACAAAGCCTGCAAGGTGACAGTGGTTTTTACACAGAAGGCCTAGTCTTTCTTAAAATCAATAGAGCTGTAGCCCATTATCAGCGAAACAGACTGAGTGGTTCTTATTCACCGTGAAACCTTTTTCTCTGCAGTTTTCTTACTCATAATCCTTTACAGTGAGCCAGATATGCTTAATATAATGTTTCTATTAGATACCACATCAGCACATTTATTGTCCTACTCTACATGCACACACACTCCACTACACACCTCATGCATTCCTTCAATTGTAATTTTTGGGTGTAAAACAGTGGCCACCTGATACAATTGCTGACCACCCTCCCATTAAAACAGGATTATTGTGGAACTCAAAATGTAAACTGTACTGGTATAAGTCTTAACACATCAGATACTTACAAACAATAGCTGTAAAACAAGTGACCAAAGTATATCAGTATGTGATTCCTGAAATTCAGTTATGGTATTTGGTTTTAGTGTGCTGCCCTACGATTTTCAGTGGCCCCATCTGCCCACCCCCATGAAAAATTTCTGGGGGCACCACAGGTGAAAAACTCCTGGTTATTTTGAGTTTGCCAGATACTAGAGTTAACCTTATTATAGGTCAGTGCACAAACCCATTTTTATTTTGCTGTATTTTCACTGACCTATACACAAACCTTGAATGCCAGTACATGTGAGGACAGAAATGAATGAACAAATGTTCCTTTATTCCATTCTTTCAGATGCACCAAACAAAACAAACCCTCCTTGCTAATGAATCATGTCCATCTGGGCTGACGACTTGCAGTCTATTCATTCAGTGATGTTCCCATTTCTTCCCATTTCCCCCAAACCTGGTGAGTGTGAGGTGGAATTGTCCACATCCATTACCCATGATATCATCAGAAGTGAGGGCTTCCTGGCTCGGTCAGCAGTGGCGACTATTATGTTGGTCAAGGTTATTGGGTGTACTGGGATGTAAGAAAGCCTGGACGAGACGGGCACCGCGTGTTTCACAATCAGGATTTATTTAGTTTGGAGTCGCCTCCATTTGTGACCCTGTCTGCATGCAAGAGGCGAGGGCGGGAGAGCAGATTTAGTAGTTGAGATTCTCTCTGCTGATAGCTCAGCTTGTATTACTCACCCTCCAAAGGACAACACGGAGCTGCTTGAATGGGTCAGCTGACTTGTGCATAATGCATATTTGATAGACATCAGTGCTCTAAAATCAGCTAATGTGCATGTTGTTATGTGGGAGGAATTAAACACAGATACCATGGATACCACTATCCATCACTTTTATTTGATGTCATAGATTCATTTGTCCTTCCTCCTACAAAACCAGTTTTATCGTGATGAGCTTCTGTACTGAAGATGATAGAACTGACCCCAAAGTCCTGTCTCCCTGCACTGCTTTTATTTTGTAATTACACAATATGTAAAAAACATATTAGCAAATAAGTTTTTGGAGAAAATTACCTGCACTGTCCTATGAAAAACATTTATCTCCAAAATGACTTTAATGAGTTAAGCAAAACAGTCCTGTTTTCAGCTTTGTGTCAACAATAGTCAATCATCATGACAATGCATTTTATTTAAGGAACATCTTTTTCTGTTTAAAAGCTTTCAACAGGCACTGAATCTCTGAACAGTCCTCTGGATAACAGTATTACTTGACAATTGTGGATCAGTGCAAGCCAGTGAGTATGCCTATGACTTGCCTTTTTAGGCCTGTGAATATAACTGTGTATAATCTACATTCATAATGATTTTCTTTTTTTTCTAAGGTGCAGGCAGGTTATGGTTTCAGTTCATCTCAACACAATCAACCCAGCCTTTCTCTCAACTCATCAAATAACAACACTTGGTTAGTGGCCCTCTGCGTCAGTGCACCAAGGTTAGTGTTGGTATGAGACGCATCAGGTGGTGGCATTTTTTGATGCTCTGAGCAACTGCTGTAGTATAAAGAGTGAGAAAGTCCACATAGGGCGAGCAGAAAGGGAGGTGGATGGGTTATACAAACTCTGGACTTTCAACCAGGAGACTACCGCTCCTTTTCTGTGTGGAAACAAAGTCAATCAAGTTGTTTTAATAACAACGTTGTGTGGTAGTATGTGTAGCATGCTACACTAGAGACGTATGTCATGTGACTTATATTATGTATAAAAGGTTATGTTACGTCACGTTAGTAAAAAACATATTTATTTAAAACCAAACTATGATTATCTTTTTCACATCCTAACCACATACTCTTGTTGCCTAAACCTAAGGAAGTGAACCTAAAAACAAAGTTTTTTTAATCTACGTTCTAAGTTTATTTTGAAAAGAGACTGGGTGCATTTAACAAGTGGAAGCAGTACATTATTTGTAAAAAAGGAACTTTATTGTTAATTGACACAAAACATGTGATGATTGTTAATTGACTTGCTGTCCCTGAGGATCCACAACTGATGCTGGAGGGGTACCTAGAGTGTCATAGTTTGACATGCAGGGCCGCTGACCAAGTGTCGGTATTTGACAAGTTGGGAGTGAGAATGTGTTGATACAACATGCTATTTGCAATAAAAATGTTACATTAAACATAAAAAAGGACCAGTTTGGTCCTTCATTTAATAGGCCAAACTCACATAAGTCGGTATAATCCTCTATGATTGGCCTCCGTTTTGTTAATGGAGTGGTAGATCTTTGAAAAATATATATGCACATACCCAAAGTACATACTGACTACAATTTTTGGAAGACATTTTTCTTGCCTTCTGCATCCTACAATCAGTTCAGAGATGGGGCTCATCCAAATTAGCGACCAAGCTTCCATGTTACTGGCTTGTGTCTGCATCCAGGGGTGCTGGACAGAGCTCATGCTCCGTGTCACGGAGCACTTGGCTGCACTGTTACTATGACAACTAGTCTCTAATGTCTACAATATCTAAAAACACAAATCTGATCTGGTCACTTATAAATTATAAGAATGGTGGCAGTTGAGTATCCTCATTATAGTCATTTCCCAAAACATGGACAGATGGCAGCTGTCTGCCCAGAACTGACCAGAGATCAGCTTCAGAAGATTTGAGAAACTGAGCTCCTCTATGTCAAGCAGCAGTGGCACTGAAACACTGGCTCGCCCAGCTCGGATGACATTCCAATCTACAATGCCTGATCAGCCCAAGTGATAATGATTGCTCCTGGCCCTCCTCTGCCTCTCTACAGCTACTCTGAGGTTCTCCTTCTACTAGTAGTCTGGTACTACTCGTCTAATATATATGTGACACCATGGTAAGTAATGCCGTGGGGTCCTAGACCATACGGGATCCTGAAAGCCTCTGCTGGGCTTGTAGATTTGCAAAATCTTGAGCACACTATATTTGCCAATCCAAGTGGAATCAAGAATTAAGAAAAGTCCCAGCTCCCCCAAAGCTGCAGATCAGGACTGTAACAGAAGCAGCTGATGCTGCACATCCAGCTGTGTGTTTGGGACAATACAGCATCTGGACTTCTGTGTATGTCTGTGTATTTTTCCTCATTGAAATACAGTAGTTTAAGATGAGATTCTTCAGACAGTCCTCCACATTTTGTTTCAAATTATACCCAGAACGAATAGATGAACAGAGAAATAAACTCTGTGAATTACCGTCTTTCAGTTTAGATGACCTCATGTTTCTGCAGTCGAAGCGATACTGTATGCTGTGAAATTTATTTTAGAATGATTAAGCAAATATTATGACTGTAAAGTACAGAGTGATAAGAGCATGCAGAGTTCCTGGTAAGTTTGGAAGTCAGACAGTTGCCGCTTGTTACAGCAGACGTCAGTCAGGGAACTTTTTTATTGACTGCTTGTGGCCAAAGGTCACAATCTGAAAAAAAAAAAACCCTCTCCACATTCACTATCAATGTGAGGTGTAAATTCATGTCACTTTTATCTGAATGCAGCTTGCATGTTATCTTTAAGTAAAAGAGAACACGGATACTCTGAAAAAAGCCACTCAGTGGTGCTGTACTCACTCTGCCAGATGATAACATTTACAGTAATTGACAATGGGATTAATTATATTTGGCTCTCTCATGGTTTTATAGGGCAAATATCATACCATTATACTTTGTTACGCCTCTAGTAAACAGTGTGGCTCTTTGTATGCATGGTCCCCCAATGCAGCTGGACAATGATCCAAAAAAATATGTCCAAAGCAACCAAAGAGTTTTTTTTTTTTTTTAAATAACTAAGCAATAGTATGTTCTTTACTGGGCAAGCCATTCACATCACCTCAGTGCGACTGAGCAAGTGTTTCACACACTGCAGAGCAGACTCAAGGCGAAAAGCCCCTGAACCAGACAAGAACCAGAATAGATTTAGTACAGGCCTGGCAGAGCATCAACAGGATAGATAAGTGGGCTACAATTCCTGCACTGTTTACTTGACATGCATGTGAAAACATTTTTAAAGCCAAAGTCAGACTAAACATTAAAAAATAAATACATGATTAAGTTGATTATAGGTTTCAAAATGTGCATGTGTGCATTCATGGTATTGTTCTTTGCTTTTTTGCTCTCCACAGAGACACTTGACTACAGGGCAGCAATAAAACAAGAACAGCAGCTCGGTTAAGAGATCCTCGTCTCTTGATGGAATGACACGAAAGAGCTCAAATGTTTGGACATGTTTGGGTTACATCATGAAGAGATGGACATTCAGGTCCAGCTGGGCTTAGAAAGATCAACGCATGTTGTATTCTGTATGGTCTAAGAATAAACCTGCACTGTAAAGATTCCTGTCATTGCATTGTGATAACTGGAGATATTTTACTGTAATATTTTTAGGGCTTCAAATTTAGATTA
The DNA here is from genome assembly GCA_029783705.1 of Chaetodon striatus. Classification (NCBI taxonomy): domain Eukaryota; kingdom Metazoa; phylum Chordata; class Actinopteri; order Chaetodontiformes; family Chaetodontidae; genus Chaetodon; species Chaetodon striatus. The sequence continues at coordinate 3,044,475 of JAPZEB010000022.1, forward strand.
TTTAGTGTAACTGACTCCCGTGTCCTGTGCTTACCAGCATGATGAGCCGCCCATGCTGCCTTTAAGTGAATTTCAAGTGAGGTAAATTTATAGTGCTTGTATAACTGTGCTCCATGGAGTGGAACTAAATATGAAGTTTCTGCCATTTTTGTCATTGCTGACCATACCCACAACATATTCTACGTTCACTTTATTTAACAATGGGGGATGTAAACTGCGCCTGTTTGCAACACACAAAGCAAAAGTTCCTCAAAATTAACTGCTCTGACTGACTTCCTCCATTCAATCTGCTACAGAACTGCTGTCCTGAAGTTAAAATAGCATTATGGCTTGCTGAGAAAAGGAAGCATCTCTAACTGTTGGATTATTTGTATGTCTATAAGTCACACACACTCTATTCAATGCATGCGTAATATTTTAGCTATGTGCAAATGCATTGCACATCTCTTACAGCAATTTAATATGCATAGTCAGTTTTCCCCTTGGCAATGATAACTCTACTCCTGGGCTGGTCAGGTGTCCACTTGATCTGGGTCTGTGTTCTTTGATCTACAAAGGCCTAATTAACACTTGTCATTTCAAGTGTTGCATATCCAAATCAAATCCAGATGTGATTTAATGTACTTGTTGTTCACAATTAGCCAAATATATGCGACCCCATTGGCCAAATCACTGCTCTGACTGCAATCCATTTTGGTTTTCCCAGGCTACATGCAAACCAGGGTACGCTCCACACAAGCTCAGAGGTTGGTGGTAATGTACCTGACTGAAGTTAGGTTATTTGGTAACTGGCTAGCAAGCAAACAAGTATCCATTAACCAACACAACCAAACGGATGACTCACATTTATGGAAAAAAGTTTAATCATACTCATGGCCACCCAAGACAGGTAAAATGACTATGAGCCTATTAAAACCTGGTATTAATATGCCTTTTGGGTTATCTGATCACAAGTGGACAGTGCTAAATATAGTATAAGTGTAAACAACCACCAAGATACACTGTGATCCCATCACTCAAACAACTAGCTGAGGAGGTCTGGGAGGCATTCAGTCACATATCTTTTGTAGTGTAAACACTAATGCATCCAAGGACTGCGTCATCAATGCAGGATGTGGTGGTTGTTTTGGTGACAGTGCGCTTACGCTCTTTTACAACAAGTTTTTGTATGTGTTAAAATTTTGCACTATGGAAAGAGATGTGTTGAATTCTGCTGACAGCGATATCTCCAGCTGTACTGACACAACTGCTAACATGACTAGCATGTCATGCCCTCAATTCTGACCAACATGCAATTACAGATAAATACAAAAAGTTACTTTTTTACTTCTTTTTTCAGGTGGTTCATGCAGTTTATGACCCATAATACTTCATCACCACATCCGGGGTAGACTGTCCTATATTTCCTCCATTCCACAGATATGCTGTTGTTGACTCTGTGATACAGATGGCACCATTCCCAGTTCATTCCCAGTTTAAACAAAGATTCCATACCTCACAATTCATGTGAAGTGCCACTGTGGTGGTAGTTAAACATATACACATTAGACCTAACTTAACCCTGTCCTGCCACAATCCTGCTAATTAATATTTACCTTTTCTTAACTGTAATCATTATTATAACTTAAGATCATAGTACATTTATTCTAGGTTATTTTCCATACCACAATATTTCCTTAATCTTAATCATACTGTAATTGCCACATGCAGATACTGTAGAAAGCAAAAATTTGAAAAATATTGGCACTAGATAGAATATCATCATTGACCTTAATTTTTTTTTCATAATGCAATATTTACGATACAGTTTGGTAATTAGGTTTGAATAAATAGTTCCCTTTATACTGTTCAAACTGCAAGTGAAAAGTCCTTTGTTGTTCAACAAATTGAATCAGCGATGAATGATATCAGTAGGTGACACAGCAGCAAAACTACTTATTAATAAAAAATATATATTAATAGAAAAAAACTTGCATATTATCACTTTAAAGAAAGGTGCTACAAACCTTGATCTCTCACTACCAACTGACTGATCCTGCTTCCACTGATATGGAGCCGAGTGTTGAAATGCTAAAGAGGATGAATCACACAATTGCATGAAAAAAAAATAACACCTCTCTGTTTGACACCTTCGGTTTTCACACTTTGCATTTGCGAGATTTGAAAGTACCACAAAAACCCTCACAGTTTGCTCTCTGATATGTGCATGAAAATGTTGCTCCCTTTCAGGTCCAACAGTTCTGGACAGTGAAATTATACAAAGATTCTCGATGAGGACGTCATCAGTGGGGAAGGCAGAGAGTGAGTGTAGAGGACAAAGCTGAATGGCAGCAAATGGCTCTTCCTGAAGGTTATAAAATGGAAATGGCAACATAAAGTCACTTGGTATAAAAGCAATGCAACCTGATAGACTCCGTCCTAATAGAAACATTATGGGATTATTATACAGGACTTGAAATGATAAACTGAGTGAAAGTATTCCTCTAGATTTTTAAATTAGTTTGGCTTGTTTCTGTAAAAACGTCTTCTTGTTGGCTATTAACACTTATGGGTTACTGATGGTGAATACCTTTAATATTTTTTGATATATTACAGAAAGCCTCTACTGCATAGCAAAGTCAGATAACAGATGCTCTGACATCACGTTTAAAGCCTCTGCATAACCACTGCTTAGTCAAACTAACCTTCTATTACACTCATAATTTTCACTACATTGTTTTTTATGATTTCTATGTTGTGCTACAGCATTTCCTCCTCAAAGCCCCAAAGCTCCAGTGGAGATTGTGTATTCAGTAATTTATTGGCAGAGCGAGAGCCAGAGAGGAATATACTGAACATGCAGATCAATGCTGGAGATTATGTGCCAAAAGTGGCTTGAGAACAACAAGTCTTCCAAACAAAACAACAAAATGGGTTGTTTAGCTGGCCTCTGGAAGGACAGTGTTTTCTGATATAATGACTCTATCTGCAGGACATGGTTTGTCTTTGCCTTTCAAATCTGTTGCAAATCACTTTTGCAAAAATAAAACAATTTTCTCACGGTGGTTAAGATTTGGTTACTTTTAGGTACACAAACAGTCAAAATAGGAGAAAGGGCTAGATTATTGCTGGTAACAGGTTTGGTTTCCAGGCAGATTTCTGGTACATCTACATCAACGCACTCTGAAACCTCAAGCTTCCATGTGCATAATAGGCCCATGCTTTCTCTATAATATGTCCATCATATTGTCACTGTTGAGTAAATGATTTCCTCAGATGCTATCACCATCTTCTCCTCAGTTAGGGGTCATCCAACAGGAGACCGGTGGGGGCACTGTTGTCTGTGGGATGCAGACTGTTGTCACCATGCATTCCTTCTTTCTCATAGCAGCATTGTTTCCTCCTGCCCTGAGTTTCTTCTGTCATGTTCACTGTTCGCTTCAGCTCTGGAGCACAACTGGAGTCTTCAGTGTATTTAGTGCAGCAGGTTCCTCCACAGAGTCTGCAGGCTCAGACTTAAGGTGAGGCCGCCCCACTGCTCCATCTCTGCTCAGATGGGTGAGGGGGTGTCTGTAATGGGCTTAAAAGGCAGGCTATATACTTCCATGTACATAAGTGTGGAACTAAATATACAAATGATAGGAACATATGAATACTCTGTGCACTCAGAGCACAAGCTGATGTTTACATAGCTCGCCAAAGTGTGCACTGCTATGTCCTGCAAAACCACACCCGTCCTGGTTAACCTAAAAAAACTAAAAAGCTAAAGCAATATCTTCTTTCTGTTTTGGTTGTGCAATGGTTGACACACTTCCTTTGTGCTGTAAATCAAGCCATTATTTCGCCAGCCAACCTGTGACCACTACACCCTGCTTTCACTTTGTTCCATTTTCAGAGGTCAACACAACAAAGCTGACACATACTAACTTGACACAATTAATTAGATATGACACAGATTCCTTTGTAGACACAAAGCCCTTACACAACTTTTTTCACATGCATGTAGCAGTAGTATTTCCCAGCACCTGTGAACACACTTAGATGCCTAAAATCGAGGGAGTTCCCCTTTAAGATGATACTAAATCCATTGTTTTACTGCAGATTATGCTGTGCACTTGCTGTGCATATGATTTATTTTGTCTATATAGGCTGCTGGGTTTTAAGGCTAGACTAACATTTTACTAATCTGAAAAACATTATGTTAAATTGTGATAAAGCTCAAGATATCAACAGCTTATATGGCTCATACACAGACAAACCCTGCAGCTCTTTATTTTTAATCAGCCCGAACTTTGTCTTACTGTGTCAACAATAATGTCGCTGTCTCTGCAACTCTGAAGTCCAAAAGCTGAAGCGACAGTGCCTGGAGGAAGATCAGCTCTGCACTCAGGTAAATAGGCTATGATATGGTGCTTGTTGAGGTAGCTTAGAAAACTCAGATGCAACCTGCCGCCGCTCTCTTGAAAGCTGGCACAGAAAAAAGCACATGGGTAGTGCCCAGCGCCTTGACCTCCCGTTTTCCAGGCGATTAGAGATGTGACATGTGTATGGAAGGAAGTAAAGGAAGGAGGAAAATAAAGGAAGGAAGGAAGTAAACCTAAAAACAAAGTGCTTTACTTACACTCTGAGTTTATTTTGATAAGAGACTGAATGCATTTAGCAAGCGTAAATTGATACTGAATGTCATAGTTCACTGTGTAGGTTCACTGACCAACCGTCAGTATTTGACGAGTTGGGAGTGAGTTTGTGTTGCCAAACAGCAATTTCAAAGCAAATCTAAGGGTTATGTGCCCATTATTTATCCATTAATTTAACAACCAGCACTGTTATCTTTGGACCCTGCAGACAGATGGAAATAAATACACAGATAATTAGGTAGAGTTTGTTTTCAAACTGACACATAATAAGAGTTTGTCAGCTAACCCTCTCCAGGTATAAAAAGCTTACAAAAGCCATCATTTGTATTGTTGACGCTATGTTGACAGAAGTGTGGGAGTCAGACACTTGTTGTGGGTTGATGCGGTGAGTGTGAGCGGTCAACTCAACCCACTTCATACACTTCACATTATGACAAATTTAATTCTGTACACAGCTCTGAGCAGGTGAAGAGTTTAGTTCTAAAACAAGGCATCCTCTACTGTACATAAAAAAAGTGACAAGATTCAGAGCACAAGATCTCAACAAACTCTGCCTCTGAAGGTCTAAAGACTTTCTACAGGGTGTTTCCTGCTTCGCAGAGAAACACTGAACACTGAACTTCAGGTGCCAAAAGGGATATGCAGTAAAATGTTTCGGAAATGAACATGTCAGTTCAATTTCGAGAGAGAAGCTCTCTCAGTAGCTTTGGCCCTCTTGTCTGTATCCTTAGCGCTGACGCTAATTCACATTTACATCTTAGTCATTTGCAAGGCTCTTATGTAAAGTGACTTATAATCAGTGCTACTCAAGTACTGTAGGAGAGCAGCTGTAATCACAATCACTGTAAGCCTTCATTAAAAATATGGCCAGAAAAATAATAAAATAACAGCATGCTTAGTGGTTATGACACTCCAATAGCAGCAACAGATGACAGAGCACACATGTCAAATGCAAAGCAGGATCACGTAATAAGCAGATACTGTGGTGCTGAATCCCTTTTGGGTCCACGTGTCTTTGTTAGAATAATTCATGTTATTTCCTGACTTTATAAGGGTTAATATCTGAGCGGCAAGACATGCAAATCCTTCTCCCAATTGTCCTATTTATTTCCCAAGCACGATTATATTCAACTTACACATGAATATTCTGCTGAAGTCCCGGAGCCTAATAAGAAAACATGATTGAGGTGCCCAGGCAAGGTGGCATAAGTGACTGGAGGAATAGATTTTCTGTCACCAATTCCATCCTCTAATCACTGCTGGATGCTGCATTTCAATACTTCAGGTATCAGCTGCTGTAGACAGAGAATGTCAAAGGGTGTGTGCCAGTCTAGTCATGGATTAGGTTTCATCTCATGAAATACAAATATTAATGCACTGGATCTCTGTATGTTTTAGAAATTTGGCTGATTTGTATTCAGTCAGCTAACTCATATCAAGATAGCTGTATGATGATTTTCACATCAAATATAACTTTTTTCACATTCAAAATGAAAAAAAAAAAAAGGAAATTAAAAGTAAGTAAATCAGCTTTTCACTCATGTATGGGAGAGTGGATGCCACTGTAGCATAGGTGGCATAAGCCTTACATGTTTATTTCTATTTTTTCCAGTTTATAAAGTGCTATGTTCTTGCACAGGGCACAGGGATCAGAGGCTTGAAAGCAAACAGCAAGAACCAACAAAGCAACATAGCAACTTTGATGAACTGGCAGGGAATGAATGGAGACTGGCTGGTATACAGTATGACCTGAGGCCATGTTCACACTACAGAACATTGAAAAAAAAAAAAAAGAAATTCTTCTTGTTTTGGCCTTTTGTCCACATGCAATTTTCATTTTTAATTTGGATGGAGATTCTTCCATATCAGTGATTGTGTGGATGGGATTTTTTTTTTAACACAGGAGGAACAAACTCAAAAGTACCTGTGTTTGTGTAAACTAGGCCTGAAACAGAAATGGTGGTGCACTGAACATCCTGTTGTGTTACACAGGCACTGTACTGTATATGATATGGTGGGGTTGAATTCAGTTCTATTTAAAGGGACTTTATTGGCATGGGAAATGTACATTTACATTGCCAAAGCATGTGTGAAACAAAAACAAAAATGTATGTACAATAGGTAAAGACAATAAGTAAATATTCTACCAGAATTTAGTTTATATACAGGTAGCTGCTGATTGGGTAACACCTCTGACACACCCACCAAATGAGAGAAAACATACTCCAAACCCATTTTACATCATGTTGAGGAAACATGATGTTCAACCTGAAAACTGCAGCAAAGTGGTGCACAGCATTTTGAGATTGAATGTGCCCCAGATGAGGGATATGGGAATAGGAGAGTAGATGGGTGGGTCAGTCAGGTGATAGGGAAAGGAGGGAATATCCGAGGGCATTTGGTGGATGGATGATAAATGGCAAAGAAGGGGCCTGGGGAATAGGGATGTAATAAGCTTGGTCAAACTGCGAAACTGAAAAAAAAAAAAGACAGCATACAGGCTTGACACACATGGGCTGATTTACATTTGCTCTGTGGTGTTTTATTTGACACGAATGTTGCATCATGTTTAAGATACTGTAAATGTTTATCCTCTCTGTCTGTCGTTAGTATCAGCACCTGCTGTTACATTCTCTATGCAGAGCATTTGTTTTTATCTTCTTCTACAGTCTACAAGTCTGTAGCAGGGTAGTTGTTGGTTGGTGCACACAAGAGGACACAGAGACTTTGTTCCAACAAAATAAAAAGACACTGGATTTACAGGATTAAAAAACTGCAAGGCATTGTAAATAATTATGTAAATTCTGCACAAATGCACCTGGGGATGTACAGATAACATACAGCCTGACTCTCACTACTGGACACCTTGTTCCTATTTTCCTGTTTTTTTTTCTGTACCATTAGTTGCTTTGGAAAGTTGTGTTCAGCAGCTCCTCTAATCCTTTAGCTGAGGTGAGGGCAAGTTTTACATAATTTTCATACTTGAACACAACAAAATACTTCAGACATTGCAGGGAAAAGAGGTAAAATACATTATTAGTGAAATGCTAAAGCACTCGGCATGAACATTTGCGACTTGGCATTAAAACTAAAACATTTTGGAGTCTCTATACACCAAATGTTGAGAGGCTCTGATGCCATTTGTGATTGCCACGTTCTGCGAATGTAACGAGCTGTTAGCTGGGCTGCGGATGTCAAGATGAGGGCAGCAGCAACAGCACGGTAATAATGGTGGAAATAAAGAAATGAAAGAATAAACAACACCCCTGTAAAACAAAATGAACTACATAATTATTTTAAAATTCTATCCAGCATTTTCCAGGCTCTGGGCCAGATGTCTTTTTCCATGCCACATCTCCAGCTCTTCCTCTAGGATACTGAAGGCCAGGTGATATATGTTATACCTGCAGTGATCTGCCCATGGGTGTCCTTCTACTTGGACGTGTCAAGAATGCCTTTACAGGACAGCGTCTGGCAGGCATCCTGATCTGATGTGGAACAATCTCAACTGGCTCAAAGTGAACACTGTCAACCCTGCACCAATCCTCCTGCCAATCTCCCGCTCCATCTCGTCTTCACTTGTAACCATGAGTCTGAGATAACTGAACTTGAACAGAAACTAATTCCCAACACAACAGGGACAATCCACTGTTCTCCACGGTCTCAGACTTGAGGGGGCTGATTCCAATTTCTTAATTGCTATCACGACTTGGCTGCTTTTGCTGTAAATCCTATAGTGACATTGTGGACTCTGATAACCTCAGCCTCAGGCTAGATGCCGCAGGGTGGTCAGCTCATCAAGATGGGTGACAAGTGTTTAGACATTGGGAAATGCTGTAGCATTAAAATGGAAAGAAATATTTCTCATGGCTGTGAAGGCAATACCACAGAGCTCCACGGGTCAGGGGATCCATTGCAACATCTTCAGTGATTTGTGCAGCATGACACAACCATGTCCAACATTTAATACCTTGGGGTTTACCTTCACTGTCAACCATCTGTTGTAGAAGCAACTGACGATGATTCAACTAGAAAAGAGCACTCTAAGTAGAGTGCAGATCTCTGCTAAGCCACCAAGCGGCTGCCTCAGCTGATTGCAGTCACTCTAGGCAATCTTGTGGTTCCAGCTTTTCAGAAGCATCCTAGAAATAAGCACCTTGGTTTTTTTTTGACAGAGCCAAGGAGCAGATTTAGTTTTTCTGCTAACAGGCACTGTGTGTGAAATATAGGTAGCCCCACAATGTCATAATGAGGACAAATGTATTTCTAATAACTAAAACACAGCCAAAAATCTTTGATCCATGCCATTCATAACTAGACTTTTGCCAGTACTAACTTTGTCTGTAGGCTGCAGCACAACAAAGGGAAATGACAGCAATAAACACAATTATGACAGACAAAACACCCCTAAACGAAACGAAAAAAACAAAACAAAACAAAAACACTTTCACTTACTTAATTGGAGTAGAAGCACAAATATGAAGGTAAAATGACCACATCAACAAAATCTTTAAAGCTTCTCAAAGACTGTGGGATTTTTTCAATCTCTTAAATTTAGTGCAAGCTATACGGTGCAACATGGATCTACAAGTACAACATCAAGTTTGATATATGCAGACTGTACAAT
>JAPZEB010000022.1:3076923-3096452 GCA_029783705.1 Chaetodon striatus
GAAATATACACTTCAACCATTCAGCCTGAAATTGTTAATGTCTGCCAGTCCTCTGTTTGGTAGTGGTGGTAATGTTTTGTCCCAAGTAAGCGGGTCCCACCAATGTCATTTTCAATTCAAAGTTGTTGGCAGTGGTTGCTATGAACAGTTAACCTAATGTTTTTCACAACGATGAAAAAAACATGCCGATTGATTTCTGTAACTCAACTTGATCCACACCTATTGCTATTTTTATGTCACAATTATTCATGGATGTATTTGAGTACTTATTTACATAGGAAGATGATGTCTCTATTCTTAATCCTGCCCATAATGCTCTGATTAGTTTATATAAATGTCAGCTGTGAAGGCACATGTTCAACACAAGCATTTGAAATTTTTAACGGAATGACACACTACTTCCTGAACAATTTTACCCCACTTGCACATGAAAAAGATGACCTGTGCTTATGATTTTAGAGTGCTCTCAGTCCAAGGAGGTATGCTCAATAACAGCATCAGTAAGCCGTAAGTGCTGACCCAGGGCCATAAATATAGACAGTGTAAGCAGGCTACATTGGGGCCCGTGGGTGGGGGGTTGAGGGGGGCTCTTAAACTGGGCAGGCCCTCAAAATTGTTGGGTGGAGAATAGGCCCTTGCCAGTGATTCAGACTGCCGCCATTTGCTATATATTTATATATATATTCATAATGGTTTTCTTTTTTGGGGGGAATGAAATAGTCAGTAGCAATCTATAACAAAATTATGTGCTTATTCTACATAAACTATAAAAACTACAATGTACTTATTTCTTATTTTCTATAGTATTGTTTGTCACATACAGATATGCAATAATCATTTCTGGGTAATATGTTGATGTTGTCCTATGTCAAGTCTATTTGATCATGACAAGATGATGTGATATATGGTAGCTAGTTTAGGTGCAAAATCTGTCAAGACTGACAAGCTAAGCACATCTGCAAGCTGAGCGATTCCTTCATTTTTTTTTTTTTTTTTTTAATCAACATTTTGCCAGTGTTGATGTCTTCGTAATAGTGTGCACTGGGGCCTGTTGTAACTACTTTAAGCCACTGAGCTGACCCATCTCTTTACTTCCACTCGAACAGCCACACACCTTCTGATTACTTTTCATCTGCTGTGCTGCCGCCATCAGATGCTACAATCACATCTGCTAATGGAGCAGCCTCCTCTCCAACCTGGCCTTCCATCTAGTTAGGTGTGAGGCAGCAGAGGTGAGAGAAAAGCTGGAAAAAAAAGCTGGATTCAGGAGAGAGGTACTTGTTGCTTCCTGTATGCTAAAAAGAAAGATGTAAAAGAAGAGAAAGTGCAAATATTCAACCAAATCTGTAAAATTAGTGGCTTACATTAGTCACGCACAAGCACACTCAGTTTCTGGAAGCCAACAGTTTCAGTAAGGGCTACATCAACAATGAAATCACACAGAGCGGAAATCTGTGGCAACACTGGGGAGAAGCTAATAAACATATTGTATTGTTGTGGCCACACCCCAGTCAATAACGTCACAGCTGTTGTTTATAAGCTTTCAAAACCTGCAGTGGCATCACTGATCAGGGTGTGGCTACTAATCTGACATGTTTGACAGACTCATCACACTACAAAATTACCAAATTCAGTTTCTACTTAAAGAAGCATTTCACTGCTGGAAAGATGGTCTTTTCATAAAACTGGGCTGTCCATGCAGCAGAAAGATGTTAGTACTTTTGAAATTGGTGCTAAATAAGCAGAGAAAACAGAGATAAAGGGCTGTAGCATTCACTTTTTGTCTGCAACGGACCAATAAAGGCTCCTGCTGGTGGGTGACACAGAACACAATATGGCGGCCAGCTGGATGCAAAGATCTCAAATTACAGTCAAACAGTACACTAAAATATGTTTCTGAATATATTTAAGGCAAGAAATAGGCAATACAGTAACAGAATCTCGGTTTATATTTGATCAGCGATGCCTAGTTTTACCGTTTGATTGGAATTTAAGGGGGGTAGCTCTCTCTCTTTATCCACTTCCCTACTTTTTGTGTCCGTGGTGGCAGGCATATTAATATGTGGAAATACAATCTGCAGTTTAAGCAACAACCCTGGAGCATTGGAGAGATGGAGGGAAGTTGTGTTAAACTTCTGGGCATTAATCAAGAATGCATTTTATTAGATTTTTTTAAATGTCAACTTCTGATAAACATTATGTCATCTCTACATTTAGAAGTATTTACATTCAGGGATGGAGAATACATTAAAACACACTTAACCACTCAATATTGTCACACAGTGTTCTAAAGCACACAGCAAAGGTTATGACATGTCACAACAAGAGAGGTCCAAGTTAATTACTTTTGCTGATCAGTTCTGCAGTGCCAGACTACAGCACTTGCTGCAGTAACCTAATTCAAGTGGTTAACCTTTGGATCAAGGCTTTATGACTCAGTCTAAACTGTCGTGTTTGTCTATCCTAGACACAGACGTGTGGGATAACTCAACTCAACATCTCTGCAGTTAGACAGACAACAGACTGACAGGGGGGCTGGACAGTTGTGTATCTCGCTGTCTCATCATGCATCATTACGCCTGGGAGCCTATCACACTGCCTGAGTAAACATGAAGTCAGAGCCATGCTAACAGTATCAATAGAAACACCATAGCTGTAATAACATGAAGCATGATGATGGAGCATAAAGCCAATTCTGCTGAACTGTACAGGCATCATAACGATAAAGGAATCCAACCGAATACTTGCACAAAATATGTTTTATCTTTGGGCTAGATCCCCTAAATAATTTTACATGATGTACACTGTACATCTCACACAGGCCCAAAATATAATTTAATCATTTACGGCCTCCTGTTTCCAAATGTTTGTCCTTTATATGGATGAATGTTTTATTTGCCTTGTAACAATCACCACATGGAGTTTTTACGACATGCCTGTCGTGTACAGACACTCACAGCTTGTGTAATCATCACTGAGGCTTTTTCCTGAAACTTTAATAAAACCCTGTGGTCCATAAAGTCTACAGGGATCACACAAAGCTCAGGTGATTTGTAAAGACATTTTTATGTGATGTCAACACATGAATCATACCATTTGCTGCCACTGTTTTACAGCATCCTGGTTAAGGGTGACTGAGGCTACTTCGGATTATGTCAGTAGCTTTTACCATCATACTTTAACAGCACTTGCACAAATAATGACACACAAGCATCATCAAAGTGTTCCCTTCAGACCTGGCTCCTGCAGAGAGGTTAATGTACAGTAGGGCAAGACCTTGTCATCCAGCAGAGACGGACGACATGCAACAAAAGAGTCCCCGACCCACTGAGGCTGCTCTACAGACCCTGTGGCTGCAGCAGCTCTACATGGGGGTGGGAAACAGCACTCACAACATACACATGGATGATTTACCAGTGTAATCCAATGGAGTTATTGTGACAGACTGCATTTTTCAACCATCAGTTTTTACAATATAACCTGCAAGACATTTACACATATTGCTATTGTCATTAAAACAAAACAAAACGTTTTGGTATTTTTCTAATTCTCACTTGGTCTCCTGGCTTCACATTTCAAATTGTATCATCACTGTCCTCATACAAACTCAGTGAAAATATTTCTGGATGAATGCCAAAAGACAGAGCAGTTAAAGCCAAGTTAAAATGAAGCTGCTTAGCTCCCGAATAGCTGCTGCTTTTTGGAGATGGACTGTAACTAAGGATTATCTGTTGAGCTGCAACCATACTTAAGGATACCATACTTAGGGATATATATATACATATATAAAGTATATATATATGTGTATGCCCATATTAACCGATTAGGCTGTTCACACTGGATGCTGCCCAGCACTGAGCGCCCTGGCTGGCTCGTGATCTGCAGTGATAGTTTAGGCGTCTGCTATTTCTGTGAGCTGGAGCAATCTAGCAAGAAAAAACAATGACAATAATCTATTTTGAACAATATAAAGGATATATTGGACATAATATTAATGATCTGACCATGAGCAATCACACACATACACAGACACACACAGAGACACAAGCAGATGGGGAATTGCTTGCTGACAGTCTGTGGCCTGTTAATTTAGCTTAGCATAACTAAGCTAAGACTGGATACAGCTGTGCAGATGTTTGATTTTGCTCTTGATGTCATGGTGAGGTTACTGGAAGTCACTGTACCCAGCCAAAAAAATACTCATAGCCATAACCCCCTGTAAGATCCAAAGATTGTACAAAAGAATTGGAAATAGCCATTGCGACATTACCTACTGGTTTATGGATACCTTTTTGAAGCCTCGATCCTTGCCATCTCGGTTTTTTGGTGCCAGAAATGACCAAACTTGGACAAGTGGCGGATCATACTGAGAACCCAAGAACACTACTGTGGTAGCAACACACACTTTACAAATGGGACAATAATTTCTGAAAAGATCATCATGCATGACTTACAACTAGTGATTGACCCATGAACTCATTGGGAAAATGTTTACTGAGGTTATAAATCAGGTGAAGGTAATTTCCTTATTGACTTCTATACAATTTGACTTTTTGCAACCCTCTACTGGCCAAAAGAATGAATGCAGGTTTAAGGTGCTTCCACATTGGCTTTACTTTTCAGATAACCAAACATGATATACCAAATAAGTGTTCCTAGGCAGATTTCATTACCTTCGAACAGAGCCAGGCTAGCTATTTCCTGTTGTTACGCTAAGCTAAGATAAGCGGCTGCTGAGTGTAACTTCAATGATAACAGACAGATATGGGAGTATTGATCTTTTCATCTCTTGGAAAGGTCAAATGATTTCTTTAAATGACACACAATGTACTGTTCAGTTAGGATACTGTATAAAACATAAAATAAAAAGTGCTTTATAAACCTTTTTTACATGTAGGCACAAAGAATTGAACACAGAGTATAACCTACATATTGCTCCTTTCTACAGTACATGTACGATATGTATCGTATGTGTAGCATTTCAGGATTAAAATATTTAAAAGATTCATTGGACAGATACTTGATAGACCTTCCTTAAGTTAAATATGCACTTAAAAGCTGAAGTTGGGGTTTACGCAAATATTCATGGACTAAATTTCAAAACTTTTCTATGGCCAAAAACAGTTAATTTTTTCATGGCTCTCTGGCCCAGCGTTCTTCAAACAAATCAGATTCAAACTCTACTCAAGCATAATATCAGCTATCTGGCATATATGAAGGGGAGACTAAACACGGGGAGAAAATGAAGAAATGTGCATGATGGTAATCAAAACGTTGTCAAACACTGACACATATTTGAGCTACGTTACATCACTGGCCCCAGAAAATGCGTTTACCATGACGTTACATTATGTGGAAGGTTATCCATGGAAGATTACTGTAACAAATAATTACACACAAAATTCTGATTTTTACTAATGCCGTGACTTTTCCAGGCCTGGAAAATGTGTTTGTGAAATCCCATGACATTTCCAGGTTTTCCATGACTGGGAAAACCCCCCGACGTAGACTCCTGTTTAACAGCTCAGCCCCGAGCATCCTAATCTAACCACAAAGTCCGAGTGGTTACTCTGACCTAGAGCCAATTTATAACGCCAAGGAGGTTATGTATTAGGTTTGGTCTGTTTGTTTCTCAGCAGCATTACAGAATACTTTTTTTTTTATCAAACTTGGTGGAAGGGTGTAGCTTTGGCCAAGGAATAACCCATTAAAATTTGGAGCCGAAATCATGAGGTGGATACACAAATTATTTTTCCCTTTCATTAACATTGTGAGGGCCTTTGGCCTTAGCAGAATGAATGCAATCTTATAGTTTTGTAACCACATTCAGACATACATGTATACTGGTTGTGCTTACTGATTTGCATATCATAAAAGACTGAACTCTTGGCCTTGGTGGAGGTCTGCCCCCTCAGAGTGCCCTTCTAGCTGCTCATCTTTGTGATGTGACCAACTGATAACATGGAGAAAACACAAAGAATAAATCAACACTGTCCTCTCGCCCAACAGCCTCATTCCAGGACTCTTTGAATCCCATTTGCGGGTGTGGAGCTGCTCTGCTCTTCATGTGTAATATGGCTTTGTAAGATTCTCCAGCTATAAAACTCTGAGCATCAGCAGGCAACAGGATATCCTGCTGAGAAATGTGGCAGGGATAACAGCTGCCACTGATTTCTCTGGGCTCGCTCGATCATGTCCGATGGCACTGAGGCTTTCAGAGGACTGTCACAGAGCAGAGTGGGGCCATTATACACTCTCTCCACCACTCCTATCTGATGGCGAAAAAAAAAGTTGAGACCATCAGACCAGCACTGAGAGCGGCTGTACTGACAGACCATGGCCACACAAAAGTGAATCTATGTGTCTGAGCTCTCCTCTCAATGGGAAGTCTTTGACATCTCCAGCCAGCTGTGCTGCAGGGGAGAGCTTCTTCCATCATGTTTATCTACTGGGAGCTGTCCTCTAATTGAAAAGAGCTGGAATGGAAACTTTCACTTTGACTCCCTCTTCATGAATAACTCATCAATAGCTTTATGAATAACTAATCAATGATTCTGAGTCAAAGATCAGACATGCATCCTTGCAGAACTTAGTTGGAGGAAAACACTCCAGACTTTGCCTCATTAAATACTGAACTGTAAATATCACCTTACCATCTGTCCAAACTGCAGGCGGCAACATGTCTGCACCTATTGGCATCATTTAACTCTTTCTCAAAAATACACCAGTTCACATTCTTTGTGGGGAATTCCCAAACCACAGCCAGGCTTTAGATGAGATGAAGGGGCTTAGAGTGACCTTGTGCTAAATACTGCTCTATCATCATAAACGCTGGCGAGTGAGCCTGCCGTTTGCACGTGCAAAGCATAAAAAGCATGATCCAGTGATGATGGATCATGTTTAGTGTGGTCTGTTTCTTGGGAATAAATGGCTACTTCACCCACCACCACCCCTTCACTACACATCCTGAACACCAGGGTGAGGGACTCAAGTCATATAACTTGACTTGAGTCAGACTTGCTTTGCATATGCGAGGACTTGGATAAAAAAAACTTGGCTTTGACTTGGTATTCATGACTCTAAACTTAACTTAGACCTAAGAGAGATAATTTGAAAGGACTTTTTGAAATTGAATATTTGCATTTTTCTAGATATTCAGAAGATACTTAGCAACCTACGAGTACGCAGCAGATCAGCAGAGGTCAACAGCTGCGCAAGGTAGCTACCTGGAGGGAGCTGTTCTAAAAATAATAAACATTGGATTCAGGATTATTTTGTTGATGATGGATCCAGAAAGAGAAAAGCAATATGCAAGATCTGCAGCTCAAACATCAGTGACAGGACCACTACAACATCTAACTACAAAACCCACTAAGGAAGATACCTGAATGTGCCCTTTTAGCTAACTTATTAGCTTATTGGCTGGTCAAAGGTTAGCTAGAAAGCTAACCTTTCTAACCTTTGACCACATCGTCAAAATGTCAGATGACTTAACTTGTGACTTGCTTGACTTGCAGCAGGGCCTTGACATGACTTGCTTGATTCTCACCACAATGACTTGGGAGTTGTTTGTGTTCTACTCCCACCTTTGTTGTACACACACACAAACACACACACACACACACATCCCATAAATCCTTGAACCCTTTCTGCATAAATACAAGACAGCGAAGGTTTCACTCTCTAATAAGGTATACTTTGAGCATTTATTCATGTTTTACAGATAACTAAAAATCCTTTAATAATGAAAATAATGGCTGTACTTAAGCATATCCTACACGGTGCTAGAACAGGCGGGACAGTGGATGGTTTATTCAGCAGAGAAAATCAATTCATCTGTTAATTAGTAAATAAATTAAGCATTTATAAATGACTTCTCAACACAACTACGAACAACAGCTTGCTAACATGATCACAATGACAACATTAACATGCTGATGTTCTTTATTGGCCTATAGTTTACCATACCATACCATGCAAACATTTGCTAATTAAAAGCAAACTATTGTGCAGCTTCAGTTGATGGGGATGTTATTTGTTTTGCAGGCCTTGATCAAAAGTCAGAGGATGACTAAAGTTAACTGAATTGATCCTGTAAGGATCTTGAATATCTGCAGCAGATTTCATGCTGATGTTCAGAGCAGTCTGAGCTTGGACGGTATCCAGTAGAAGCTTAAACCAGAGGATGAGCCATCATCATTATCAAATAGCTGCTGTCATATGAAAACCTGGTAAATCCCAAGAGGCTTTTTTAAAATGATTTGACATGATTTTGCATAGCCCTTATGAGAGGGTAATTCAGATTTCATGACCTCAGAGTACTTGGCCAGACATCCATTAAAAACTCAGACCGTAATTTTAGAATTGTTTGGCTGTCAGCAAGTCCTGAGAAGTGGACTTATTAGAGATGCGAAGCTTTTGTTAGATACCAAGAGTAGAGCTGGAGCAAACAGCAACAGGGTGGAAAGAGTAAGAGCTTGATTATGGCCAACAATGGCTTATTATGTATGCCTGAAGGGTACAGGATGTGACTGCAACAGCTGCAGAATTTACAGTTTACGATGATTTAGACTCCCGATGAAGTAGCAGACAGCCACACTTTTTTGGGGTCCAAAAAAATAAAACACAATCAACACTTTGTCACTTGATAGGACAGTTATTTGTAAAATTACCATTATAGAACATATGCCAATATACTGAATTAATTTGAGTAACTTGTAGGTTTGGATATATGTTTTTATATTGTTTGAAGTCTTCACAAGTTGAACTCTATCTTTTGGGAATGATGATTCACTTAAACAAGTGCAAGGGGACAAACAGTTTGAATCCATGCTGAAATAACAGAGGAAACATTTTGCTGGTTGAAAAAAAAAAGAAACATTTTCTTCAGTGTAATTTAATAAATACACTTTACAATACATATCATATTCAACACAAACACATAGCTGACAATGTATTTTACAGTAACTGCATATGGACACTCTGTATCCACAGATCAGTCTCTGCCACATGAATGACCTGAAGTGATACTGCACTGAGAAAAAGCATTTACACAAGTGCTACCTTTATCCCAAGAGAGGGAACTAAGACCTGGAAGCTGCGGTAACACAATCATTGGTTTACATGACAAAACTTTGACCTTTAACTGTCACCTGAGGAACTCAAATAAAGAGCAACAACTGTCTAAATATAACTGAATGGACCAATGAGGGAAAAACAATCCAGTTTGCAGGGTTCTCTATTTCATTATTTCACCATATTGCTACAAACTGCTCTTCATGTGAGCAGTTTGTTTCTAAGGCTGTTCCACCTGCCTCAGTAACAGGACAGTGAAGCTGCAGTGCCACCACGTGGTCATGGTTAAATGACCGCTATGCCCTGGCTTCCTCAGACTGCGTGGGAGGAAGGTCTGTATGAGACCCACGAACAGATCCGTGAACACATGCTGTGACCATGTGGCGAATAATGAGGCTTTTTTTTATACAGAGGGAAGTTAGAGAAGCATGTCAAAACAACTTTAGAGTGACAGCTGATTGAAAATATTTGAATTTTAAAGCCATGCTCTCTTTGAAATGAGACTAAAAGTAAATGACCCAGAAAAACCCTGATGTGTGTTGTGCATGACAGACGATTCATGCATGGAACCTGACATGAAAAGTTTACTAATAAAAACAAAGTGAAACAATGGAGACTCACTAATAATAATGGCACAATAGAGATGACACTAAAAAACTGTAAAAAACACGTGTATTTAAATTAAATACAGCGCATAGTCTAGAGAGCGTGGCGCAAGCGTATTTATGGCGTATCCATCTCCACTTTTGCTAGTTAAATGGTGCATAATCTGGTTGCAAAGTTAGTTGCAATGACAAAGAGGTATGTTTTGGACATAACTTGAATTAAAAATCAGGGTGTTATCGCCAATTCCCTTTAAAAGCCAGGTGTGCCTGCACCTTCCATACTGCTATTGACATGGTGGATTCGGCAAATTGTAGAAGTGAGTGACTTTCTGCTGAGAATGAAGCAGAAAGAGCAGTAATGTCACTGCAGCAAATATCGTGGGACATTTAAGGACAAAACTAAAAACTGTTGTAACAAACCTGACAGTGGAAACAGAAGTAAACTTTTAGCTTCTGTAGTAAATGAAGTTACGCTGCTCCCTGTGTGTAAATGGGCACAGCGTTTCTCTTAATGGGGAATCAGACAGCAGCTCTGCTATGTTCACATTTCAGAAAATGTAATTGATATTTTCCACATTAATGATGTATTACTTCACCCACTTACAACCCATCTGCACATCCCTGCATGTGTAACAAGCAGAGTGAATGCTTGTTTTGAACCTGCCAATGTAGGCACATCTTGCATTGCAAGAAAACACATTCTGACTCTAGACCAGGTTTTAGTTGGTCAACAACATAACTGCTTTCTGCTGCCTCAAAATAGCAATATGGCAACAATGCATCTCACCACACCTCATTTTAAAACCTACATGCATATGCACAGATAGACGCAAGTACATTTACTACTTACATAACATAGGCGCTGACCATTAATGAACTGTTGGCTTGAAACTTGCAATGACAGTTGTGCTATGCTGTGCAACATACGGCCCCATTCAGTAACAACTATTGTCATTTTGGGTAGAAAAAGTATTAATTGCAAAACACTTGGCTGGATTTGGTAACTTCAGGTGCATTCAAAGTTTTTAACTTAAACCCAGCATTGTGCTTCCACATTCACAAGCATGCACACAGCACGGTTTCTATGAGACATCTGCTAACAGCTGAGGACTGAGCAGTGATTAAGAAAGTATAATTCTACAGCTATTAGTAGTAGGGTAATAACTGACATTGATTTACTGGCTTATAACTGCATCCTTTATTGCTGCCTCTGGCTCAGCTTACTGTAGCTGTGGTTCCTATTACAAGGTTTAAGTAGTGACCCAATCTTTACTATCTCTGCTTGAACGTTTTGTTATTTGCTTTTGTCAATACATATTGACTGACAGCTGTGAGAAAGGCTACTTTGCTACAGGAACTTCCAGGTCCAATTCAAGCATACACTGTGATTATTTTGATTATTATTTTTTATCTTAAATTAAAATATTTCTACCCTACAGTGCTGAAAAGTGATGAAAAAGAAGAACAAAAACTTGCAGTGGAATGAGGTGCTTCACTGAGCGCTCTGGCCTTGGCAGCCCAAGTAAATGTATTGTATTTCACCTGTGGCTGACTTTGTTCTGTTCTTCCTTTTCATATACATATCGTGACTAGATGGCTTCTACAGCAGCACTCACTTCATGACTAAAAACATACATTTAATCACTGTACCTGAAAAGAAACATTTAAATTAATACTCCTTGGGAGCAGTAACTCATTACATGATGAGTACCACATTACTGCAGTTTTCTATTTAGAGATGCACGATATTTGATTTTTTTCCCGATATCCAATATGTAAATGTATAACAACTCATTTGGCTGATAAAGGATACCGATATTGATATATACACATTTTCCCCACCTAATTTTAGTGATCATCAGATCTCTTCTGTAGTGGAATTAACATCATATTATGCATGCATACTCTCATCGTGACGGCCCACCAGCAGATGGAGACACAAAATACAATGCTTTTCAATGAATGTAATATTCATTCATTCATTCATTGTGCAAAATAAGAAAAAGCATGTTGGCCGATTCTGATAGTTCATTTTAAAGCCAATATCGGCCGATATCGATGACATGCTGGTATTTTATCGTACATCCCTATTTCTATTACAACCTAATGTTGGCTAAATACGACCTATCTTACTTTTAAAGCAAAAATAAAAAACAATCATAGTTCATCAATGATCATGGAAAGTAAACAGCGATGACATCTGATGTTCTTGTCAGCTTTTAAAAAAGTCCAAGCAGTGTCAGTACATCCAACAGGAGAAAGCAATCTTTGTTAGGTCAGAATAAAAACACAGTAGGTAAAAGGTGGAGCTATTTTTGAATAATTAGACTTAAATCTGGCATTCCTGAAAATAAGAAAGCTATTTTTTCACTAGACTAGGGCTGGGTATAACCACTGATTTTCTAAATTTGAGTCTGACTCACAAGGTCCGGATTTGATTCAATGCAATATAAATTCTATTAGGGATATTTAGTTACAATACAAATATTGCTCGACTGGTAAATCGTTTCCGAGAAGACTAATGCTGCAAATTGTACAAATTGCTTTTTTTAAAGAATGAATTCAAGATAAGAATTAAATGTTTTAAATATAACTAACTGTTGTTTTTAGAGCACGACGGTAATATTACAACAGCAAACTTACTACTGTATATAAACTCAAGAATATCTCACTGGATACAATCTAAAATGACAATTAAACAAATAATATTCTTGACATTACAATTCTAGGTAAAGTTAAGAATGAAGGACACAAGCATCAGTTATTCATCCTGTCCTCTATGCTCCTCTCTCTGCTGCTGCAGTGATTTAGTGCCTGCGGGTATCGCTGGTAAATTTGGATTTTAAGACTAAGATAGACAGTTAGACTACACACAGACAACTTTTGTTTTAGCTTGTTTTTAACAATTTCCTATTAACTGAGCTAGCTTGCTGTGCTTGTGTAAAACATGTCTATTGCGGCAATGGATGAGAGACTGCGGTAAGAGCAGATGGTGTATTGTGTATGGATAAAGTATTGGCTTTTTACTTGTGAAAGTTTTATTGCACTTACAGTGATGTATGTAGTTGTCATTAGCTTGAGTAATTTTTACTTCACTGTCTCCACTGCAGCCTTTCTGGTCTGCTATTTGCTCTGTGTAGTGTGTTTGTGTGTGTGTGTGTGTGTGGAGGAGCAGCCATGACAGCGAGAGCAGCAGAGAGGCTGCAGTGTGAAAGTAAATTACACCAAAATGCTAAAAAGTACAGACAGAAGAACTAGTAATTTCGGCACTCATCAATACTACGGTATTTAATAATTCAACACAAGGGTCTGTTTTATACCAGCAAGATTAACAGGGTTAAAGCTTCATGCATCAGCAGGGAACGGTATAAATCAAAAGATTGATCTTGGATTTTTTATAATCGATTTCAGATCATTCAAATGACTGGATCTGTTGAATCGAATATGTTTACCCAGCCCTAAAACAGACAGCTTGTTATCTGGAAATGGCATTTGTAGAGAATATAGCGTACTGTGACTTGGGAGGACCACGGTCATCGGAATGATTTCTTCCAAACAGCTAAAATAAAATCACTTTAAAGTGATTTAAGTCTTTGTTAAGTCTATTTAAGTCTGTGTTTGCCCAAAAAATAAGAGAGGAGACAGTTGATTTAGAAACTAAGCAGCAAACCTCGAAGGATGACACTGGCCTGGAGTCCAGACTCATGAATCATGAGTCATGGTGCTTTATCCCCTCTGCTCATGATCATGTGTAAGTCAATGGTAGGACCACATATGGAACCTTATAGTGGTGACATACACGAGTCTGTAGTATTACTAGCAGTAACTTCAGACAGATTCATAATGTTCATGGAAAATGCTTTCACTACCAGACAAACTTTAAGGGCGCCCAGGAGCAAGACACTGACTCTAGGTCAGTGGCGAGAAGGAGACATTAGATTTCTGACAGTACTGTAACTTTACACATCTGGCAGGGTTGTGCTGAAAGTAAGCATGCTCAGAACAAACCCTGCCTGGATAAATAAACTTTATGAAAAGTATGGCTGCTTTCTGGCTTTCCCAGCTGCACCTCAGACATGTTGGAGGAGCCTCTGCTTGGTGAGTTGAAACACACTGCTGACAACAGCGAGAAGAAAATGTTTCCCATCATGGTGCAGTGTTGGTGTTTAGTCCAGAGGTACCTCTGACACAACTGGTAACATGAAGGCTGTGGCCCGCTTAGATTCCTTCATCTTGTCCAGGCCAAAGAGGAGGTCCAGCTGGGTGACTGGCCGCAACCGCTCCTCATCCACAGGTCTGCCGCAAAGGACAAAAGAGGTCAGAGTTCAGACACAGAGGTCTTCAAAAACAGTAGCTGTGTCGCCATTCCATTCTGCACACTAACTCTATACAGTGTGTATACTACACTTTATAGTATATCAGTCCCTTCAGAAAATCGCGATCTTGCGATTGCAATGATTAACGCAAATTCAACGAAAGTCCACAATATTTGCAGGGGCTTGCAATTTTTCAAAAGTCCCGCCATTTTTCCACATTATCCGGCTTACCGGAAGTCGTCGCGCATGCAATGTCATTTGAAATGTCATCAGACGCGTCATCAAATCGTTCTGATGGCACTGCAGTATGGAGAAACTCTGTATTGACATAAAAATTTGCACTTTGTTTAAATGCATACAATATGTGTTGAATTTATTCAAAAGTTATATTTACAGAAAATGTAGCTTACATATTGTTTAACAGTCACATTGTCTGGTTTGAGAGCTACAGTATTCACTCAGGATTTTTTTGCAACATTATTGGAGTTCATGTTTCAAAACTAATTCAATAACTGAAACATTTGCAGCTGTTTTTGCAATAGTCAGTATGATTATGATAGCAAGGCAGTAGTTTAAAAAAACATCACAATATTATCACAATTTTTGAATTGGCTGCAAATTCAAGGGTTTTGGGTCGCAAATTCAAGGTTTTTTGGCTGCAAGATCCTGGAGGGACTGGTATATGTTTTTGCAGTGGTATACAAGAATTCTACAGACTGTACCTGGCCGTTTTATACTATAAAATATTAGGCTGTCCAACATCAGTCACACTGTAACTTAAGAGTGCCACTGTCAATTACTTTTCTATTATGTTTAGATCTATGATTACTGTCATCTGACTCCACCCAGATGCACAGACTTATTTGATGGGATGTCTACAAGCCAGTCACAGTGTTCCACATCATCTACAGTGACATCACTGCATTAGAGCCACACCCCTTTTTTTAAACAAGCATGGCTGACAGTGATTGTTAATGGCCATGATCTGTGTTTAAACAGTTTTTGTAGGAAACATGAGATTATTTCAACATGTCAAAATATCATATGAAAGATCTATAGCTTTTGCTCAGGATTTTTAAAAACAATACTAAACTATACTAACTAAAACTGTGCTGTGTGAGAGCTATGCCAAAACCTGAAAGGCCCTATGCAGAGCCAGTGTTCGTTTTGTCTATCCTGGGCTACTGTAGAAAAAATAATGGATAAGTCCATGGAAGAGGACCCACTCTGTGTGTAGATATAAGCAGCTCATTGTATGGTAACAAAAACACAACAATTCTCAGTTTTAGGTGATTTTACACTAATGCAAACATAGTTATTAATATTATATTTAATTTCTGGCAATGTATTCCTAAATCGAATGCACTGGACCTTTAAACTTCACAAAAAGACCACAAAATGCTTTTCCAGAAACTTAACAGTTATTTAGTGAGTTTTCTGAGATTCTAAAGCTGTTTCACCTCCCTCCAAAGTTTAAGTATTTAAATATGTATATGATTGATTGATTGATTGACTAAGTGTCTTGCACTCACTTGTATAAGTAATTACATATTGTATACTGTCTTTTTAAGTTGTAAAGTTTGCATTTAAAAAAAATTGTTTTACTGTTCTTTTACATACCCTCAGTGCTTTAAGTTTTCTCATGATCTTGCATGGTGAAAAAATTGGTTGCAATATAATACATATTTCTATTTGTTATATATGTAGTCAATTCTTTTATTTTAATAACTGTGCTGGTGGGACATATGTCCTTACAAAAGACCACAGGATGAAGTCAGTGTATTGATACAGAGAACTAAAGTAAGGCTGAACGTCATGTCTTATAGTCACTTGAAACAACATGCTGACGCCTTAGTGTTTAGAGTGCTGAGAACTAAAAGTTAAAAATATTTCTTCTTTTAGCAATCGTGCCTCCAAGAGGGTTTCAATAGTCGCTTAGCAACAGCTGAGGCATGGGTTACACAGATCAGATTTTTAGCCTGTATAAAGTATAAGATGCTTTTAAAATCAATCAGATCCACCTCTGCTACCTTCCCATTTAATTAATTTACTTCATATTGACATTGATCAACACTCCAATAGTTCTGTGGCCTGAGACCTGAAATTAGTTTAATGTGTATCGTGATTAAAATTCATTAGAGTGCACTCATGTTTTAGTTTTTATATCCCACTGGAAACTGAAAAGAGTGGGTCATTTGTGGAAATATTAAGTCAAATGTTAAGTTGGAGAGTACCAGTGCATACATCACTCAAAATAGTATTGCTATCGGCTTTCAAAAACCCACACTGGTCTAACCTCAACTGTTTAGGATGGGTACTGTATTTAAACAAAGAGATGCTCAGCGGACACAATGGCTATGAAATCTTGTGGGTGTTTGTATGAGTCATACTTCTCCTCCTCCTGGCAGTCCTGCAGCTGCTGAGCGATCTGCCTCATCTGCTCCTTGCGGACATAGTCCCGGACTCGGTACATGGCAGCATCGCGGCAAAGCTCCCGCAGGTCACTGCCAGAGTAACTCTCTGTCTTCTCAGCAATCTCCCTCAGATTAATGGCATTGCTCAGCTGAGCAGAAAAGCAAGGAGAGCAATGTCAGGCAATTACAAAGACTTAATCTGTTAGCTGTCACAAGTCTCGGGCTGTGTTTGTTAGTGCCAATCAAGTGCCACCTGTTCATGGGTGATCTGATTTACTTTAATGTGATTTGACAGTGAAAATACAGGTGTGAAATGGTCTCTGAGAATGACATAAGAGAGCACTGAATAGAGTAATTTCTTCCTCGGCTGACTGGGATGAAAAGAAATCACTTCTTACATTTTCTCCTGCCAAAATCAGCCTCAGGATGTCCTGTCTTTGTCTTGTGTTCTGCAGAGACAAAAGGACAGTAGTTCTTATAGAAAAATTAAAGCCTAATAACATGCAACCTATTAATTAAAAAAAGAATGTACCTGTCAATTAGCAACTAATTACCAGTTTAAATACTTTCTAATCATCAGACACAAGTGCCATTTACACTGCCTCAACACATTATACATAAACAACATGTCGAATACATTTACTGCAAACAACAACAATTATACTCATTTACTGTGTTTTCCTGTTAAGCATCAACAGCTCACATACATTTATAACTGACATGATAAGGAGCTGTTTATTGTACTAGAGGAAAAGATTTAGCACCTGCTTAATGTGGTTTGGCCAGCAGCCATAAGACAATCTGAGACACACTCACAGTTCAGTGAGTTTAAGCTGTGCTCCTTTACTTTATGTGTAGTTGAAAGCACTCAATAAAACGCACCGTTTCAATCACTGTATGGAGATTAGCTAATGATGTGGTACAGTGGGGCCCAGAGTTAGTTAAACAAAAGCTTATCCTCCTGAATAAAACTGTCAGATACATTTGAAAATGTAAATATACCTAAATTTGACATACAAACAGAGTGACAGAAAGCATAATTCTTCCAACATATTACACACTGTATGAATTTTTGAGTGTTAATCTAGATTACATTGATGACAACTGTTTTTGCTGGTGTGTGTGTGTGTGTGTGCGTGTGTGCGTCTTACTGGAAGGCCAACATGAAAAGTGGCAGGCATCCTGCGAAGAATGGCTGGATCCACATCCTGTGGCCTGTTTGTAGCTCCCATCACCATCACCTACAGTTGTACAAATCACAATGTGAATACATTATGCTGACTATGCCAGCTGCTGCATTAAGGGGCCGGACACATGCTATGTTTTTTGGCGCTCTTAAATTCATTGCGTTCAATGTAGCTGTGCGTTCCCCAGCGCCAGTTTTTCAGGGTGCAACAGCTGTGCCCTGAGATAAACTAAGTACAACTTTTTAAATGCAGCAGCATGTCATGTGATGAGGAACAACCAATCACAGCCAACAGATATCTTTCCCTTCTATAGCAAATATCAGTCTGTGATATTATAGAGAAGAAGTTGATCATTTTAGTGCAGAGCTGCTAGCGGCTTTACATCTGTCTCGTGGACAATAAGTCTACACACAAACAGCGCCTGGAAGAAGATCAGCTCTGCACTCAGGATTTCAGGTAAATAGGCTATGATACAGTGGTTTTTCAGGTTGCTTGGCAACCTCAGACGCAACTTGCTGCCGCACTCTTGAAAGCTGGCAAAGAAAAGGCACAAGAGTAACACCCAGCATCCAACCTCAGTTTTCTAGGCGGTTAAAGATGCTGCATGTGTACTGCAACTAACACCTCAAACAAAGCACAGGCACCATGTGGAACAGGTATTATGTCCTTCATAAAGCCAGTATGACTCAATCTGTTGCAAACATTTCAGTATGGGAAAGAGCTATGTTTGTGTTACCTGGGTGGTTGAGGAAGTATCCAGGCCGTCCCACAGGCTCATGAACTGGGCCTTCATCATGGCTGTGGCCTCATGGTCCAGGCTGGAGCGGTTCCTCAAAAATGACTCTAACATGCAAGAGATGAGGAGCAAAAACAAGGATGAAGACAGCTTTTAACCAAAACAGAGCAATGTGCAGAAATCAGTTTGGGAAATGTCTTTAGGATAGAACAGGATTAGTAATAATAATGAATAATGATAAATGGATTTTAGCCTGTCATGTTATCTAACATCAAACTGCAAGCCAGTGTTCCATGAAAAATAAGTTATTATAGTTTGGCGTGCTGATTTTGTCTGCTCACCAACATACGTTTGCATCAAAAATAGCAGTATGAACGAGTCCAGCGATAGTAGTCTGTACATACATGGGTACACTGAAAACAGGACGTGCTAGATTTGGCATACTTTTAAAAGTATTAGCTTTTTCCACATAATTTCTGCTTGAAAGAATAAGATAAAGATAGATCACATTTAACAGTATAATAACCTAACATCTGAAAAGTAATCAAACTCACCGATCTCATCAATGAAGATGATGCAGGGCTGGATTTTGACAGCCAATGAGAAGACTGCAGCAGTCAGCTTCTGTGATTCACCGTACCACATGTCTGTCAGCGTGGATGCCTGAAGGTTGATAAACTTACAGCCCGAGGCTTTCGCTGTTGCCTTGGCGATCATGGTCTTCCCACATCCTGGAGGACCAAACAATAAAACACCTGCAAGGCCAAAATATAAACATAAATTAGGAATTGACTGTTTCTTTCACCCTCCTGTTATGTTTTTGTCATAAATTACTAAAATTAGTACGAAAGTAATCAAAAAACTATTTCTATAATACTGGATATTTAGTACTCATTTATAGACCTTATTACTGAAGGAAACTGTAACCAAGATCGACAATTACTGGCAGCTGTGTGGAGCTATTTTGCCTAACTTGGTCTTCTTTAACACAAGTACAGGCGGAAAACTTGGCCCAACTTACTGCATACTTTTAAACATTTACATGACACAAACAAAGGCTGGAGTCTAGGAATGGAACTGGATTTCCATAACGGCTAATTTTGGAGGTTGACTCATCCTCAAGCTCTGTATAAAGCTTTGTGCTAAACAGTAAAAACTCTCTACAGAAAGTAAAGTGTTCCTCTCAGTGATCGTCT
>JAPZEB010000022.1:3096472-3107548 GCA_029783705.1 Chaetodon striatus
GATCGTCTGCTGTCAGGCTGCCAAGTGAATAAATCGTCAGATGCTTTTTGGCACAAGCTCTAGATAAAGGCATAATGCACCGGATGGCTATCTAACAATAATGAGAAAGAGAATGGCTAACACACAAACCAATGTGGCTTATAACAACTTCTGATATCTGCAAGTTGTCAATGCAGTGGATAATAAATCCTAATTTTATGCTGGCTACCTTCTGATGCATTTCAACTAAAACTATCTCCAGTCATGACAGAAAGTGCAGTCAGAAAATGTACCAGTGAATTGGTTCTGTTTGTTTTGGTTTTTAGAAATTAATATTGACCACTGTGTTAAAAGGCTGAGTACACAGTGTACACATGGTCCCAGAGTTGTAGGACAAAGAAGCCGGATAATCCTGAACATACAGACAAGGAACTACAGAGATATTATGACTAAAAAGTCTTCTTCAAGTCTTCAACACACATTTCACTAAAGGCCATCCCTCTAAAATCAGCAAAAGATTAAGCTGGCCTCAGGACATGCCAGTTAAGACACACACCCTGCATTCTAAATCACATATTTTTTCTTTTTACTTTCAGTACATACTGCAGCTGCCTTTAAAATATATGTACTGTTGCATACAGGATGCACACAATTGGGACATACTATTTGGTGACAACATTGCGCCTTGAACTATGATCCTCTTGCTCATACATCTATCACAGTCCCTAGCAAAAAATTTGAAGTAAAAAGAAAGTATACCGTAGACAATCAAATGAATAAACGGAATGATGAGGTAAATTTTAATACCACAGTTTATGGTCTCGCAGTATAGCACTGCATCTGTAACTGGAATGCACCGCAAGTGTCTGCTGATGATATTAGCAGACCATCCATGGCAGACTATTTATGTTGCTTATTGATTGTAAAAAGAAAACGGGGCATATAGTATTAGAATTTCACTTCTTACTGCCCCTGTTTCATCACGAACTGTGTATTATTCTGCTACAAATCACATCTATCATTTGTGTCAAATATTGTGTTGAAAGTGTGCGCTGAAGTGAAATAGTAATTAATAATATAAAATGAAACTCTCTCTTCCCTAAAATTGGGGAAATGTGTACTAACAGTTACAGTTCCTACACAGTTGGCCCAATGTGGATGAAAAAAAACTTTAAAAAGTTAAGCAACAAAAATGTGCCATTGTCAAAATACTTCACAGAAGCACTACAGATTAAATAATTCCAGATATTAATGTATAGTTACCAATCTATAAATATATCACTCACAATCACTCTAAGAAGTTTGTCTTATTCTGTCCTATAATGAGCATATAGCTTAAAGACTGTGTGTGAGGTTTGACCATTATAGCTCTGATTAGGTGACATGCTGCAGTACCTTTAGGGGGCTGAAAGAGTTTGGATCCAGCTAAAAGGTGTCTCTTCTGAAAGGGCAGGATGACTGTGTCTTGCAGCTCATTGATAACCTCATCCAGACCTGCTATATCTTTCCAGGACACCTGCAGGAAGGTAGAGTACGGTGAAGTGCAATGATAAAAGAGTAAAAATGTCACAGCACTTCATAATCTCAATATCATGAGTCATGAATGAGGAGTACAACTCTTACCTTCATAGTTTGAGGATCAACTAGATGAGATGCAATGTTCATCTCATACTCTGTGAGTTTGACGCCCTCAACGCCAATCCTCTTCATCAGCTGTTCTGCCTGTAGAGAGGAAACACACACCTCAGGTAAAGACACAGAAGGATAATAATTGAGCTGCGTTCCAAATTGCATACTTTTTCTTATGACTTTTAGTAGGTACTGCTGCATCAACCCAGAAGAAGGACCGGTATGTGGTCCTTTGTTTGAGGAGGAACAGAAGGAGCACTGCCAGAGCCCTACAAAATGACCTCCAGCAGGCTACTGGTGTGCATGTTTCTGACCAAACTGTCAGATTTCAAATTTTTACTTTGATTTTCGGTGTGATTTTGAATCCAGCCCTCAGTAGGTTGATGATTATATTTCCACTGACCGTTGTTACATCACTTTGTTCTCAACAAATCATACAATATGCATCAGTAAAGATTTTTAACTTGAATAATTTGTTCATCAAGACCTGATGTGTAATTAAAGTGTTCCCTTAATTTTTTTTGACCAGCATATTTTGTCAGAACATTGCACCTTTAACTCTGACTCTCTTGCTCATATACATGTTGAAGTCTTAGTACGAATTTGAAATAAAAATACCAAGTATGCCATTTCGAACACAGTAGGTCTTAACACTATCACTTAGCATTGGAGATGAAACACCATTCGCAAAGCTGGCAAGAAACAGAGGTCAACCCAAAAAGATCTGCTGTAGTTACTTTTCAATGTATGTAGTTTTAACATTTAAATTATAAATGCATACACTGTAGATTCTAACTTTATATTTACATTCTAGTAAAATTCCATATGCATTTCTCTGATTGTATTTTCATAGTTATATCTTTTATTGTTGGTTAGGTTCATGATCATTTTGTCCACTTAAAGAATTCCTATTCCTATCTCTTCGACTGGTCACTAGCGACTTGAATGCACTGTTACCCTTCATTGTGGCTTCTGACAGCTGTCACAATGAGCTGTCAACGTGCTTTCAAGTTGTCATCTGTCTGCTGCTTAGTCAATGTGACGTATCTTCCACTGCGCAGGGGACTGTGGGTCACAACAGCCAGAAATGCATGTTGGCTTGCATACTGCAAAATGCAACCAGATGCAGTACGACATCCTGTTGTTTCTGGCATA
The DNA here is from genome assembly GCA_029783705.1 of Chaetodon striatus. Classification (NCBI taxonomy): domain Eukaryota; kingdom Metazoa; phylum Chordata; class Actinopteri; order Chaetodontiformes; family Chaetodontidae; genus Chaetodon; species Chaetodon striatus. The sequence continues at coordinate 3,099,236 of JAPZEB010000022.1, forward strand.
CTGCATTTAACATACTATGCATTGGGATATACTAAATCTTTTCCTGACATAGTAAATAGTATGGTAGTATGGGTAATGAATCACACAGATAGTGAGCAAAGTGCTGCTCCAGTCATTACTTTCATTATTTAACCATATCCTGTACACTGATAGCAGAGCACCTGGAGAAATAGCTGCATCCACCTTGACATTACATTGTAAAATGACAATGACATGCTTATGTTATGTGCTTGTGTTCTTTATACCCTTTTCTTGGCTTGGTTTTTCTGTTTGGAGGTGGGGTCCATAGCGTCTACAACCCATTTGATGCTGTAGTAGGTCGCTGCACCAAAGATGGTCAGCCTCAACAACATGCCCACCACTTCATTCCTGGACAATGGCCGCATCAGGGCCTCTCTGGGAAGATCTTTAAGCAGCATCTCTGCTGGCTGATGTCAGTCCATTGGCTGGAAAAAGATATAGGGATAAGACAAATAATGCAGTCAGTCAAATGCAGGCCACAAGATCCCATATTGCTTGATTTGATGAATCACACATTTAATGTTGCTTTGCTGTGCATTCCTATATTTTAAATGGCAATATGTATAATTAACATTTTACCTACACCAATTGCTCCTGGCTGACCATAAAAATACTTGGCGAATGGCTGTGAGTGGGTTGAACCAAATCATAAAGTTACATTTCTTTAACATAACATTGGGTACTACTTGTTGGATAAGATGTATGCTGAATAGAAGAGTGGCCTGGAGTAATAAGCCATATATTGTTAAATATGTTTTTGTTGTATTAACCATTGTGAAAGTTGTGACAGGATGTTACAGAGATACGAGAAGTATTTTGATGTCAATATATTCATAAATGCACAAGCAATTGAAATTACAACCTTGAATTGTACATATCAAAGCAACAGATCCTCGATAAATATGTTAAGAGAACTGCCAAGGGCTTTTCCACAAACTTACAGCTGTGAAAGTTGTAAAGGATGTCAGACACATCAGAGGGGGTTTCACATCTATATATTATTTATAAATGAATGAGCTACTGAAATCACAACCTTATAATGTCCATATTTCAGGCAAGTTACTGATAATTATGCCAAGACATTTGCTAAGGGCTTTCCAACAAACTAAAAGCTGTTAAAGTTGTGACAGGATGTCACACACACATGATCTGTGATTTGGATTCAATATAAATACAAAATGGCAAGCTACTGAAATCACATCCCTGAAATTTCAATATTTAAGGATATAGGTCACTGATAATGAGCCTCAGAGATTTGCTAAGGGTGTTTCCATACACTACCAGCTGTGAAAGTTATGAGAGGATTTTCAAAGACACATGACAAGTGATTTGTTGTCAATATACATCAATAAGCAAATATTGAAATTACAACCTTGAAATGTACATATCCAAGCAGGAGGTCATTGAAAATAATGCTTAAGGATTTGCTAAGAGCAATCTCACAGTCTCATCTCACAACATCGGTTTTTGTGAGGGGATGCCAAAGACACATCTGAGGTGGTTTCACGTCAATATATTCATGAATTAGCAAATTGATGACATCACAAGCTTGAACTGTGCACAATTTAAGACATAGGTCATACATAACCATAATTTGCTACATTTATTTCCAACCTTACAGATGTGAAATGTTTATGTGCTCTTTATAATGGAAGTGGCTCGAGATTTATATACTGAAAAACAACAACAACAACAACAACAACAAAAAAGATAAATTACTGACATGGGTTACATCGCACTTTTGGGACGGTCCCTAACTACGCCTACAGATACAGGCACATTGAAGAGACATTCAGTTCGTTGCACTCTCAACTGCATCGTCATTTTTGATTATTTCGAGTTGATAAAAACTAAAATATCTGCCTAAATCAGCCTCCCACCACACTCAACAACTGAGAGAAATAAAGGCTTTGATACAAAGAGAGCTATTAACGATAATAGCCGCGAAAACCGGCGAATATGAAATATTTAACTACCTTCACCTCTGTGGGCAGGCTGGTCTGCTGTGCTGTCTCACTGTAACGTTACACTTATGTTGAGCACACCAATAAACCAAAACGAGGAACGAATTAAACAATCTCGAGGCCAAGCATTAGTAAAGCGAGGCCACGCAATAGCATCTCGAGCGCTCCATTTAGTAAAACATGGCCTCGGTTTTATTTTCTTTAATTTTTTCTATCCATGGCACCTCCCGGGTTTAAATGTTATATCCCCTTTGTTAGATATAAGAGAAATAAGTCCTACTTACTACAGACGGGAAGCGACAGCACTGCAACAAAAATGCCAAAACACAAGCATTAAAGGTGCACCACGTTTTGTAACTCGGGTAGGAACAAATACATTAGTTCCGGGATTTGTTTGAATCCACCTAGTCGCTGAGCAGACATGTATCACACAGTCAGCCACTGGATGGCAGAGCTTGCACACAGATAATACATATATCAGCACCATGGAGAGCAGCAGGTGGAAACGACTGTAAAGGAAGGTTAGAATAATGAAAAAACAAGTAGTTAACACATGGTGGAGTAGTAACCATAGGTGATTCAGTGCCCATGTCCACTTTGGAGGAAAGAGTGGACTTGGAGTTTTTTTTTTGGTTTTTTTTTTTTTTTTGCAAATAAGAGGACAGCTGGTTTTGTTAAGCAAATCTTTGCTATTCTAAATATTAAACATTAAGTGTGGAGTTTTGGAGGAAGACATTTATTTTACAACAACAGAGGGATATATGTGTGCAGCTTACAATAGGGCATAGAGAAGTAATACAAATTCATTAATATGTTAATACAATTGTTTTGAAAAGTGTTTTAGCCTTTCCGAAATATGTGAAAACCATTACTATAATAATTAGTATTATTATTGTGAGACACTATAATGTCTTTTGAAACAGAACATTGTGGTGGGAGATGCTGTGGGTCTGTCGATTGGACAGTGATTGGACACCAAACATCCAAGCATGTCCTGGGGTAGGCTACATGCAAATGTACCCCAGTCTGGTAGATAGCTTATATTTGAATCCCTAATCTGTGTTTGTTTTCCACTAATTTCCAGTGCTGTCTGATGCTGGATAATTCAGTCTTCTTAACAGCAGCCTCAAAAGATAAGGCTGTAACAAATGGGACTCTCCTACAAGCAATTTATCACGCATGGGCCGAAGGGATTGTTAATTGTCACAGATTGTGTGCTAAATTTGAAAATGCTGTTACAGCTTCTTTCCAGACTGGTCTGTGCTTCAGGATTTCATCAGTAAAATACAGAACAACACGGCTGAGTAGAAAGTGAAATATAGAAGTATAAAAACATCTATTATAGCTTCATAATTTGCAACCTTTTACATCAGTGGATTTAATGAATACACAGGTTCCTTTTGGTAGTTTTCCCAAGATGCACAGCTCTTGCATCAACCTGTATGCTGCACCTCAAGCAAAAATAAACAATAACAGTTTTCACTGTAACATTCACCTCACAGTCCACAGGAGATGTAGTACAATCTGGCCCAGTTTACCACACTTCTCTGTGAGCATAATTAACTGGATTTTGAACAATGTGCTAGAAAAGGGAGAGTGTCTTTTTTTCTTTGTTGCTGTACATTTGCACCCCCCCCTTCTCCTCTTGCATGCAAAATTCCGCCCCGCACAGTTCCAGTTTTTAGCGTCCAGTAAAGTTAAGTCCACCCTTGTTGTGGAAAATGGCACACAGGCTGCTATTGCGCACACCTTTGGCTGTGAAAATGCTTCATAAAAAGCTTTAATCCCCCTGTACTGCAGCAGCGAGTCCCAGGAGATAGCAGCCTGACAGGGCCATTTTGATGGGTCTGGGCATGAAAGCGCAGGCTTGTGTATCTGCAAAGTGCAGCCGGGGCTCCCACAACGACTTGCACCTCGCCCAAACAACCACTCTCAAGCATGTGGGACCAAAAAAACACATTCAGCTCCCATGGCTGTCAACCTCTACCATGCCATAGCTGAAATAAAGCTCTCTGCTCGCAGCTTTCACATGCCAAAGCTGCACTCTTTGGAGAAACAGGCTGGCAGCTGATTGTTTTGCAGCAAGAGATACGAATCCCTATTGATGGAAAATGCTTGTGCCATTGTGTCTTACTGTATGTACGAGCCAGGATATAATTTTTTTTTCAGGAGTGGGACTACTGGACAGTGAATATATATCTACCTTTTAACTGAAGAAGTTAAAACACTTCAGCAAATGTTGGCCACACACAGCAGTTAATTACCCTTTCAATCTCCCAGGAAGAGATATTATCTCTAGCTGGATAAAGAATCATTTGGAAGTGGATTATTTATTTGCCTGTTACCCAGAGGAACTGAGAGGATTTATTTTTGAAAACACTAAGTGCTGGAGCTGGACCACTCACCTGAGTATATCCACTTTTGAACATCAGTAGACTGTCTTTTTGGTCCATTCTGTAGTGGATAAGTTTTCACTCATGGAAGGAAGCAATTTATTTGAGGCTTAAAGAGCATAGTATTGTATTCCCCAAAGTCAGCTGTTATAAACAGTTTGTTCAGAAAAGTCTTTACTAAGGACTTTATTGATGGTTAAGTCATTCTTTAAATAATGCACCACAGATCCGTTGTGAGGCATTAATAAGTACTACTCTTGGGTTGCCAGGTTGTGAAAAGTTCCTCTGCCTGGAGTTTACCATCTGGATGGGCTCTTGCATTTTTAGCTCTTAATTTTATTAATATGACCCTCTAATGGACCACTGACCTTCTGGAAAATGTGCAAAATCTGGACCAACATCCATTTACTAACAGCTTATTAAGATGTGTAAATGTAGATGAGATAACAAATTGGAATATATGAAACCCAGAGGTATTTATTGATGCATTATCTCAACATTTCTAACTGCACTATTAACAAAAAACAACCACACAACCAGATAATTTGAAAGTTGCTTTCATTGCTGGCTTGAGACTGATCTGTAAGTACTATCTATAAGTACTACTTAACTATACATAAACTATCTCAGGTAGCAAAAATGACCTGGCACAGCACTGGCCCAGGGTCAACACACCAGAAGAAATAAGTCAGGCCACATCTAATTGCCCCACTCGGCTAAGACTCAGTGTGAATGATGCCCCAGAGTCTGGCCTGAAATGTTGGCCTGACTCCAGCTGCCAACACTGCCATCACTGGCCCGTTATCAAAAAATGACCTGGCCCAGCATTCGCCCAAGCATGGCATGCCAAAAGAAATAAGTTGGGTTGTGTCCAGTTGCCCGACTCAGCTGAGACTTGGTATGAATGACACCACAGAATCGGGCCAAATCAATTGGCCCGATTCTGGGTGCCAACACTGCCATCACTGGGCTGCAATCACATTACATTACACTAGGCCAGAGTATGGCCCAATCATACTGTTAGATTATTAAGCAACAGTGTCAAGGCTGGCTTAATATTTTTATTTAAAACAGCCTTAAAAGTGCAGTTATAAACCCAAAACTACATTAGGAGCTACTCAACAGTAACCTGAAATATCAGCCTGCAATAATATTCATGAAGACATAGCGACATGCATTAAAAAAACAAAAACAAAAAAATAAACAACAAGCATTACCCCATTCTCTATCACTGGCATGCCACTCTGGTTACTGGTTGCCCTTTTTTGGCACCTATCAGCTGCCAACTGTTCAGGGGCACAATATAAATGATTCATGTCTATTATATGACAAATAAGCCTATCATTGTCAATTGGCATAGATGAAAAGACAGAGGGATGAGCAGACGAATGATGCATGAAAGAAGCGTTGTCTGGGTGAGACTCGATACCGCTCAACAAAGGGATTTCACATGGTGCTGCGGCTTCCTAGGGCATCCCAGCACTCTTTGTTCATTCTGCCAAGGTAACTCACGCAAGTCGACAACCCATCGACATCGCCAGAGAGAGATGATTACAGCTGTAGTTCCAGACTGACAGCTTTCTCTGGTTTCCTCGACTCTGCGCGTCTCACCATGGATACAGAGGCACTGACAGCATGAAAAAAAAACTGCTGAAAAAAAAAGAGTAATAATTTGTTTTCTCCTCCTCCTCCATCACCTGAGACAGGTGAGAAGGCTGTGCATTCCCAATGGCACATTTATTCATGCATATAGATTAGGGGGATTTCAGACTTGTCGCTCTGAAGAGGAAATCAGTTTATTTGGTGAATCAGTGAGGTAGAAATTTGTGGCAAATAAAAATGTTTTGAAATATTTCATACCATCACAGACAGTAGTGAGGTGTTTTACACAGTTTTAAAAAGTAACACTTTCCTATTGTCTTGCTGTCGAGTAGAGTTTGACAGCTGGCTGATAATGATGGGAGCTGTAGACGGTGTCAGTATTTTGAATCAGCAGTCAACATCTGCAAGGTTGACAATGGAAACCCAATTATCTACTGCAACTAAGGATTATATTGTTAAACATAGTAACAGTGACAAGAGGAAGAAGATAAATTATAAGAGTGTGGCATTAAACAACACATTGTTACGTTAACAGTAGTGTGAAATCTAAATTTAAAGTCACATTCATAGCAGTTCAGGTTTCCCAGAGACAACTGGTGGAGCAAGTCATGGTGTAAAAGTTTTAAAACATCATCTAAGAATAAAAGTGTTAATTTCTGCAGCCTGGTGACACTGATAGCACATATAAAGCTTGTCACATAAACACTTTTTTTTCTTTTTTTCGCTACATGTGGCATGCATATCTGTTCTCACTTGTCAGCTTTGAGAGGCAGCTCATCCTCAGCTGCTTTTCAAAGTGATATGTTGGTGTGTTTGCATTCAGCCCATATCCACATGCTCCAAGTTGCTGTGCATATTTCCAGTTCAATGCTATACTTTAATCACTCAGAAATTAAAAGGATAACACTCACGCAACATGTTTTTTTGACATTCAATTAGCTCGGTTTATAGTTTATGTCAGGTTGACTGAACAGCTGTAATGAATGTTCACTGTCTTTAGTGCTTTCTGAGACGGTTATTAGCCTGCATCATAGCTGTATTTAAAAATGCCAAAGGCCAATTGTTCCATGCATGGTTCCTTTCTGTGCATTAGCATTAAACATTAGTGGAGAAAATGATTATTGTCACTATCATCATTGAATGCAACATTCACAAAACTTCCATTTCAATTCACTCTTCAAACTCAGATCTTCACTTTTCATGTCACCTCTGACAATTGTTAAATATTCATTGGAATGACTCCAGCTCTTCGACATAGTCTGACTTAACTTGCAGTTAAAGAGATCCAGAAGAAGTATCTCAGACTGATCAGTCTAATGAAGCTGGTATCCAAAAACCCAATGTGAGAGGAGAGCATTAGATCATATTCAATGTTTGGCCGGAGAAACTTCTGGAATGTGGTAGCACGTGTATTTCAGATTATTTGTTGCTTCGATGAGGACGTAAAACAACACCTGTAGTATGCAGAACAGCTTTATTGATAGACCATAATTAAAAAACATTGTGGTTTTGTATACTATATTATTGTGTTTTTGTGACTGGCAAACTAGTTTTAGATTTACAGAAATACACAAACTGGCTGTTTTTGCCTTGAGTTAAATGAGAGGCTCGATACCGCTCTCATATCTGTACCCTAGATTTAGATTTATTGTCCCAGAGGGATAGCCGTTTTCATAGCCATAACACAGAAACACAGCTATACACACACACACGGAGCAACATATAGATATAAACAGTACGCAAAACCCCGTGAATGCAATCATCATGCAGCTCACAACGGTGTCAACGAGGCAGACTGTTCAGGGCTGTTATTGCAGAGGAGACAAAACTCCTGTTGAAAGATGCTCTACTCAATTTAAGAGTCCTGGATCTCCAGCCAGATGGAAGTAACGTGAAGTGTTGATTGAGGGAATGATCAGTGTCATTGTAAATGCTAGGTGTGTGATCGCTCTGTGGTTCAGGTCTGATAGACTGGGTGTAGGAAGGCGAATAATTCCTTTGGAGGCAAATGATTTTGCTTCATTCTTATCTCTTTTGTAGTAGAAACACATTCCACACCTATAAGGATCATTACCTTTTTTTTTTACAATATAAATTCAATGCTTTCCTCCCCCCAAAAACCCAACAATGTATAGATCCCTCTCAATCAGCACTTATGACCCATGTGTATTCATCTCTAGAGACTCTGCCTTCTGCCTGTATTTTCTTATTTAGCTCTTATTTTGCTGTGTTTGGGTTGTTCTTGGGCCTTGAGTCATTAAACTACAAAATGAATATATTATCAGTTATACTTATTGATGAAAAAAATATGCAATTAAATTACAGTTACTAAT
>JAPZEB010000022.1:3128406-3140275 GCA_029783705.1 Chaetodon striatus
ATCTGGCACACAAAAACCACAAGTCATAACTGAATTTCAGGAATTCAATCATGGTACATCAAAATGATATTGCATATGACACTGACAAGTGATCATGCCATTGAAAAGTAATATTGCACATGATGTTGAGAAAGTATTGAACGAGATATTGCAAAGTAGTAATGTACATCATATAAAGTAACAGTGCACCTAATGTAGGTGAATGATTTTGTCAGTGTCCTTTGTTTCAGCTCTCCTCCCTACAGAAGGGGTAGAAGGAGTTATACAGTTTCATGGGCATGGGTAGAAAAGATCTTCTGTGGCATTCTGTTGTGCTCCTGGGTGGTCTCAGTTTATGGCTGAATGTGCTCTGATATGACTCCAGTGTGGCATGCAGGGGGTGAGAGGTGTTATCCAAAAATACTGAGTAGTTTTCTCAGCATCCTCCTCTTTGACACCTCCACTAATGACAGTAATGGCCATGCCAGTTGTTCCCTCTCCAAAATTTTGCCTACCTTGGAGTGCTTTTTAGCCCCCTTCCTGACAAGTTATGCCAAGATAGTTTGTACCTATGGATGCCCTCGGTTGTATAGTTAAGATAACACTACCTCCTTGCTAGCTTATAAAATGAGTGCACCACAGCCTCTTAAAGACAGCCATATCTGCCTCAATTATTCTTCGAATGTGGGTTATACAAGGAAACTGTCAAAGCATTCATCTTTAGAAAGAGAACTGTTTTACGCATGTAACTACAGTGATAGTGTGTTGGGCTCTGAGTGCACATGGGAGAAGTTTTGATTGCTGCGATATTACGGGTAACCTACACTCGATACTGTACCTGAATGCATCCTGAGTAGACACAAACGCTAACATATTGCGTATTGCCTTTTGTTAAAACACAGTATTACTGTCACTCCAACAACAAGATTAAAACACTCTAGCAGCTCTGTGGAGGTGGTACAGCAATGCTCTGAGCAAAATGCTAACATCAGTGGTGGCACCATGCTCACGATGACAATGCTAAGATGCTGTTATTGAAGTATAATCAGAGACAGTTCATATTTATCATCTCAGTTAAACCTGGTAGTATGCTAACATTTGCTGATGAACACTAAACACAAAGTCTAGCTGGGGTGTATGAGAACATAATTAGTTTTGATATTTGGTCATAAACAAAAATATAAGCCTAATTAAAAATTTGACACGATGATGGCTATGAAAAGTTAATGGATCATCAAAGTGATTAGAATCTACTCCACTGAAAATGAGTTATGTGACAGTTGCTGAGACATTACATAAAAAATGCCAACCTGCTGTTCACATTGGATCAGTCAGAAGGATATCCTCTGGGGAAACTAAATGTACATACAAAATTGCATGGCAAGCAGTCTAATAATTGTTGATATATCAGTGTGGCCTGAAGAGGTGGCCAGACTATACTAGAGGCCTGCTGCTAGCATAGCCAATATAAAGTACTGTACTTTACCATCTGCACCAAAATATTTGGTAAATCTTTATTTTGTCTCTCTTTTTGATTTTAGCTTCAGTAGTAAACATGAAAACACTGTGTGTAGTTTATCAATGTTTGTCAATGAACTGCACAAAATCCTACAAGTTAAAAACAAAATTACAGAACACCAACATCCATATGGGAATATTAAGTAACTACCAAGGTGGAAGTCTACCAGTTGCCCTCAGAATACTTCAATGAGCAACTTAAGCTGAAAACCAAGTTTTCTGTCGACCTCCTGCTGAACTCCTTAACTTGAAGTGAGGTCCAGGGTGTGTCAGTGCACTTAATATCACTGTTGGGTGGTGTTACAGGTGAATTCCTCTGAGGACTCCCAAACACACCCATCACTGATGCTAGGTGTAGTCAGATGTGTAACAAACTTGAAATTTTCAGCTGGAAATGACACTGCTTTTCAGCTGGAGAGAAGTTACGTAATGCTTATCTACAACTGAAAGAGAGAATCAAATTCAACATTAAAAATTGAAGAGACTTTTAGATACAGCTATGGAACAATTCTGACTCCATCTTGGATTTATTAAAGCACTCTTGATAATATACAGCAGAATGTCTTGTGCACACAACACACAACAATTTGTAAAATATCTAACAAATTAGTGCCCCATGAATGGCAGCATCAAATTACATACTTAACACAGAGTAATGTAAGCTAGGCTCACTTGGTTTCACAGCAGTTGCCTGAGGGAAAGTCTTCCATCCACCACACCAACCCACCGTCTTGGACTTTTGCTCTTTGTGCGACCTCCTCTTCTACTCCCGTGCTCCAGATGGGCCATTTGGGTTCATGCATTGGCCACTGTAGTGTTTTGGTCATGTGATCACAGCCTTCCAAATTAGGGGGTGTTATACACAATAGTTGGCTCATGATTATGTTGGTTATATACAATTTGTGTTGCATTACTTTTTGTAGGGACATTTACAAACAGTGCATGAGAACAGCCTGGTCCTGTGGTATGTGTCATCCCAAAAAAAGGCAATCAGTTTCGCACCCTAACATGCTCCTGATGGCTAATGGTTCCCTGTGGCTGTGGTTAGCAATCCACCCCCATGTTTAATAGCTTGCAAAAAAACATTGCAAGTTGACAGCTTGTTTCCAAAAGTAAATGGTCTGGACAATCAGGTCTTACCACTACTTTCCATATCTTTGTATTTTGTGCTATGTGACTTTGTGCAGTCACCCTGGACTCAAGCCATTTCTAAATGTCAGTGCTGCCACAATCGGGTCCAGGTTTTTTTTATATGGTTCCACAAGTCTTGATGTTGATTTATGATAATACTTTAAATCAGCAAGAAGAAGAAGTTCACTGTGCAACTCCCCCTGTCAGTGATCCTTAACTTGTGACAAATGTTCCACCTTTGTGAGTCAGGCGATGCCTCTCTGTCATGTTAGCGTGTATACATGGGTCAGTGTTATGCATTATGAAGTGCTTTGCACTGCTCTCAGATCAGAGGCGCTTTAAATAAAAAGTGCTGTGCATTTCTAAATGTGCTGCAGGGGAAAAACTTGAATTTCCTCTTTCTACAGTACGTAGGTCATGACTTAAGTCAGCCTGCCATTGAAGTTAAAAGTGCAGCTTTCAACTCCACAGTATTGTCCATTTTGCAGTAGGTTATTTGAACTTTCTGTTTGTATATGGGTTTTATACACACAAATGATGTTTTTGAGTTGGTTTTGCATGTACAAATAACCATGTCCTGTCGTCCTGTTTTTATTCTTAAAGTTACCTATGCTTTAAATAGTGTTGCACATGTAAGAAAAAGACTAATACATTGGAAATATGATTCAGTACACACTCTGTTGTTGCTGTAATTGTTTTTTTTTTTATATCCAGAGGCTTTTTTTTTCTTCCCATTTTTTGTCTGAAGACCATAAGGCTGAAAAGCAATTGATCTTTGAGGTTGAGCAAGTGCATTTTCCAAAGCAGATACAGAGGAGAATCAATTTAAAGCAAGAGCACCCGGCGCCACAATTGTTTGTGGGTATCAAAGGCTACCCTTTTCTGTCTTATGAAACAAACAAACCATAAATCACCACTGATTGGACAGTGTGGATGGTGCTGGCTTCACCACAGTTGGTACAAGAAAACCAAGACCCCCATTAGTGAGGTAAATCTAAAAGTAAGTAAAGCTTTGGAATGCAAATGTCAAGGGTGGAGCTGTTTTATTGTATTCAGACATTAAATGATTATAAGGAAGATCAAATACAGACTATGTTATAAGCAGGGATTAGGCTACATTTAATGAGGGAGTAGAACTTCCTAAAGTAACATCAAAATGTTGTGTGTTTAGGTTTATGATTACAACCTTTCAATTTAACCTTCAGTTTTTCGAATTGATTGTGTAACGGAATGCTTAGTAGGACATGCCCTGCAGTGTGATCTGTGATCTGACCAATGGCCTTGTTTCCCTCATCAAGTGCTGGGATAAACATCCCCCCTTAGCTTCACTTGTTCTCTTCTGCTGCCGTGAGCTTCCTGTTCCATTTCTGGTGGACAGGTATGTGGCACATGTTGAACATGCTATAACTGATTTTTGCTGCCTTTTTGTGCCTAAATTTGTATTGTATTTCAGGTCGATGTTCTGCCACGCCTGTGGTCCTGAGGTGTGTGTTTGTGGTCGACACAGACAGAAAGCAGTTGCTAAGATTGCCACTGAATGAGATACCTGGCTGATTCGCTGATTGTGTACAGGCAGTTGAGGTAATCCATTTATTTATTGCTTAATTACTGCCTGAATATTAATGTGTGCATATTTGTATGTATATTTATGTATTTTTACTCATAGCATGGTGATTAACGGTACAATTTTGTTTTTTGTAGACCCTGATTGCCACCGCTTCCTTGCTTTGCCTTGCAAGTTTTGTTTGCTTTGTCTTTAGTCTGGCTTCAGTTATTTTGTCTTTAGTTACTCTGCTTCAGTCATGCTTTTCATTTATTCTGCTCATCAATTAGCTGCTTTTAGTTGCTTTGCTGTTAGTTACTCTGCTTTAGTTGTGCTTTTACTTTTGTTTCTTTGGCTTGCCTTTACTTATCTGTTTCTGATTTTGTTTAGTTTTGTATATTTTTTCCCACCTATTTGCTTGGGCCAGCTGTCCTGCTCAGGGTTGGTTGGTTAGTGTTGGTTTTCTGTGACAGTGTGCTTTTTAAGATACTGTAGTGTTGTAAGTAGTCAGAAGTAGACTATGTGAGGAGTGGTTACAGCAGCGTGTGCAAAAAACAATAAAACGAATAATCTTTGTTTGTAAATGAGCCTCTATTAATTGTGGAGCTTATCTGTGGTTTAAAGGGTAACCTCCTGTAGAGTGTTTAACTTACTAGTCTTTGGTAAAAGTCCCAAGGTATCATTGTTGTTATTAGTTTTATAATAAAGTCTGGTTAAGCACTCTAGACTTAAACTCAGTTACAATAGCTATACTTCAATTATAGCTTCACATCCGTAAGTCACACGGCAGGCTTGGTAAGCTTTGGATCTCATGTTGCTGATGCGATGTACACGAGTGTGTGGTAAGCGAGACATGGGCATTTAAAGTGGTTGAAGGGTGGTTTCTTCTTTTCTAGCCTCTACAAAAACAAAAACAAAAAAACAAACACATGAGCAAAAGTGGATAGTAGATTAAAGTAGTAGCTCTGCTTTTTATTGGATTTGGGAAAGTTACACTGCAGCAACCCCAACCAACATTAGCCAAGATAGCATTACGTTAGCCATACTCACTGGTTAGTCCTAGCCCTAAAATACATTTTTTTGTCAAAGTGACACATACAGTAAGCCCAGTTTCCACCAAACACTTTCGGTATGGTAGCTTTGGAACCAAAACCCTTCAGACATGGTACCTAGACCCTGGTGTTTCCACTGCAAACCATACCCTGAAACATGGGCAGAGTTACTGTCACTCACTACTGTATTTCCTTATTATCGGTGACATAGAGGGGTGTCTGCACCTTGCTTATTGTCCAACATTTTCAGAACAAAATCAAACAGTCTGCAGTGAGACTCTCTCTCCATGATATATTCAAGAATAGCGGGTTTGTGCACTTAGTCCTTCTCAGGCAAGCTCAGGGGTTTAGTGTTGCTATGTGACCCTTTTTTTTTTTCTGAGTGAGGATTAGAATATATGCAGTTCACATAGCCCGGCCGAAATTCATGTATGTAAATGCTTAAAGATCCATTGATTACTAAAAATGTATGTCATAAGTAATGTATATATTACTTGATAAGTTAAGAAATGGTCAAAGTTGTCATATGGAATATTTAAGGTGTGTTCATTGAGTCACATTGTCAGCTCGTGCATTGAGTAACATTACAAGTTAATCTTCTGCCTTAAAAATCCTGGCAGTCGGCCCAGTGAATTAAGTTATGTTTTTCTCTGACTCCAGCTGCTGCAAGAGGCAGCAAAACATCATTATATTTTATAGTTATAGTCTATTAATTAAACTCTCCACGATATGAACAGAGGTTACATAAGCCTCAAAACCAGCCACAACTCAGCCCTGAGCAGAGTGACTGTCTGCTACTGACCAATCAACAGACTGCGGTTTTTACAGCTCCACCTTTTAGTACCAGATCTGTGTGCTAAGTACCCCAACAGAGGGGGTACCAAAAATGGTAACGGTACGGAACAGTTCCATTGGTACCATCCACAACTTTTCGCAGTGGAAATGGAAAAAAAGTGTACCGAACTGAACTGCATTGTACTGTACTGCTCGGTGGAAACGGGGCTATAAAAAAAACAATTGGGACAAGCTTGTTGTTGTGGCTAATGAAGTTGGTGGCTGTACAGAAATATTTGCGACACCCCCATGTACCTTTATCTGTTGCTGTATGCAGACTCAATAACAACTGCTGGACAGGCAGGTGACACCAGATGTGTGTGTGAGAGGGAAAAATGGATTACGAGGACAACCTTTAGGAGCCTGACCCCAAGGTAGGAGTAGGAGTAGCTACAGTGTCAAACTTATCAAGGCACATGCAGTAAGTTTACCTGCTGACTTTAAAATGTATATTTTGTTTGTTTAAATATCACACTTTGTAATTCATTGTATTTCTAAGCTTTTTTATTTTCATTCCCAGGACATTAAACACTGACACTTTATCATGCCCCTTGGTTTGCAATACCAAGACTAAGGGCATCCATTGGTGTTTCTATCAGATGCACCAAGCATTTAAGGGAAAGTCTTTGTAGGATGTTTGGTTCAAACAAACACAATCTTTCGCCCCAGAGAGCGCTGTTTGTGTCCCGTGTTAAAGTAATTGCTGTTTTAATGTATTGCTATGGAACTTACCTCTGTAAGTCATGCACTTCCGTCACCCCTATGACATGTTCACGCCATGTAACATACTTATTTTAACCCAAGACATTATAGTGTACGTCTCATTGAGACCCCAAAGGGTGCCTTCGGCCCCAATACCACACACCAAGAGATGTGAGAAAGTGATCGTTTTTCACGACTTGGAAGATCTGGTTGTCTGGCTTGGCTTGTCCAGTTTGTGTTGCTTTCAGCATTGAAAAAAATATATGTAAAAGCAACAGTGAGTCTAGCTTTAGGACCCATCATTGTACTTTATGCAGCATGGTAGGGCTCAGAGGTAGAGTGGGCCGTCATGTAATTGGAAAGTCAGCAGTTTGATCCCTGGCTCTTCCAGTCCGCGTGTCAAAGTATCCTTGGGCAAGATACTGAAACCCAGACTGCTCACAGTGATTGTGTATGAATAGTTAAATGAGTATCAGGTGGCACATTGTATGGAGGCCTTGGCCACCAGTGTGTGAATGTGTGTGAATAGGTAAATGTGGCCTGTGTAAAAAGCGCTTTGAGTGATCGGTGGACTAGAAAGGCGCTATACAAGTGCGAGTCCATTTACCATTTACAACACAGGTGTATTCTAGTATATAAGATCATCTCAGGTAACTTTTCCACTAACCTAAGCTAAGAGTTTTTTATCTTTGCAAAGCAGTCATAATCTTTGGTCACACAAATGGCTTCAGTTCAGTAAACTAAGAGTGAAGGAAGTGGTCACAGGTAGCTGCAGCTGCTGCAATTAACTAACAAAGTCTAGACTAAATACTGCTGCCTTGTTAATGCACTGCATTATGTCAAGCAGGGCGACATGGTGGTGTGGTGGTGGTGTGATGTGGTGGTTAGCACTTTCGCCTCACAGCAAGAGGGATCCTGGTTCCATCCCGGGTGCGGAAGCTCTTTTGTGCAGAGTTTGCATGTTCTCCCCGTGCCAGCATGGGTTTTCCCCAGGCACTCCAGCTTCCTCCTACAGTCCAAAGACATGCAGCTTGGGGATAGGTTAATTGGAGACTCTAAATTGCCCGTAGGTGTGAATGTGAATGATTGCCTGTCTCTACATGTCAGCCCTGCGATAGTCTGGCGACCTGTCCAGGGTGTACCCCGCCTCTCGCCCAATGTCAGCTGGGATAGCCTCCAGCACCCCCCATGACCCTTGAGATAAGCGGTTACCAAAATGGATGGATTATGTATTTTACCTATACCTATAGTCCAGTGAGAAAATTCAGGGATAGGGAATGGCTAATAATAGTTGCTGAGGACATGGGGATGTGGCTGAAAAGGAGGGGCAAAGGAACGGACTGTGACATACTAAATTCCTGTTAAGTTATTAATATTATAAAAGCACATTTGAACTTCCATTAACCATAACAAACCAAGAAAAATTAAGGCTGAAGGTGTGGAGTCTACTGGCATCTCCCAGTATCTTTGCTTTTAGCTATGCTACTTCGCTATCGCTTTAGACAAAACAACACAAAGCAATTGTTTGCTCTGTAGTCTTTCAGTCTGTCAATTAACAAGCTATCACCCTGCTAAAAGAAAATTTTTTACCAGAGGAAGATAGAGGTCTAGAGAAGCACATAAAATCTGCACTGATGTAGAAACATAATTGCTGGACCTCATGATTTAGCTAAGAAAGTCCAGGATCTACATACTTCAAAGGTAAATAACAAATAATATGGAGTTTCCAAGTAGCTAATGTTACATTACCGTAAGTATTTTCAATACACTGTATATAATAATGGATGAAGCTGCCGTGACATCACCCAATGGTTTTTGGACTGTTGTTTTGAAACCTTGAGTTCAGCATCCCAGCTTTCCCCAGCTTGGTTCGTGGAGTCAGAAGTGACCACATTTGGACAAGAGGGCATGGCTGAGGAAGAGCAAGGGATGGATCTGACTCACAGAGTACAGCGATGCATTGGAGGCAGCCTGTCACTCAAGCTGCCCCGCCATCAAATATTTATATAAAAAAAAACCCAAAACACTGAAATAGAAGAAAAAACTAATAATAATAATACTAATAATGATATTAATAAAAATGTTGGGCCTTCATAAAATCTAAACTGGTGAGTTGTCATGAATGTTGAAACTATCTACAGAGACCAAAACTATCTTTTTGAACCAAGCTGTAAATATGTTTATTTCTGCTGTAAAGTTGAGCATTTTAACATGGGGGACAGACTCTATTTTGGAGCCAATCTCAGTTGGTCATTTGATGAACTGCAAATTTTGGCACTTCCACATTGGTCTCATTTTTCAGCCTTGGAGGTTGCAGCATTTTCACAGTTAGTACAGTATGCTCTCACTTATATTAATTTATCTCAGAGGTTGAATTTAATTTAAACGAAACAATTATCCTCATACATACAAAACTAGGTTTTACAAAGAGCTGCCCAATTTCTTAGTGTTTCAGCTATGTGAGCCACACAACACTTTCAGCACTTTGTCTGTGTTCTCCAAATGTGACCAATTAATTTGAATTTTATTTTAGTTGAGACTAAATCTTCCATTCCAAGATTTGGCTTTCAGGTTAAATTTTTCCTCTTCCACCATTTCTCTGATTTGGCACAAGCTAATTGGCATACAAAAGACTGGAGTGTACAATAGAGTAGCCAGAGAGAGAGAGAGAGAGAGAGAGAGAGAGAGAGAGAGAGAGAGAGAGAGAGAGAGAGAGAGGGAGGTACCACCAAATACAATGCCAGTGTCATCCAGGAAAGCATTTGGATGCAAGGTTGCAGAGACAGTGGACTGTTTTGAAGCTTTCATTGAAAGGCCTTTTAATTTGCTTGCTAGAGCACAAACCTGGTCTAATTATAAACACAATAACACAGTTAAATTTCTAATTGGTGTTGTTCCTCAAGGATATGTCACCCAAGTCTCTCATGCTTGGGGAGGTAGAGTTAGTAACAAGCAGATTACTGAAGAGAGTGACCTTCTAAAGAATTTGTTGCCTGGAGACATTGTTCTGGCAGACGGAGCCTTTAATGCAGGAGATAGTGTGGGATTTTACTGTGCTTCATTGAAGATGCCTCCTTTGATAAAAGGGAAGAAACAGGATATGAGGTAGAGCAAACAAGAAAACTCACTTATGTGCATATTCATGTAGAAAGGATTAGTAAGAATAAAATACCAAATTCTGCAGAATTGGCAATGCACACTGAACATATGGCATCAAAAGCAGGTGACCCACTGGTGATGATTGATAAGATTGAATTAATTTGTGGAGCATTATCCAATCTCGCTGACTCTGTTGTTCCACTGGAGTAAACAACACAGCTATTCTATACTTTCACTCTCACTAGTCTGAAGAGTAAACAAAGAGCCACAAATGCATGTTGTATATTTTTGATCTACTCAGTCTTCATGAATAATAAATAGCCTATATGTGGTTTTCTTTTAAAGATACAGAAATATCAGTTGTGTGTTCGTCCTTATAATATGAAAATATAACTACATTCCATGGTAACTTTATCACGACTCTTGTCTTTTTACATATTAACATTCATTTCATTGCTATTCATTTAAAGACTTTTGGAGGTGATAGAGGTTAACAAATAAAACTGAAAATTAGACACAGCCCTATCTTTATAACTAACCCACAATGCTTTGAGTTGGGAGTGGTTGCAACAAATCATGTCTAAATAAATACAGAGTGGTGGAGTCAGAAATTGTGGAGAAAGATTGTTGATATTTGAACTCGACGCCCAAACAAATACATCCCTCCCATAAGTGCTCCTTCAGAAGCTCCGGTGATATCGCCAGTATTATTGTTTCATTACTTTCATGGTGTAGCTCTGTTCTTCATGGGCAGAGATGTGGAAGAGGGAGAGTAGCCACCATACTGTTCTGTGACTTGGGCTGAGGCACTTTGTTTCTTTCCCACTTACATAGCCAGGGTTGTGTATGAACATCAAAACAGACAGATAGCAGACAGTGCGTAGATATTAAACTACTTTTCTCACAAATCAGGGCGGCTGTGACTCAGAGGTAGAGTGGGCTGTCCACTGAACAGAGGATCAGCAGTTCGATCGCTGGCTCCTCCAGTCTGCATGTCGAAATATCCTTGGGCAAGAAACTGAACCTCAAATTGCTCCTGATGGCTGTTCCATCTGTGTGTGAGTGTGAATAAAGGGACACTGAGTAGCAGGTGGCACCCTGTATGGTAGCCTCGGCCACCAGTGCGTGACTGTGTGTGTGAATGAGTGAATGTGACATGTAGCTTAAAAGTTCTTTCAGTGGTTTGAAGATTAGGAGAGCGCTATGCAAGTGCAGTCCATTACCATCTGCAAAAATGTCAAAATGCCTATAGAGCGGCTCTACTGTCCTTTGTTAGTGGTCGCAACATGGATGGTAAATGAGAAGCACGCGTCTACACTGAAGAAGTAACTGCTACCTTTATCTCACAAATCCCTGTTCTGTGACAGTCACATGTGACAACTCCATCTGTTGAGGCTCTTATGTATGACCACTTCGGATTAAACCAAAGTCCTGTGTCCATACAGCAGGGTTCCTGCACTTTTTCCATTTCAAAATTCCATAATTTTCCACATCCAACTTCCTAGGCCTCTCAGTGGATTTTTCAGAATCTATTTGACATCTGAATACAAATAGTCAGCCCTTAGAAAACCTGCACACTCCTGCACAGAAAGTTGACTGACATTTCACTGTCAAACATCTCTGCCTAAAGAGGAAGTACACTAACTGGTGCTACTTGCATTATTTTCCCTCAACATATTGAATGAATAATATTACACAACTGTTCCCCCCCGACTGACAATAAGTTGTGAAAAGTTGTATAATTTAATTTTCACAGCATCTGTTCATCTTATTTATTCACTGTGTCAGTGGAGGCAACAATGAACTCAGCCATAAAGGTTTCCTTACACGCTTTTCTGATAACTACATCACTGCATTTTGTTATTTGAGATAATATGTACACCGATCAGGCATAACATTATGACCACTGACAGTTGAAGTGAATAAAATTGATAATTTCATTACAATGCAATGTTCTGCAGGGACACCTTTGGTCCTGGCATTCATGTAGATGCCACTTGACACGCACCAC
>JAPZEB010000022.1:3183828-3195336 GCA_029783705.1 Chaetodon striatus
AGTGAGTACTAACTAATTATTACCAATGGGAAGAATGGCCCAAACTACCAAATTAAGATACTTTAAGTCTGTAGAGACTTTAAGCCTTTCCACAGCACAACTCAATTCTTCCCACACCATCTGCATGCTGTGCTTGTTCAAAACAGTCGCAGTCTACCATTCTATGCAAAACCATTGCTAAATACACAGCTTCTATTGATTCAGTTACTTGACATTGATTCTGAACAAATCAAAGTCACATTTGCAGTACGCGGCATGCACAGAAATTCAAGCCATAAAATCCTACATTAAAAAATAGTCAAGTGAATAAGCTTGACATTTTGACCACTCATCACTGCGGCTCTGACACAGAGGCCCAGGAGTTTAAGAAGGAAAACACACACATTCACATCTTATCGCTATTGAAAGCAAATTTAAATGCAAGGGTACGGGTCAAACATGTGTCTTGATTAATGTGTCAGTTGCATCACGTTCATAACTGGATTTGCTATAGTCATCTGCTTTCTGATGCAGCCTACTGATTAACATATACGATGTATGCATGAGCACAGAAATATCTGTTACTAAATATTCCAGTTCACAAAAGAGTCAAGCCAAATCTCTAGTTCAGAATGCAAAGTCCATCCAATAAACAAACATGGGAGAAGACTGCAGCATGCACAATGACCACTACATGGGAATTTAGGGCTGGATCTGAATTCATGACGGCTCACATATTCGTTTGTTTTCCAGTTGTCAGTTTTGGAATTTTGATATTCTTTTTTTGTTTTGTTCAAGAAATGTATATACTAGTGGCTACCCACAATAATATCAACATTCACCACCATGTATTGATGTTCTCTCAGCAGTGCTGCATTTTAACCAAAACCTAACCCTAACCAATCGAAACCAGTGAGTACTTGCAAATCAGGGGGAGAAAAGGGTGGGTCATGCCTGCCCCATCCTAGAAAAAAAAAATGCTGCTGAGGACAGCTGGTGATAGCCTGTTGGCACACACAGTGATAGGGCTAACTATTAGCATCACACAGCTAATGGTTCCGTAATTACCTAATGGTCATTAACAAGGTTAATGACATGGTCGAGCTGTTTAGTTGTCGCTTTAAATTTGTTGAGATGGTCTAATGGCCCAGTGTCAGATGTTAACTGCTGCTACTATGTTAACTCGGGCTAACCAGGCATATGTTGAACTGACACTCGCCAGAAAGAGATAGACCTTCTGGAGATAGACCTTCAGGACTCCATCTTAAGTTAGGTTAGTAGAGACACATTGTGAATATTAATCTCAAATCTTTAATTTGTTGGAGCTAGTGTGCTGTTTCTGCGCATCTGTTTCACAGCGCTTAAGGCATTGTCTAAGAGTCTATCAGTGTGTTAGGGGGTGTACGCAGGTATATAAAGTATCCCACCTCTTTTTCTGGCTGTTTATAGTATACACACCCTTCAGCCAAAGAGTCATTGGAATACATAGGAGAGTTACCCACTCCCTCCCCTGTAACCTACCAGTTTACCTAGTGGTACACCCACCTCATCAAATACCACTACACCACTGGAGCCTATTATAATGAACATTTTTACTACCTCTCCTTTAAATATTGGGTTAGCAAATATTTTGATAGCTTCAAAGATTCTCTGTTGATTACTACTGAAGCCCAAAATTGTACATCACAGCAACCTTTACACTTTTCCTTTTAGCTAGCTGGTCTTTCTTTAACATGACACACACGTGCCTGATGCTGCAATTAGATGATACTGTCTGTTGTGTTCTGCTGAAGCGAGTGAAAGAGTGTGTAATAAATAGCTCTGTGAGTCTATGGCTGATAAATACAGAAGCCCATGAGTGCTGTGTGTATGATAAGGAGGGTATGGAGTGATATATAAAGCCAGAAAATATCTGTCATCTTGAACAGCATCTATCAAAGCAGGAAGTGCTGATTGATTGCAGACTTGGGGATGTTGTGGCACTTGTCTGACATACTCAAGGTAAGAAAATAATGCACATTGTAGTAAAACAACCATTTCTTAGAGCACAGCAAAAGATTTGAATTTTAAAACTCTCTCCAAAATAACACCCTCCATTGATATACAGTATGCAAATCTGCAAATCTGTGCCATGCTGTGGGAAAGTGGCCCGGCACTTACATACTCGCGCAAAGCCATCAGAATGCCACAGCATATGGTAATGCCCTTCCAGCCGTACAAACTGCAGAGCCACCACCACCCACAGCCTCTTAATGATGATCACCACAATGCGTAACAGATGTTCTGATCCATTAACTTCTCTCTGAACCCAAAACGATACCCCCTGCATGGTGTTAAAGGAGACTACTGCTGCAAAACTATTTTCTCAATCACATCCAGAGCAGAGGTTAAGACTATTGGGCTGACCATGTTTATTTAACGCCATGCATGTAAGAACAGCTTCTTCTGCTTTAAGGCATCTTAACAATAATCATGTTTGTTGTGCTTTATTAAAACTATGTACTTTTCCTGCTCCCTCAGCCAGAATAGAACACTGAACACTGAACTTATAGCAACAATGCCATATATATGTGTATAATATTTGACTATTTAAAATGGGTAAAATTGTATTTCTCCTTACACTGCTGTCGCTCTCCCCCTTTCTAGCATGAGACTACTGCTGCAGGAGTGTGAGCTCAGTCTTAGCAGAGCTGTTGTGTTAGTTTGTGGCAGTCTGGGCAGATGTAGAACTGACAGCAAGGATACGGCTCCAGAGACAGTCCTTTTAACCTATGTAATGGCAGCAGCAGAGTATTTGCTAATTTTTATAATAATAACTTTGAATTTATGATTTTATTTGGCTAACTGACACCTGATGTTCATTAAATGAATAATAAATTGTACGAGTTTTCTTCTGTTGGCCAATTTACATTCCTTGTGCTCCTTTATTTTATATTTTTGCGAGTACTTGAGTATAATAATTGATTGTGAGTATTTGAATATGGCAATAACTTAACATGACCATTCCTGCTGTGTAGTTCTTTTGTGATGAGCGAGTGTATTAAACCAAGTACTGGACATGACCCCTGAATTCAAATAGTTTTGAGATGAATAAAACCTGTTTTGAAAAGTTTGCCCTCTTTGGTTTATTAAGAAACTGATGTGAAGATGTAATCTTTAAAAACAGGTCATAAATATATACTTAAAAGGAAAAAAAAAACACAGCTAAATAACTCCCTTAAACAGCTAGGCACTGTAGTTTTTAGCAAATGTTACTCACATAGGAATAAATATTAAGTTAGCTGGGGACCATTTTCAGCTGTGGCTTAATACATAGTTGTTGCTGTTGTGAGCTTTTTGGCAGCAGGATGGTATATGTGGGATCACCTCAAAATAAAGTACTGTGCCCATGTTCATTGCAATAAATCAACATGTTACTCAGGGAAACCCTGTCCTTGATTCAGAGTTATTCGGAAGCTACTTATTAAGCTACTTTATTAAGCTACTTATGTTATTTTTAATTTGTTTGTCATTCTTTACTTCCTTGTTTCTGTATTTTTTGTTTTTTGTTGTAAAGTCAAAGAGTCGTATTGTTGTCTGTCAGTTTGTAGTGTATTTCTGGGGACATTTAGGCCCCCAGATGTAGCTGCAGAGTGAGCGCTACTCTGTTTCATGCCGCTCTCCAGTACAGGCAGCTGCAGACCCAGACCCAAGGTGAGTCTTAGTTACACGGAGGTGGCTGCATTGTTTAATACATAATGTCAGCAAGGAATATTGTTACACATATCTGATTTGGCATTAGCTAGATAGCACACATTTGGGAGTCTAACTTGTCTTGTTTATTACATTACAGGAATGTCACTGTCACCCTGAACGTTCCGCCAAACAACATTTCTCTCAAACTCTGTTTAGAAAAAAAGAGGAACAAACAGTTGAATATTTGTATTGAACAGCCAAATCCAATTTGACTGATATAAATCTGAGCCGGAGAGTAAAGGGTTATTGGATTAGACCAAAACGATGAGAAAATAATATTAAAAATGATTATCCAGCTCTGTGACCACGCAGTGTTGAAACAAGCTGAGCATTTGTGAAGATAGCAAAAAGCCCAATCAAATCACTAGAGTAAGTTCCTGTGGGCAGGCAAGATGTCTGAATCAGTAAGCCTTGAGCCATATGGCCTAGTGTGCAGCATTCATGGAAATGAGACACTATCAAACATTTACCCGAGTCCCACTTACCATAATTTACATGTCTCTGTAATGCTCAAGGGTGTATGAAAAGCGTGTGTGTGTTTAATTGTACGTTAATAAAGGCAACAATCCTCTGTTATTCTCTCTTACTCTGAAACCCTAAATTGCCCGGGCTGTATCAGTAGTAGAGTAGCTCCCCAGGACTGACCTTAGCTTAAACACCTCCATTGACTGGCTGACCCCTCATCTTCACTGCTGATGATCCGCAGTGACCCTGGCCTAAAAAATCCATTAGTACTGTGGAGTAGGCTTTACTTTCTTTGCTGCTGCCCATGACAAGTGCTGCCTTTCCACAATAGCCTTCATGGTTGGCGCAGTTATGTGGGTGTAAGTGCAATTCCAATTTAATGCCAAGTCCTTAGTCCTTGCAGATTCCAACCATCACCTTTTGTATCATAGTAAGCTTTGTGTAATACTGTCTTTCCTTGGTTTCTTTATCCACATTTCCTGTTTAAAATCAATAGTGTGTGTGTATGTGTGTGTGTGTGTGTCAAAGTATTTATGTGTGTTAAGTGCTTGTGGATATGTGCTAGGCACACTCATGGATAATTGAAAATGTGTATATGTGTAATTGCAGTTAGCAGTTTGCCCGGCACTAAAAGCAAATTGAAGATCGATATTTTCTCAACCACCATTTCCAGAAGGTCACAAACCTTAATAGCTAACTAGGCTTGTGAAACAGGCTTTAGTTTCTTTGCATCACATTAGGCTTCACGGGGTGTCAATCGAAAGAAGCAACACAAAGTTTTTGTTTCACTAATGAGGGAAAGGATTATTTTCTCTTTTTTTCCTTTCATATTGCAGCAGTTCACTGCACGCCGTTACCGATGTACCCCCAGACAGCTGATAATAATACTGTGTGGCTGTAATCATCTCAATAAGCATAATTTCTTTTAATTATATATCACAACATGGTGTGCTACAAATCACATACTAAGTAAATTGCAAGGAACTATTTAATGTGGCATCCAACAAAGCAAAATGCTATATTATCTGCCAATTTTGGTGGCTGTAGGTGTTCAGAGATCCAGATACTTTTAGGGCAAGAAAAGAAGAGCTATTCCAAGAGTGTTCCAGTGCTGAAAAAAAAAGATAGCATTGCTGAATAAATTGAGCTGCTGTAGCTTCTTTCATACATACTAAGCTCTGTTCACCTCTGGGAGCAGGGCAGAGACTGTGTTTAAGCCAGCTGTATGCGTTTTATCTATGTGGCTTACCTTGTTTGTCAGGATCTCTCAGTATAATTAGAGTGAATGATGTGTGTTTGTACAATGTGCAAGCATGCGTGATAGTGACAAAAACATTTCAAAAGCGAAAATCACATCATATCAAAAGAAGTGGTTGAACAGGACGCCTTCTTGGATCTCACATTATAACTTGCTGGATACCATATCAGCATGTTGACAGCATTTTACAGTCTATGAAGGTTATGACTTTCTTTCGGAAAGTCACTGAGATTAACATCAATGCACTGCAGTGTTTGGCTTTGTTGATATATGACAAGCGAACACAAGCATGGGATCTGCACAGCGACTGTATTAACAAAAAGTTATTGCCGTCTTCTCTCAACAGGTTCCCTCACCAGCCAGCACCTCCTTTGGAGATTTGGTGGTCAGGACATTCAGAAAAGTATTTGAGCTTAACTCAAACCAAAAAATAAACCAAAAAGATGACCCTTAGAAGGCAAGGGGCTGTGTTGGGGTGGGTGTGCACAGATGTTTTAAGCTCTAGTACGTAGGATTTAGATGAATATATGGGCAGAAATAGAATATAATATAATTAGCATCTTTTCTTTTGTGTGTAATCATCAGAAAATAAGAACTGTGCTTTTTGTTACCTTAAATAGAGCTGTTAATATCTGCATAGGAATCAGGTCCCTGACTACCAGGATTGCCATGTTGCACTGCCATGTTTCTGGAACAGACAAATCAAATACTGGCTCCAAATAGGGCCAGTCACATTTTTGCATTTTTTGTGTCGGCCACTGTAGTAAGCAGCCCTTACATGACATGACATTGGAAAAACAATGATTTCTTTATTGTAAAACCGCTTTATTCAGTGTTCTTACCAATTTAAATAAGGGGTTCATTTGTTTTGGAGAGGACGACACCTCTGCAGAAAATTCGGCTCCTGGTAAAAACCACCTGAACAATAAACACTGAAGGAATTCTAACCTGGATATGTTTCAGCCGGCTGCAATCTGCAATCCTCACTGTTAGATACCCTTAAATCCCCTAAATCTTACACACTCTTCCCTCAAAACACAAGTTATTTTAACAAAAGTTAGTAAAAAGAAAGTACTTTTTTGTAAATGCTGCTGATTTTTTTTCTTGCGAAACGCTCTGCATCAAGACCCCCGCTGGACCAACAGAAATGAAGATTAGTATATTTACAGCATACAAAGAGTTTATGCAATATGATGTTTTCTTATAAAGTCAACTACCTAACATACAACTACATCTTCACAAATTTTTGCTGCTTTTGCTTTTCTTACATCTTAATTATTTCATTATATGCTTTTTAAAATAAGTTAAGTAATTTTGAGGTTTTTACCTTTTGGTTGGACAAAATGAGTATTGTGAAAATACTGTCATGTCACTTTGGGCTCTGGAAGACTGTGACAACATTTTGATTATGCTATCAACTGAATTTTTTTCCTGAACCAAAATTTTTAATGCAGGGCTTTAACTATAGCAGAGTGAAGTTTAAAGCATGGTATTAGCACTTTAACTGGAGTAGAGGATCTGAATACTACCTCTGGATATCAGCTGCCCTTCATGTCTGGGTGCAGGTCTCAGGATCTTGCATAGCATCCCAGCTGCTTGACATGCCAGTTGTGTATATTTGTACATAGTTCTTTGCTGTAGACTTGGCTCTTGCTCTGTATACTATTTACTGGACTGCACCACCTCACCACAGTGTATTGTGTATTTTCCTTCTACATGTGAAATGTGTAACGGAGTGGAAAGACCACTTCTATTCAATAGAAAACATCTGGTTACATTGTAACCTTTATTCTCTGAGTAAACAGACTATTTGGTGACGTGAAAAGCTAATCACAAACCACCAACTATACAATAAGGGGGAAGAAAGGCGCTGAAGTAAATTTCTTCCTCGATTTAACAGCAAACAACCTGCTACAAGACATCTGCAGGGAGTCAACTCTGCCTTTAAGGATCGTCAGTGCTGATGTGATCTTTTTCAACGTGTGAGAGAATCACCGATCTGAGGATTTGGAGGAAAAACAGAACAGCAGATTGCTGGCTCCAACAGTGTGAGTTACATTCCAGGAGTGCTCATAACTCTATCCTGCAGCCTGCATCTTCATAACCAAAGCTTCAAAGCATTAGCAAAACAAATCAGACCAAATGTCTGATATGTTTCCCGTTGACATAAACACGAGGAAGCTTGCGCTTTTGCGTTCACACTGGAAAACATACTAACGACATGCTGACAGCATGGTCTCACTTCATGTTGTTGTGTTGCAAATCATTGAACTATATATGATCATCATTACCACTAAGTAAGCCAAATGGTTATCTGCTGCTGCACATACTAAAAAAAACTGGAATACTTCCTTATTTAAATAAATTGCATACAACAAAGTCCCCAAACACACAAAATACATGCATAAAAATTTTTTTTTTAAAAAAACCATTGTACCGGGGAAACAGAGCTTCATAAGGGAGAAGACTTGCTGTGGTTACAGATTGTGTCTTTGAGTATTCTAATATTATGGAAATATCATAAAATCTAAATACCAAATCAGATTGTTTTAATCTTTTACCCCTTAAGACATCCCACACACAGGTCCTCAGGACTGCATTTTGCACAAGTTCATTTGGCACTGACCCTTCATAAAATTGCAGCCTGCATCATTAAGAGGAGGCACTTAACACAGAGCACTTTGATGTAGTGGTAATGTAATTGCTAATTTAATTTAATTGTCTCTGTACATGCAGTTAGTTAATTGCAGCTGGACCATTTGCGTGATAAGCTCCATGGGGCTACAGAAAACATCAGCCATAAAAAGCATAAAAGCTATTAACAGCAGTAAACAGGTTTCCATCAGCGCCATTACACAATACAATCAATAAACTGGGAAAATGCAGCATGTAGAAGCTTATGACGGGTATTTAGACGGGCTTTGGATTTAAGATGTTGGCTATTTTCATAACAAAACAAAATATACACACGTGGGGGAGGAAATCCAATGAAGCAGCATTTACTCCAACATGGGCCATGGACACTTTCCACTGAAATTGGATACTGTTTAAAACAATAAAAATAGCGGGCATCATCAGTGTGACTGGATTGGAATACTTTGCAAGAGACTGAATCAACCTTTAAACAGTTAGAGCTGAAAGCTAAACATGCTGTCCATTCAGTTCAAGATATATTGCAGTGCTTTTGATTGCTGACAACACCTAAACAAACCTTGTTGGCAAAACTTAGGTTTGCCTCTGCATGGCCGGGCACCTGGAGGAGGAAATGTAAGTACGTTTATTGGCTGCTACACCAAGCGGCAAACTCTGAGGCTGAAAAATGAAGCCAACGTGGAAGTGCCGAAAACTGCAGTTCATTGAGTGGCCGCTCCAAAAGTGAGTCAATCCCCCCATGTTAAAATGCCCAACTTTACAGCAGAAATAAACATGTTTACAGCCTGGTACAGTTGTTAGCAACTCCAGGCCTTTGATCAGACCCAGGGTACCATCCACCACCCGTTCAGCACACCCAACTCGGACTTTCGCCCCCATAACTTAAGTTGTTGACTGGCTCCATTTCCTACTGACATAGCTGGGCGCCATTACACAATAACGGCGACTGGCCACGCATCACGCCGAATGTGAAAAGGATGGCTTTTTTTGCTGGTGTCTGACACCAGAAGTCACTGCCCAATTCGATGACTTCTAATCGAGACCAAGTCGTGGAAAAGGACTGGCTGGGGGTATGGATAGCTTAGGCTCAGGTTAAGGTACGAGGAATCAAATTGATGGTGCCTAGACTTTAATACAACCCTAGCCATCACAAAGTGGGGCGAGGCCTGCTAATACTTTAAATAAGGGGATAATGGCACACATTTTAAGACTGTCTCTCCTGGGAGGCATTCATTGTGTTGCACCCAGTTTTAAATACCAAAAGTGCCAGAAATGGATGTTTGAACGTTGAAAAAGGTTGAGCCTCTTCTCTAAGCTCTGCACACCTGGCCAATCAGTGAATGAAGTGTGTGTAGAAGTCGGATTGTTGGTTTTGGTTACAGAAGTTATTAGACACAGCTTCCCTCCAGCTTCCCCATTTCACTTTCTGATAAGCAATCCATAGCAATACATATGGGCCACTTGAAAACAGCCCCTGGTTTTTAGTCCCATCAATGCAACCTTTACTGAAACTGCGAGGATGATATTACCAATTAGGCTTTTTCCTCAGTCAGTGGTCAAAATGGAAAATAGGGCAGAGGAGATGGAGCCAGTGAGCAGCTAAGAACCCAGATTGAGATGATGAAAGGGAGTGCTGAGGTCATTCAGACTTAATATAATGCCTCATCTTTTCAGACAGCTGACATGTTTGACAGACAGGAAGGAAAATTACCCTGCAGCAACAAACAGAGACCATAGGTTTGCCCAGATGAGTGTAGCAGTGGCCTGAGGTCACCCAGAGTTCATCTCCACTCTCCTCAGCTATTTTGCTTGTGTGACTTAAACTGCTCAGCCATAAATACATGCCAATTGGTGTGAAGTTGTGAGGGTATTTCATTTTGAGCATAACTGAAAGAAATATTATATGGAAGAGTGACTCACCGAGTGTATTGATCTTTTCAAAAAGAAGACACTGCATTCTGCCATACTGCTCTAAAACTCAACGCCCCACTAAGGGGAGACATCGGTGCTTGTGTCTTTGCTGTAGATATATCTATGGAAGTATATTTCTGCATTAAGTCATTTTTACCTCCTTATTTTACCTCTGATAGGTCAAAATTTCGACTTGTCCAACAGTCACGGTTGCATTTCTGACTCCCTTATTCCAATTACACTGGCCAGAGATGCTTGCTATTAAAATAAAAGTACATATCGAACTAAACTTTACTTATTCTGGTAAAAAAAAAACTTTCTGAACTATTCACAATTTAACAAAGGAACAAGGCTATTTATTATAGGTGTCATATCGCAGAGTGAAATGTTGTAGCAGCTCTGGTTCACTGGGGGGCATTAATTGACTGCCAATCTACCTGCTTTCTTGAAGTTTCTTCACAAAACATCATAAAAATAC
Source organism: Chaetodon striatus (assembly GCA_029783705.1). NCBI lineage: Eukaryota > Metazoa > Chordata > Actinopteri > Chaetodontiformes > Chaetodontidae > Chaetodon > Chaetodon striatus. Next base: position 3,194,307 of record JAPZEB010000022.1, read on the forward strand.
ATTAATTCCTGCTGCCATTTGTTCCTCTCCGTATGGAGCAGAAGATAATTACTACTGTGTCATTACTGCACTGTTGGCGGAACACTGGGAATTAACTTTATATAACTCATCTCTTTACTTTCAAACAGCTTCATTTATTTAGTATTCCTCTCAGCTACTGTGGTGACTTGCGATTATGGAAACGTCAGACAACTTTGTGCTCTTGGTTTCTGTCTACTCAAAAACATTATAAATAATGTCACTATAAATAAAGAAATCTTGGTATCTATTTCTTTTTATTTTGTAGGTATTCAGCAGGCTCAGTTTGCAGGCAAGTGACATTTCAAAACCTGAACGGATGATCTCCCTGCAGTGTGACTGCTGCATTCAAAATTGATTGTGCAGATGCATTAATCCAGCAGCTCTCAGTCCTCGTACTTGAGTACACATCCAAGCTGGTTTTTGTCCCACTAAATAACATTCAGCTAAAATCCCAGGTGTTAAGTCAGTTCCTGACGAGACAGCAGGAAAAAAAAGAGATGGGCTGTAATACATAAGAATTAAGACTGAGAACCACAACATTATCGATAGCGCCAAAAAAACACACTGGAATTGAATATATTTCAAACGTTCTGTTGACACAAATATGAGCAAATAGTGTGTATTTTTGTATTTTTCATTTTGGTAAACACATAAATGATAGATTCAGTGTCAAAACTAGTTTTGTATGTCTACAAGCAGGATGCAAAGCTGCAGCCAGCATGTTTGCTCCAATCCATTACATAGAAACAGGAAGTGAAAGGACAGGTATTGTTATTTAGCCAGTTAGTATGCATCTGTCACATTTCTGGTCAGAACTCTCCCCACCAATAAAAGATGACAAAACGTTAAACCTATATTAATTCAGCTTTTCATCACATAGGGGCAGTGGAACAAGCTGTGCACACAACACTGACATATAATCATCCTAAAAAGTCAATATGGTTAACCTGTTAGAAAACAGTTGTCTACACTAGCGTTCATTAATGTTTTTATACACAAGGAGACACAA
>JAPZEB010000022.1:3199568-3214575 GCA_029783705.1 Chaetodon striatus
CCATGTTAGCCTCCCCCATTCCCTTCCTCTCAGGTCTCGTATAATGATGAGTGATGTTTCAAAGCTTTGGGAACTGAAGGCTCCCTCCTCCATTGAGAGGCAGGATATGCCACTCCCCACGGCCCATCACTTCATTTCATGCCTTTTTTTCCCACCTCTCCTCCTCATACATCCATAAAATGGAGGATGTTGATGGAGAGATTGAAAGATACAGAGGCCCTTTTAACTTTGCCTGTCAAACGCTAATTCCATCCAGTGGCTGCCCTTCGTCTTTGATATGCCTGCCGATTTGCTGGTGCGGCCAAATCAGCGCATGCTAGTTCTCTTCAAATACTTTGGTCTTGTCAGATCATTTCAGGTTTTCAGCCTGAGTCTGAAACATCTAACAGAAACAATTACGTGTATGGGTTAACTAATGTGCAGATAATGAATGAGATGAGCCAACCCGTGCTTGTTAAGTGTTACTCTATTTCCTAGTAATAATAGTGTCCACGGAGAGAGCTTTTGATGCTCCTCTATATAATTCAATTGTACCAAATAGCAGAAGGATGTGAAATGCACAATTCATCTAAAAATGATCTTAATTACCTTGTCAAAATGTGTTCAAATTAAGGTGGGAGTATCTGCAGTCACTCTTGAAAGAGGTTTTTAATGAAGTTTATGATTCACATGGATAATAGGCAAGCTGACAACGTCTGTCTAATTACTTATCCCTTTGGCCCTGAACACCAAAGCAGCAACTCTCTGATGTATGCTAATGCTCAGGAAGCCATGTCATGTTTCCAAAGCCATTTTAGGCTGAGGAGTATGCTACATGTCACTGTTAAACAAACGGTGAACATAAAGTATACTTTACAAACACAATCTGTTGAGGCATAAATTACAGATATAGCCTGGATCAGCAGGATCTAAATTAAAAGCGAGACAATATAAGTCTTGAATTACCTATGCACGGAACGCACAGACATATAAATGCAAATCATGATCATGTTTTATAATGTCGGCTGATTTAATGCAAAACCTACAGTAAACACAAAGCATATGCAGAGCTGCTCCACTTGGCCATATGTCGGTCCTTCAATGGCTGCAGTATTTCCTCTGAAACAATACCTCACTGGAGTCTTGTATTCACATTTTTATCATCTGCATCTATTCTCACTTGTCTCTTCTCCCTGAGACAAATGCAGACTGGAACATACATTAATGAACCATGGAGTAAGTAAACCTGAGTCCATTAAGCCCCAACCAATTGATTCATCCACTAAATAATGCAGGCATTGAAAAAGACAAACGCTCAATCAATATCCAATGCTATTGTTACTTTTATGTGGGCTGTATTGACGGAGAGCAGATGGCTCCTCCCATGTCGTAGCTCTACTGTGTTGTGAGAGAATGAATCAGTCATGTAACGGGGATAGGATGAGCAAACAGAGAAGGACTGCAGCCAAGGCTACCTTCTGCAAGTCGAAGACAAAGCACAGTGGAGACAAAAGTAAGGGTAAGATTAAACAAGCCCCAGACCATGTCAAAACTAACGTTGCCAAAACTTGAGACCTCTTTAACTTCAACTAGTCTTTAACCAGCGGCCATCAAATTGTTCCTTTATTCTGAGAGGATAGAAAACATGTCTTCGAATGACACTTCAAGATGAGACCAGATTCAGGTACCACAGCCCTGTAACAGATAAAACTCCCACAGGGGTTATATATGCAGGTCTATAAAGGATCTACCAGATCATTTGGTATGTGGTGTTTTGTCCAGAGGCTCCAACAGCATTCCTCATTATGGCATGTATCCAATAATTTGTCTCCTCCATTTGATGAAGTGTAATACCAGGATTCCTCAGAGGCCTAAGATTTGTTCTCATCTTTGGAATGACTCAGTTTGTTGGAAAGGGCTCACATATGGTCTGCGCCCACTGTCATTTGCTGCTTGATGGACATGAGCACGCCAGTAATTTTGAAGCTGCCAGAATGGCTGGTGTCCACAGATGGCCAGGGCTTAATGCCGCCTCATAACGACATTCCTGCCCCTTTCAAGGTGACTTCTTTGGCTGTGGACGGCTGCAGCTTGTAAGAGTCGGAGGCAAGCATTACAGAGGTTTGGTCTGCTGATCTAATAGGGCGCATGTTAGAAATATTTGAGGAACAATCTGCATGATCTGTATGTTCCTGTATGTAATACACAAGACAACACACTAAAGCACACACATACACACAAAACACACACACACCAGTGCAAGAGAGTTTCTGATGTGGTATGTTATGAATATAGAGAAAGCGCAGACACCTCTGCTGTTCCCAAAAGGAAACAGGCTTATCAGGAGTACCTTGCTCTGGGCTTATCGTAGCAGTCCCTGATAACTCATGCGGATGATATTAACATTTACTCTGTTAGTCCTGGTAAAGGATCAGCGTCAGGTCCTGCATTACCATCATGTCAATGCATTATTTCAGAAAGCTGACAGCAAACCACGACAACAACACACCCACCACCAGGTTATTTGTTAAGCCTCATGGTCCTGTATTTGTGATTTGTGGGATAGGCTGATGGAATGAAGATGATTTCACCATTAAAACAAACGTAGCACGAGAAACAGCCAGTACAGCTGCTGAGCCAACAGTCATGCTGAATGTGGGCAGAGCCAGATGTGATGCACACAGAAAGCTAGCTTTCTAATAAATACATAAAATATGATTTGTTACATTTTCTATTTTCTTACACTCAGTCTTCTGACTCACCGCCAGCCTGGGGTCATCTCTCATGTAGGGCAATTTGTATTTTTCACAGCCAATATCATACAATATCAACAATCAGTGTCTCCTCCATGCATACTTCTTTGGTATTGGTTAAGGCTGTGACTTCACTGGTCAAAGTTCACCAAAGTTAAACATCCTGTGAGGATGCAAATTTGCTTCGCAACTGAGGGCGAATGTTTTATTAACCCCCATGCTTGCATTGAACGGAGGTGAACATGAATATTCTCCAAGGTTAATTTCACTCGTGTTTGACCGTACCCTTTGAATCACTGTCAATGAAAAGCAGAATTGCTGTTATTTGATGATGTTGGGAATGATGAGTTCCCCTGATCCTTATTGTTAACCTGGATTCATACTTGACACAAAGTGTTAATGGGAGGCCTGCCCTAGTCTCTTACAGCTCAGGTGTATCAGATGTAATAAACATTGTGCTTTAATTATATTCCCCACAGCAATGTCTTTCATAAACTTTGTGATACAAATAACGGTGGGAAGGTCCACCTTGTCACAGTATAAAGTGCACACTGCAACCAGAGCGATACCATCAGAGGTATTAAACCACAGTCGCTGTTTATCTTCTCATCACCTGCTTAGCTCTTACCCATAAATTAGAACAAAAATGAACATTAACAGCAAATAGAAGTCACTTCAAAATAAGCTCTGTTTACTCAAACCTTTTCACAGCCTCAAAATGTCATGTTTAACAGCAATATCATATTAATACCTGCACCCCAGTATCACGAGGGCAACAGGAAACATTCAAGTAAAATGTGGATTTATCTGTATATTGTATTTAGTTGTATATATGGTCATCACACATTTAATAAAGCAACACATCTGGACTGTACCAAGTCCCTTTGAGTCCATTTGTATCTACAAATCCATGTGGCTTGTGAGGTTAATCAACCATGTTCAAGTGTCCAGGTTTTATCTGTATCAGTGGGCCAGATGTTCTCAGAATAAACTAAAAGCAACATCTGACTACATCTACCTACTGCTTTGAAGCAGCACCTGTTATTGTGCCACCTGAAATAATGCTTACTGGCGCATCCTCACTTCACAGGTTGTTTATTTATTTATGTTGTTTTTTTGTTTTTTTTTGCATTAAGCAAAGTTAGAATGTGGAAAAATGGAGATGGACTGTATTCTGAGAGTTGTGGGTGGTATAAGATGCAGCATACAGTATGCTGGGCTCTTGGGTTTATTGTGTGGTTGACTGGTTATTGATGCATCCAGTCAACAGATAATCCATCTTTTCGGTAAGGGGTGATACAGCTGAACAATAATACACAATATTTGTTCTTTAGGGCATACAGTACTGCATCGCAATACTGATTTTGAAAGTTTTTCCATTTTGAAATTGATTTGGAATAAACTGAAGTGAACTGCATAGAAGCTGAATATGAACTGTACAGCTCGGCCCATGGCTCTGTGACAAATCTGTCATCAACAAAAGGGAAATGCTTTCTTTATGTTGTTTAACCCTTAGCATTGTGCACATATTGTACCCAATCATTTTCTGATAGCCAGGGGTTTTAGAATCTGTGGGGCCTTCTCAGACAAAATACCAGAACTAGGGGGTCAAGGGGAGGTAAACAGGAATTACCTAATGTTGCCATGGAGTCAGGCAGTTACCTTGGGGTTACAACTTGAGCCCCATTTATTTAGCCTGTCTTTGGCACTGTTAAAAGTATGCTGAATTAACATATAGCGATCCTATTTGCGATATACCCATGAATACTATCAGCTATTACTGGACTACTGTAAAACAACAAAAAAACAAAAATGTAATGATAGAAAAATTGGCGACCACACCCATATTTTTTGGGATTGTCCCAAAGTGGATAAATAATTGAAAGACATTCAGGTGGAGATCAAGCAAATAAATGGGGGTAGAGCTGCCTCTAAAGCCAGCACTCTTTATACTGGGAGCAACTCCAGAGGATATAGACACCAAAAACCAGGCATATTTGCTTGGGGTGTTGCTGTTAATTCCAAAAAAGTGATCACAGTAATATGGAATAATGTAAAGCCACCAATTTTCCAACAATTGAGAGAAAGATTGAAGAGTGTGTATTTGATGGAAAGCATATTGGCCAAGTATCAACTGAAGACTGATGTTTTCAACATCAAACGGACTCCTGTTATACTACAGTTGCCGAGACTGATTAATGAAAAACTTTTCTGTAACCCTTGTGAATAGGAGGAGTTTAATTGATACTGTCCACATGCAACTGCAGCCATACATACAGATTGTGATTGTGTGGAAGTACATGTATAGTTGTGATACAATGGCAATTGACTGAGGGTTTTTTACTGACCTTCCTGTCTACCTTCTACAGTTTTCCAACTGACTTTAAAGTGTCTGGTTAAATAAATGGGTGATTGCATATAAGAATTAGGTTATTTGGGTGCCTGTGTCTGTGTTGCTGCGGTAAATATAATATGAACAAGATGCAGGTCAATGCAAGGCTTACATTTGTTGTGTGAAACATTGTGTTTGTTTGTTCTCTGATATATATGTATGATTACATTTGAATCTGAAAATAAAAGTCAAGTGCCAAAAAAAGAGAAAACATGATGATTCTCAGGCAATTTCTGGAGTTACTTTTTCTATAGTTTTTAATCAGTTTTATGGACAATTTCAATGGACATCTGAGATAATCCCCAGGAAGTGTAATTCACATTGAATCTAAAAAAAATTATATTATGTCTTTATGTATGTGTTTTTGTTCATGTTGACTGGATTATGACTCATAAAAGGAAGTACGACTTTCTAAACTGTGGCAGTTGGGCACTAGGGGTTTAAATCACCTTGACTGGCTCCATGAGCTGCATATTACTGTTGACGGTGTTGGTGAATCAAACTACAATAACTAACTAACTTTTTAACTAGCACAGTGGTACTCACTTATCTTTTTCACCTCCAATGTTATCCCTCATGCCTCCCTGGGGAGGTGACTCTCACCCTTTGATAGCCTCTGCTCAGTAGACACTCTTGAAAATTAATTTTTGAAAAATGTGTGGTGGTAAATTTCCTGTTAAATGTGTAATACATAAAACTGATGAAAAATCTCATCTTAATTCACAATAATAATGTATTGAACTGTTGTACTGTAACATGTCATCACACTTTAATAACTCTGCTTGGGATGCGGAGGGGACCAAGTGAAGTGTAATTATGTCCCACTCCTGTCTAGCTGCTGGTACTGCTAGACTTTAATTAGCTCCATTCTCCTCACTACAGAGAGATTATGACCAGATGCCTTGAGGCCCAGCCCAGGTGGTTATGGAGACGAGACTTCAAAGAAAAAAAAACTAGAATAATTTTTTGGTTCATTACTTCTGAAAGGAGTTCCTAGTGAGTTTAATAAATGTCACTCAGACAAGAAGGCCACCCCATGAGATCACACTTGAGTTTCTTGGATTTGGAAGTGACTGATTGTTATGAATATGAGACAGATTTCATGAAGCAGTTTGGATGGTTTCCTCATGGCAAAGTGAGCACATGGACATATTGTGTGGGGTAAACCCATCTAGTCTCAGATTGGCCTTTTTGGCAGGAAAGAGGCTGCTGGCTAAAAATATTTATTAACTAAATAGTACACGTCATAGTGTTAGGATGAAACAGACCACTGAAAAACATAGTTTAAACACCTCCTGTGCAGACAAACCTTTACTGTTGGTTATTGTTTTAATATTGATTTTGATACTAATCTTGTCAAATTATTTCTGTTACTATCATGATTCAACAAATAAATGAGATGGTACATTTTTATTTCCTAACTGGAAAAATATAATACAAATGCAGAATTAACATGATTATCATACTGAGTAAAGCATAATCAATAACAATAAGTAGATTTGACCAGGGAATCTGATTAGTCAACTTGATATTTAGAATGTGATCAAATCAGCATGACAGCACATCTTTCTCATCACTGAAATATTGCTGCACCATTTCCATGGGAACATTGTAACTTTCAGGGCTGAAACATAAACCAGTAAGCTACAATACTGATACTAAATGGATTGTTTTGTTGTTGTTGTTTACCAAATATCAAACAATTTTGTGACCGCAGTGAAAAATTTTGTTTTTGAAAGGCTAAATACCAACAAATATCACGACTCAACAGCAAAGACTAACTGAGAAGACACTATCAGCAGACAGCCAGTCACTTCAAATAGCCTTTTCTTAATTGTGCATAACATTAAGCCTCAATAAAATGTAAACGGATGAGTTATATAAAAATTCATCCCCTGTGCAATTGTCATGAAGGGGGAAATTAGCTATAGAGAGCAAAATTGTTTTCTGTACCAGGCTGTAATTTTAACATGGGGGTCTATGGGGATTGACTGACTTCTGGAGCCAGTCTCAAGTGGCCATTCAAAGAACTGCAGTTTTTGCCACTTCATTTTGACTTCATTTTGCAGCCCCGGAGGCTGCCATTGACTAAACAATTGTTTCTGTTGCTAGTTTGTTACCAAGGTTTGAAATGAACTTTTTTTTGTCCACCTGCAACTGTGGGTGGTGGATTCCAAAATCTACCAGCCACTCGAGAGTTTACAGTTGTTTTTTTGGCTGGTGAGTGAAGCAAATCTAGTTGCCACTTGCATATTTTACTAGCATATGGCTGGTGGCTGGTGCTAATTTCCAACCTTAGTTATTACTAAGGGTTGGCCTACATGCTAGAGTAGTAAACTAGGCCTCATTACACAGGAGTCTAATCATGTGACTTCCATTTATTAGTCACCATAGCAAAAAGTATTATATCTTTTGTGTTGTTTGTAACTATTGTATAATTGCAATATTACACTTGAGGGTGAGCTTTAAGGTCATTATTGGCACTTCAATGATGCAGCAGGACCGAGGTTCTTTGGCAGTCTTGCAAATTATGACGCTAAAGCACACACTTTCATTTAATATTGCTTAAGTACACTCCATTATGTAATAAGTTATCAGCATTATGTAACAGCCAAATTAATATTTTGAAGCATAAAATACTTTCCTTCTAAAAATACAGGCACATCCTCTTAGCATGCAATGTTATCTTGTGGCCTTGAATGTTACGCAACACCTCATACTCAAAAAAATGTAAAAAATTCAAAAGTTGAATACATTTAGAGGCCAAGGCAACGTAACACTCAAATTTTCTAGCACTAAGATGTCAGTCAGGTCAGTCATGTGACAATGCATTGATCCACTGAAACAGAATGAATGTTTGCTGTGGTCATTTGACAAGTACAAAGGAAAATAGCAATTGTTAGTTGTTATGTTGATTACACACGTCAGTGGGGCTGTGAGGTGTGTCACAATCAAAAGTTTGAAGACTCAGTTTTGGCCTTTTTTTGACAGTTTTGACAGGGAAATAAGAGATAAGGTATGGATTGCTTAATTTAAAACATACCACTGCTCATTTGGTTGGAGTTTGCGACTTGCTGACAATTGGTTTGTTTTTATGGAAGTTTATGAAGAAGTTAGCCCGCTACAATGGCTGCAATTGCAACAGTACGCATAAAAATGGCCGTCTATGACCATCCTGCAACATTGATTTGAATGGGAATGTCCATTCTACTCTCATTCTATTTCTATGCTTTGATTGCTGTTTCCTAAACCTGTGTCTAAGCCCTTTAGTTATGTTTTACTTTCTTCAAACAATCTATGTCTTCATTTAACTTTGTAACAATTTTTTTAAGGATTAATTGTTCACTTGAAATGTGATGCGTGCTGTCGTTTCCCATAAGAGTTTTATAATAGTCTAAATGCTGTTTAAGAGGCTAAAACTGTTTACTTTATGATGGGAATAAAAATATCAGACAGGCCTTGAGTATATACAAAGGTACCTGGCAACTTCTAAGTAAATAATGCTATCCCTGTGTGCATTTGGGAACAAAAGTCAAACCCCAGTAGATAATGTTTACTTGCCAGTGCATTGATTTAAATGTAACTATTAGTCCATTCCCTTACCTTAATCTATATGAGCTGTTAACCATATGTGGAGAGGTTTCAGTGGAACTAGCAGGAGCAGCAGCTGCAGGGATGACCCTTGATAGATTTGATGTAGTATTGTGTTTGCGGACACATTTACCACAGTATAATATCTGTGCCCACAGGAACTTTGAAATGAAAGGCAATGTCTCGGCCTCCTGAGATGCTATATCAGCAAAGACTCAGCAATGCAGGAGGGGTGGGAGACACATTACAAGATAAACTCATATTGACACTTCTGGCAGAATTCATCATTTCTGTCCCTGACCATTTTTCTCTGTTTGCAAACGGAGCTTGGTGGCAAGCAGGATGTTCGTGTTCAGACACTTACAATTATTTAAAAGGTAAAGATATCAGATTCCTATGTTGCTCATAGATGTGGCAAAAAGGAAAAAATGTGTTATGAGGTTAAGCCATAGACTGTATAAATGATGGATGTAGCTACTGTGACGTCACTCATTCCTTTGTTGACTGCTGTTTGGAGGTCTCAAGTTTGATATTTTGACCGTTGTCATCTTTTTTTTTGGAGCCAGAAGTGACCATATTTGGATGAGAGGTTGGAGCTGTGGAGAAGTGGGGGTGGGTCCAACTCACACATGGTGATGATGCCTGCCACTTTAGCGGCCCTACTCTTAAATATGTGTAACTTTTCCCGCTTGAGTGAAGCAGCATCAATAACAGACCTAGGCATTCAGCGGCACCCTAGGCAAGGCACCCCTGGCTTCGATCTGATGCTATCCACATACAGTCCTCTTTGCCATACCCATCAAGCATGTTGTGACTCTAACGATCACCTACTGAAAAAATGCCCTGCATGGCTGCCTGTGTTGCCTATAGCAAGATCTGGAGCTGAGCAGCATCAGGAGCTGATCCAGTAATGGTGAGAATACACCCAGTTGGTTCTAGTTAATTTGTTAATTATAATAGCTTCCATGAATCAATGCATTAGTGGTGTGGCTACAGGTGGTGTAACTATCCTTCACTACATCATGCTGGGAGTATCTTATCCATTTTCTTTGTCTCTGTAGTTTTATCCTCTCTCTGTTCTTCTCATTTCTTTTACAGGTCCGTACCCTGTAAATTATTTCACGTCTGAACAAACAGAAAACTTCAGTGAGATCCATGATTTATTTTCTCTTCCCTTTGGTTTTCTTCTTTTCTCTTCCTCACGGAAACAACACCACACGCAGTGGTATGTACTGTATAATCAGCTCTAGCATATCCTAGCCTCCTTTCTGCTTACAAAGAGGCCAGTTCTTTGGATCCTGGAAGCCTTTTTTACCCAGAGTAAGCTACAGAAGCCAGAACTCACGGTAAATTATAAATACACCATAACCTTTCTGTATGAACCCTGCCTTTCATCAACCCCCTGTAGTCAGATGGTCCCGGGCAGGCTCAACTATTGTGAGCTGCCCGAGCTAATTGTTAAACATGTTCTTGTCAATCAAGCCTATCCGAAATGGCAACTCCTCAGCCGGCACTACAATGAGCTGCCTGAGCCGCAGTAGCCTTAGAGGAGTAATTGCCGTCCACTCGCCAGAAGCCCATCTCCATTCCATTAGCGGCTGTGCAATATGAATGGTTGAAGCTGGTTGTTGACTGCAGACCTATTCAAGCTTGTACATGTGCTGAATAGCCCCTTTTCTGTGGCATGTGTTTCATTTCCACATGGACAGGCCAAACAGGAGGAGAGGTAATTGCATTGGTGATGGCATTGTGTTCGCAGACAGAGCGGCATATTCTCTTCACTTCATGAATCAAAAAGCCACAGTAAATATTCATAGTGAGAACAGACAGAGTCAATGAGGAGCCTGTGTGTGTGTGTGTGACAGCCAGAAGCTCACTGTTACACTATATCACACAGTTCAATAGAGTTGTTCTAACTTTATTTAGCTGCTGTAGCTGAATTGATCTCCCCCCATGAACTTCATCTAACTCAGTTGCATGCTTTGTTAGGTACATATAAGCAGCTCTATTGAATGAGAAAACACTGTGTAACCTTGGGAGAGGCTGTTGGCAGTTGACACATAATACATAATGCTGAGTTATCACTTTATAATATTGGCAAAAGAACTCTGAGATAAAGACACAAGAAGCCAAATGATTTTGTCGTTATTGTCGATGGCAAAAAAAAAACATGCTATTGATGTGGGGCTAGAGGCCACTCTGTGGAATAATGAGAGGCTCTATATTGGTCACCAACAACTGTGAACGTCCCTGATTTCAACAAAGCACAGCAGCAATCTGTAAACCAAGATCCATTCTCCGTCCCCCGTTCAAGTGCTTTTTCAAAGGCGGCCGACACTTCAGAGGTGTCGTTGAAGCCATCTTGAGATTTTGAAATGGATGTGGGGATGACGTTAAATGAAGGAGTGGGATCTTTCAAGCATATCTCATTCCAATAAGCCGAAGGAGTGCGTTTAGATTCTGAATGGTTCCACTCGGCTGGAGAGAAACATTTTCTGAATTTAAACGCTAACCAATTCTTCAGCAAGCCCTTCGCTCACATGAAGCGTTAAATTCAACTCAAAGCAGCAGCAAAAGAGATTTACATTTTCCGTATACAGGCTTTAGAGCCTTTGGGTTGGTTGAAGATTTGCATTAAGGGGATTTTTTTTTCTCCTCCACTCCCATCTAAGAAACTTTGCAAAGTTTAATCATGGCTTCTGTTGACGCCCCTGGGTTTTGTATCTTAAGCTGTTTCCCCCTGGCTGGGGAAACATAAGAAAACTTCATCATAAGCTGTTCCAAAGTCTGAATATAGATTTCACAAATCATTCCGAGCGGGACTTTACATCTAAAAATTACCCCCTCAAATATTGGATTTGTAATTATGGCTCTTTGTGTGGCCTTCCTGGTATACGGCTGCACACAAGAAAGCCTCCAGCTTTGAAGGAATGCCTCATTAAAAAAACAACTTTTCTTGCAGCAATTCTCCAAGCAATTTCATCTTCTGCTTAACACAGTGACTTTTAATTCCGTTTAAAAAAGAAAAAAGCAAATTATTTATCAAAGTCTCCCTCCAATTTGAATGCTTCCAACAGCAGCATGGGTGATGATCTGTGGTCCCTCCTTACCCGCATGCCCAGCTCGATGTTCTCGCCTCCGTAGACCTCCATGCCAGGATCCAGAAGACCAATCTCACCAAAGTATTCCCGATCAACCACAAAGGAGCAGCCAATCATTGCTGGAGTTCTGGATGAGCAGAGAGAGACAGCATCTTTTGAATATTATTATCCAGCCACTAAACTTTAATGCTCCCACAGAGAATGCTAAAATATTCAATGCAATCAAGACAGGAGGCATCTCAGGTTTTTGAAGTTCTATTGTGCCTTCCTTTGACCAGAGTGGCTCTGAACACTCTGACAGAGTGACAATTTGCCAACTGGAATAATGAAAACTATTTGAATTTCTCATGTGCCCAGTTCTGCCTGGTTGATAAATATAGCCAAGGCAGAGAGTCTCTCATCCAATCACAATATATTGGGAAGGCTACATGATTTTTATTTATTAAGTTAGTCAATCTTTTGTGATGGATGCTAAGAAGTGGTGCATCTGTAAAGCAGCAATAAGTCATCTTTTGGCCAACATTCATTTGGAGTTGTGATCACCTGACAAATTAAAGTTCGCTCACTTTTAGCTCTGGTCTAGTCTTCCAACTCCTGAGAAAATGCTGCTAAATGCTCCACTACTGTATGATGGCAGTTTGGTGCTGGGAAGATAGCATACAATGGGTTTATCAAAGCTTTTTACTGAAAACACCTGTGTGCATTGACTGGAAATGAACTAAAATAGGATAAAATGGTCTGTATCACAGAGGGGACACTGCAGAGTTGGTGGCTTTTTCTCTGTGGGTGCATCATCATGAGCTACATCTTACATGTAGTAATTTGATACATTGTTAAAGATGTACTGTACAATATTCAGAGCATATCCATGATTTAGAGGTTGTCTGCACACAGGTTTCAACATGAAGATGCTAACAGTCTAAACAGTGCTAACAATGGCAACAGTGCTGACAGAGCTAATGGTGTTAACCAGGGAGGAACTGTAGGGAAGGTGCTATGCCTCTGTGACAATGCCATCCCATTATATAGGTGCAGTGCAGAACAGCAGCAATTAGCTAGAACTAACATGCACGTGAGGTCAGACCGTCTACCACCACAACGGACAGAGAAGCTTGCATTGTTACACACACAGAGGGTGCGTGACTTTGTTCTCTGCTCAGGAAGCCCTTACTCAACCTTACTCAACTACTAAATCTTTACATAGCAAATATTTGTTTGTTGTGATACTAATGCTCTGAATATCATAAAGACCTCATTTAATATAAAAAATATTGACAAGTGTAGCTTTAAAGGAATACTGTATCCACAAAATGGCCATTTATATATCAGTTATTCATGCCATGTTAACTTGAATTCATGAAAAAAATGCCTTTTTGCGCATGCCTCCGGTGTACAAAATATAAAAAATAAAATGGCCAATATTGTTGATTAAGGGCCCAGTGTGTAGAATTTAGTGGCATCTATTGGTGAGGTGCAGAACTTAAACTTCTCGTGGGCCAAGCTCGTAGGAGAACTACTGGCATCGAGGTCTAAACGGTCCATTCTAAGGTTACAAAAACACAGCAATTGTTATTTTTGGGTGATTATACACTAATGAAAACATAGCTATGAATATTAATCAGTTTCTGCCAATAGATGTCCCTAAATCCAACACATTCTACCTTTAATTGAAGTAAACAGGGACCATGTTTAACAACAGCAAAACTATATCAAAATATGCTTTCAAACTCACAACTTCTGCAGTATAATCCATGTCTCATTTATCTAGCCATATGCTCAGTGCTTCCCAAACACGTTACATTGCCTTCAGCCCTTTCTGAACAGGACTAAAGGTGAAACTTATCTATGCTTTCACCTTTAGTCCTGTTCAGAAAGGGCTGAAGGCTATGCAACGTGTTTGGGAAGCACTGAGCATACAACTGGATAAATGAGACTTGCAGGAGTTGTGAGTTTGTAGACAGATGTTTCAATGTAGTTTTGCTGTTGTTAAACATGGTCCCTGTTTACTTCAATTAATCAACAATGTTTGCTGTTTTTGGATTCGTTGTTCACTAGAGGCATGTCAGAAAAACAAAGTTCTCTTTACGAATTCCAGGTTAACACAGCATGAACACTTGATATCAAATGGTCATTAAAGTATTCTGTTATTATTGAGATGAAATGAAAAGTACTAGAGAAGATGGGGGATTTTAAGAAATAGGGTAAAATGCCAGTCCTGTATAGCAATCCAGTATTTTCACTGTAATTGTCAGATTTCATTTATTACTAATGCTTTAATAGAAAAATCTAAAAACACGTCCAAAACTAGCACAACTTAAAAACTACACAAGTTCAGCTGGTAGAGCAAGAGATAGAGAGTGTTTTTCACAAAGTGAAGTGGTTACTTTCCACCTTTACTAAAAGGAATAGTCCCACTTTAGCTGCTGTCCCCCCAGGGCTGCTTTTCACTACTATTATCTGTCAGGTCTTAAGTGCTCTGGGAAAAAGCCTCACAAAAAAAGCATGACATTCATATGGAGTACTGAGCTGCGTTATTTTTTTCCTCTAAAGTGACCATGAGTGGCTTTATTCTTCACACACACACACACACACACACACACACACACAAACACACACAGAGAAAAGGCATATGCGTGTCTGCCTCTTCAGTTTGAGAGACATGGCAGTAGAAAGTACTAAAAGGAGAAAGCTGCATTATGATTCATTGACTCTGTATTAAAAGAGTGTACTGAGCCATACATTGTGTGAGCCAAAAAGAAAGGTGCTTTTAGGTTTAGACCTCATATAAAACACTGTCTGGACCATCACCGTGGAGTGTTATTTTGAAAACCCTTGATGAGTGGATGAATAAATCTGTCGTGCAGGAATGGATGTAAACGTCCCTGGACCATTATATTTCCAAGAAAAGCTTTCCTACCATTTTTGCTGACATAACTCTTTATGCCTTGACACTCATAGTATTTTTTATATGAGCAGTGTCAAATTGATGTAAGTTGCTCAAAACAAGACATTTTAAAGACACAGCAGTGATACAGTATACATGTAGGAGTCTGTCCATTCTTGATTGATGAAGATGTTTTCTTTTTACAACATGCCATGCACTGCTAACTGTTGTCTGTCGATACCCAGTCCTGGTCCAAGCTGCACAGTGCAGCAAGTGCTTTAAAGTTATAAAAATCAGTGCAGTGTAT
>JAPZEB010000022.1:3247646-3257822 GCA_029783705.1 Chaetodon striatus
AAAAAAACAACCAAAAAGACACATAACGTCTGAAAAAAACAAAAAAAAAAAAAAAAAAAATCAAAGAGACACAAAACAACCCAAAAAAGAAATAAAATGACCACACAGACGTGCAAAGGAACTTCAAAGAGACACAAAATAACAACAGACACACAAAACAACCAAAAAAGACACATAATGACGACATAGAGATGTAAAACAACAACAAAAAACACCTGAAAGAGATGCAAAACAACTCAAAAAAGAAAGGAAATGACCACACAGAGCTGCAAAACAACCAAAAAAGGACACAAAACAACCCCCCAAAAAAACTAAAAAATCAAAATGACCACAAAGAGATGCAAAGAGACACAAAATACTACAAGTAGTGCAACCACAAGGAAACATGAGCTGACCTAAAAGAGCTACAAAATGACTATTAAGAGATATAAAACAACAAAATGACAGGTAAAATCACCACAAAGTTTGAGTGTCTTGTTCCTGCGTGGTAGAGTTGGTGAGCCTTTTCACATATCTGTGCCCAGGGGCCCATTATCTCATAATCCGCCTATGTCGACAGATGTAGACATACTGTGCACTGCCGTCAGACTGCAAATAATGACTAAATACCGTATGTGATGAGTGCAGCTAAGACAAACACCTGCCCATTAACTGTTTTTTGCAACTGTAGAGTCAGACAGACTTTTAATGGAATGTTAAGCCAGAGAACTGAGCTAAATTGAAGATCATTTATAGAAAACAGAAACAGAGTCTTTTTCTAAAATTGTTTATGCCAGTGTCAATGTGTCAGGCAAATTTCCTGCAGTATGTTAATGACATATCATCCATTCTTTAATCAGATTTAATGTATGCAATGTTTAAAGTAATTCAGTTCCATTTGAAATTAATACTACAAGCTGTACTCAACTGGTCCTCAGTTTATATCCTGTTTTCATTATATGAATCATTAAGTTATCAATTTGGTGGTGGTATTTGCTGGAATTGAATCCTGTAGGGCTCATTAAGCCTTTCCTTGCTGCTAACATGGCGAACAACAATGAATTGTAGTTGTACTGTTAACACACATATACACACACACACACACAGCCGAAGCTCATCACTGGGAATGTGACTTTACTTCCGACTGCTGGAACCAGTGCTGTGAATAAACCTCTCAGCCACCAATAAATGTCAGCGGCTGTCCCGGCTCAGGAAATGTGTCGCAGCGACAAGGCAAACATGCTTCCTGTGCTTGATTTATTATGCCAGGAGTGAGTGTGGCTGTACCTCCACTCATCTCACTGAGCCTTGTTTAAATGAGAGGGGACAGACAGAGCCATCCAGAAAAGGTCAAGCAGTCCAGCCCTGCATGTTAATTGTCTAATGTCACAGCAGAGCGGCTCCCGAGAAACAGCTCACGCTTCTGCACAAATCATCATCACAGTTGGTAAACATACAGTAAGAGCCGCTGACGGATGTGTCAGATCGCAGACGGTGACCTGAATGTGACCCTATATTTAACATGCACAAGTGGACAGCCAAAACATCAACACCTAGTAGTCATGTACCGTGATGTCAGTGAACTGAACACAGCACGCTAATGCTGAACACCAGTCTGTGACACTTTACAGCAAAGGTTACCGAAGAAGAGACAAAGGCAGAAGTTGTAACATCAGTTCAGCTTTCTGTTTCACTCGCTGCTGTTTAGGACACAGTCTGTACATCAATTTCAGTTTGTTGCTTCCTCTGGCTGGAGACAAAGTTATTCTAACAGCTCTGATGAGTTTCCATGCCTGAGGGGTTATTGTGGCAAATTAGGTGAATCTCCAGGGTTTAATTAGCGGGAATGGGATGCCAACTTTGTGGTTTGAATATCAGGGTATCAGACAGTCATGTCATTTGTTGAAGAAGGTGGCTACTCTTGTCAAAAACAAGAAAAACTTGCAACTAAATTAAAATTTTCTTGCATTGTTTATTGATGCACGGCAACAAGCAAATAATTCAACACTGACTCATAACCTTATGATTTCGATATGGTGTGGCTGTCAAAGAGTTGCCTGTTTAAAATCACAGAGCAACATTAGTATTCATTGGGAGTCAAGTTTCAGGCTACTTTGTGAATATAAGTCCAATATATACCCTCTTTTTAGCTTTGTTTTGCTCTCCACTGAATCCTTAGGGAAATATCTGACACTTTGGCTGCTAAATGTTTCACTATGTTCACCAGCTTGTCGCTAACTTTGTTTGTCTGCCATTCGCTGCTAGCCAGGCATTGTTCAAGCTTTCAGAACTTTTTTGCTGAAAACACTTGAGAGCAGTGAGGGTGAACTGAAACAGTGAAGTTGTGGGCTAAATCTTAAACACTGAATTTTAAAGATGGTAAAACACTCTGTGGAGCTGAGGGGAACTGCAGTCTGATGATAATTCTCTATTGGTTCGCCACTTTTCACATGGTCATTTAATCCTTTCTTAAGATAAGAATATTGGCTATAGCAGCTTTAAAGTATTCCAGAGTTTTCTGCTGATAAATAACAAGTTATTATGGAGTTACTTGATATACCAAAGTAATTTCATTATGGATATCAGTGAGAGTTTTTGCTATCATGAGAGTCTAAATGCTGTTTCTTTTAAACCCTTGCAATAATAATATTTTATAGGAGGGAGAAGACGTGACACATAAAATTAAATACTGTCAGAAAATATTGCGAACTTAATAGTGAAAATACAGTCGTCCTTCAAAGATCTATTTCAGGAGAACCAAAAACGTGTGGGGCAGACCGACATAAAGACATAATGAAAGGAGGGGTCTGCTTCCATTTTTGTCTGTTCACCGGCTTTTAACAGCTCCCTGTTTAATGGTAAGCAGTTAAAGCCTCAGCAGGGAGCGGAGATGTGCCAGTGGTGACTCCTACTCGGCCTTCTTTCAGTATGTTATTCATGCGCCCTTTTCCACTGCCAGCCTGAGGGAGGCAGGCCTGTTACTCTGTGCCAAGTGAAGGAGGGCCAAGTGTCGTCTGGAATCTAGTTCATTGTCCCTCCCTCTCCAAACGGGGAAGCTTTTGGGATGTGGAGCCGAGCACCGTCAGCTGCTGTGGGCGTCATGGTGTGGAGGCAACTGAAGCATTTGCCCACATCGCCATGGAGACAGTTGTACACAGCAGTTTTGAAAAGGACGAGACAAATCCAATCCCTTCTCTTTCCTCTTTTTTTTTAAGCTATTTTAAAACCCGGTGTTCAAGAGTCAACCCTCAGGGGCTCTCTATCCCTTAAACTGTTACTCACAAAATCAAACACACACACACACACACTCACACACACACACAAAAGCTGTGCCACATACATACACCGACACACATAAGAAACTTTAAGACTGACGACTCTGGCAGGATGCCAAAAACATCACACTAATTCATTTGTGTATGACGCCTTAGTTCGCGTTCTACCAGGGAAGACAAGACATGATAAATTGGGTGACTGTCTCTACTGAATAAGCAAACCCACAGCATAAGACAGTGATAAACTGCGGGTTCTACAGGTTTTGTGATTTAAAGTCTGAGAGGATACACTTGTAGATGAGAAACAATTAAACATGATGCAAAAAGGAAATGATCAGAAAGATGTTGGATCAAACATCCACAGTGACTGACAAGATCTCAGTGACAACCATCATTTAATGTCCCGCAGAGCATATACAGTGAGACACCAGGAGCCCATGACTTGTTAAACGTTGCTCCAAAGCCATTCTTAAAATGGTGATCCGTGTTATTTTTTCATCCTATTAATTAAGCTGTCAAAAGTCTTACCGCTGTCACTGTTGTCATCCACCAGGATGATCTCCTTGAGTACGTGTGCTGGCGTGTGGTTGACCACACTGTGGACGGAGCGCAGGATCACTGAGAGTGCCTCGTTCACGAAGATGAAGACCACAGAGATCTGAGGAAGGTCCTCAGGGTACGTCAGCTGCTTACACCTGTTAAGATACATTAAAGATTATGAGCCAGTGCTAAAACTACCTGGACTTTGTTTGCATATTCAGTGAGTAAAATATGTATACAGGTAGCTTTCTCTGAATGTTTAATATGAGCACTTTATATACTGTATATGCTCATTTCTTTTCTTGCCAAGAGCTACATGAGAAAATTGATACCACTCATATCTGTCTATTAAATATAAGGATACAAACAGGAGACGGTTAGCTTAGCTTGACATAAAGACTGATAAAAAACAGAGGGAAACAGCCAGCCTAGCTCTGTCCAAAGGTACGAAAATCCACTGAAAAGCAGATATAAGCAGCTTTTGTTACCCGTTAGCTCTTTCCCCCTGTTTTCAGTCTTTATGCTAAGCTATGCTAAGCAAGCTAAGCAGCTTCTGGCATTAGCTTCACTGTACAAACAGAAGTGTAATATCAATCTGTTTTTTTTTTTTTTTTTAAAAATCCAACATACAGTGTGTAATCATGACACATACATTTAAGTAGAAAATGTGTAAAACACATGTGAAATTAAGATATTACCAATCTTGCTGAAACACCCTGGAGC
This sequence comes from Chaetodon striatus, assembly GCA_029783705.1. Classification (NCBI taxonomy): domain Eukaryota; kingdom Metazoa; phylum Chordata; class Actinopteri; order Chaetodontiformes; family Chaetodontidae; genus Chaetodon; species Chaetodon striatus. The sequence continues at coordinate 3,252,164 of JAPZEB010000022.1, forward strand.
TTCCTACAAGATCCCTGAAACCCCTTAAATAAAACCCCTTAATGGCCTACAGGAACCCCATCATGGTCCTGTGATACCTCCTCAAGGACTCCTAGAGCCACCTCAAGAACCTTTGCGTAACCATCAACCCACTTTGACAGCAAGAGTACAACCTCTCTCATAGCAGCCATTTTGACTTGTCATAGCAGGAAACTCACAAGTGTAACTAATAACATTAATGATGGCTTCGTTTCCATTTAGTCGAGCAGGCGAGCATGTGCAGTAGCAGGGCCCTGGAGCCAGCACACCTGCAGTAAATGGGATGCAGGCATAATTAATGTGATTAGTTACACCTGTTTGAAATGTTCACCTAGAAAGGCCCATGATGTGTTGAGAAATCAGCCTCAGCCTTCTACTGGTTGGAGTCTGAAATGCTTTTTCATTTTAAAATATTGCGTAAAATGTTCAGTGTCACATTCCCATTGTATCCCCATGGTGCATACAGCCTTATATTTCTTTCCAAAAACAAGGGGACATATCCTGGAAAATTCTTTCCTCAGTGCACCAAACCAACAATGCAAAAAATAGCTCTCTTCTAAGATATCATTTGAAGGCCCACATCCATTTGATGGTGAAGCTGCAGCTCCCAGACCTGGATTCTCTGCACTGTACTGCGACTACTGCTGCAGTATAGCTGCCATACTGACACCATATGCTCAGCAAAAATTATATTTCTCCAGGGTCACAAGAAGAATGTATGTATTTACTTGATTCGACAGGTTCATGACAAAGTAATGTTTGGTAGCGCCAACTATACTTGCCACCATAAAGACAGAGAAAATAAAGACAGTCTTCTAAAAGTGATGTTTAAATACTTTCAATTCATTTTGTAGTAAATGTAATCCTGCTTCCATCAACATAACAGGGAAAAACACTGCACTTGTGTACAAACTGTCCAATGCCAAAAAAATGTTTACATTGCTCCATCTGTGCCCAGAGTATGGTCTGCATTGCACTGATTGTGGAGCAATTAATAACCGAACAGTATGTATATTCCAACAGTGCACCTAATGAATGGTCAAGTTCCAAAAATTAAAAATCAAAACGTGGAGGCACATGTTTTATTCATGGCAGGCCACCACAACTAAATGAATGTGTATGAAACCCTGAGCATGATTTACATTTATCTTGTTATGTTAAGGCAGCTCTTTGGTAATGTAAGGGAAGAGTTGTGGTCATGGTAAATCATCTGAATGGTGACACACTGATCTTTCAATATTCAAATACATACACAAACACTTTCTCATTTTAACCTGTCTTTCTGTTAACCGAAAGCTAACAACAAGTGGGACACAGGAAGCAACACAGGAGAATGTACATGGCTCAGCAAATTAGTTGTATATAGACAGATTTTTTTAGGAGAAATGTTTACTGCATTAGCACTCATAAAAGATTACATTATGTGAAAAAAAACTGAGATTCATCTTCATCTTATAAACATTAAAAAAGAGATAAATTCCTATCTTTGGTTTAAGGAAAGCAAAATATAACCGCTAGACTTCTTCTATAGAAATCTGGATTAAGTGGCATGCTAACATGCTCACTTCGGGACACACACTCGGGGCACAAATCTCTAAACACAAAGTAGCCTACAGCTGAGGCTTTTGGGAATATAATTAGTTTTACAGGTAGGCCTGTTTGGTCATGAACCAAATTAGTGGACAAATTTAAATGTTGATCTGATGATGGCAATAGATTAGTGCTAGATTAGAAGTGTAAAAAGACAACTTTTGGCTTTAACCTTGATCGCACAATGTAATGGCTATAGAATAATGACCACTGTAAACCACTGTGCTGTAAAATGAAGGGTAAGTTTACAGCACAAAGGAAATGCATCAACCACTGTGCAACCAAAATAGAAAGAGTTTAGTTGAACTTAAGTAAGTTTTCCCCAGTAGCTGTCCCCAGACTTACCAGAGTGTTAATGTAAGTTCTTTGCGGTTACTATCCCAAGTAGTGAAAATGGCAGACAGCGGAAAGAGTATCCAATCAGGATCTTATCCGCCCATTCAGTGGCCATTATCTGTGGCTATAAGGCTCATAGATATGGGTCAGCAGGGGCCTCCTATATCTCCTGGTAGGTTCATTCAATGGCAGTTGACAGTTCCTTAAGTTTCACTTTCACAGATTTAGGCACCAAAATCACCCTGCTCACCCTTCCTATATGTGGCCTTTCTTGCACATGAAAGCCCTATCTGGTGAAAAGTTTAATTTCAGGGTCTGATAATGGCCTTCCTAACCTAACAGGTGTGGCAGACTCTTACTTACCCATATCTATGGTGCTTATCAGCACTGATAATGGCCATTTAACGGCCTTCTAATAGCTAAATCTGCTGAGAAAGTTGTCTGTTTCCACTTTAAAGGTCAGAGGATCACTGATTACAATTCATCCTGAGGAAAACAGACCAACCATTCCTCCCCTTGAGCCATGCAGCTAGCATGGCTAAAAACAAACTATGCAAATTGACATAATGATGATCTACAAGCTGAAATAAAGTCTGACTTTGGCAATGTAGAGGATAAGCTGCACTGTCTTCCATTACTAATGGTAACATAGCGATGCCAAATCCTGTCAGGGTGGTAAATACAGCAGAGTCCAGGCAGCCAACAGCCGAACTGGGTTCATCCTCATCTCCTGTGGGAATTCATTTAGTACAGAAATAACAATGTGGCTGGATATAGAGAAGTCAAACGCATGCTTCCACTGACACAGCATTCAGGCATCTGGGTAATGTAAGAATCACTCCAACATGGAGGTGAATAACTGAGTTTCTCTATTATCCTTCTCTATCATGAGCCCAAATTTGATCAAAATCAGGGTAATAAAAAAAAAAAAAGTTCACCTCAAATGTAGATAGTGTCCTCCATCTTGTAACCTGTGGGCTCTCACCGCCTGCCTCTGCCTCTTTCTCTCAATCTTATTCATTAAAACGACTACATGGTAATCAAGTCTGAACATCTGTGATTTGAATCCCACCTCATGTTGCGATTTACAGTGACACAATTAATAAAATGAATGTACACTTCCCTGGCAAATGAATATACACTGCATTCACTTGGTCTATCTGAGTGTTTCCCTGACACACTCTGTCACAACAATCCCGTTACTCTCCTCTGCTGATAATTTCAAGTCTGTCAAATGTCCCTGTCACTTCCAGTAAAACACTGTATTTTCTCCCAGACATACTGTGACTTTGAAGTCAGAAATAACAGTGTTGACTGGACGGAAGCACTTAGCTGATTCCTATGGCAACTGTGACACACACACACACACACACACATGCACAGCCAACATTTTGTGAATCTTTCCGCACCATTCCATTCAGACTCTGAACCCAATAGCTGACAAATGCATTTCACTCTCCTCTGCCTTTGTTTCTCCATGTTTTCACATATCTTATTCAGCAGTGCTGAGTCATTATGTGGGGATAATTTGGTGGCTATTGTAATTGTTGTGGCTAAATTATTTACAAGATTTTGGCTGCAATGAAACAGTAGTAATATTGTTCTTTATAGGAATATCAAATTGACATAAATCAACTATAGTGTAAACAAATCTACGTGTTTTTGTTTAGCCTCTGTAAATCCTGTTAAGCTCTCAAAGTCTCTTGCCAAACATCACGGCAGAGGAGTGTTAAAGACAGTGACATATTGCTTTTGCCAGGTGAAATACCATTCAAGCTAGAAATATTAATAAGACAATATATTGATTTGTCAGAGTGTATCAGTCTCACTTTCTATCACAGATTATTAAATGTGATAGGGGCAACGAGTGAGGCTGAAATTCAGTCTTGAAGATCTGCACTTAGCCAGTAGGTTATTTTAAGATGAACTGTCTCATCATCCTGAATCACAAATTAGGGCTGCTACAGAAAAGAGCCTCCATTATCTTAACTAATAAAACACAGAAAACCTATCCTAAATGCCCAAATGAAATTGTGGTGCTGCATACAATCACTGATATATCACTGTGTCATTCCTGCAGACTGAAGCACATACAGTGAAATTAAAACTTCCTACCTAAATGTAACAGTGGTTATGACACCGCTGATGTTTTCCTCATTCACCGTGTAGTCATATTTTTAGATATAAAACTTGGTAGTGTTGGTATCAAAGTCAAAATTCCGCTACCTTGAACATGTTTTGTTCAAAGACAGCATGTTTCCTGCTCTTCCACCCTTGCTGTGAGCCATCTGAGCTCTACTGGTGCTCGGCGCCCTGATACCCTGGTGAACTGCAATGTCAGCTTGAGTCAGCAGCATCCATGGGGTCAGGCCGCAGGGGGACGGCCACACAGCAGATGGATCCCAGCGTGGTGCTAAAGTTACATCCTCCTCTCTCCACCCATTGGAAGCCTCCTCGTTCTCCACAGCCGCTGGTTTGTGTAAGTGTAAGTGTGTGTGTGTGTGTGTGTGTGTGTGTGTGTGTGTGTATGTGTGGCGGGCATGTGTTAGCGGGTTCTCACCTTTCAACAATGAGAACTGGCAAGGGACGAACTAGCAATTATGTAGGATGACACAACAGATGGTATCTTATTTACTCGTGAAATTATATAGTAAATGCTTTGCATATCACCACAAAAGACTATTTCTGCCTTCCTTTTGGGCATTACTTTACTTTTTTTTTTTACTTTGCACATCTATCTAATACAACAAAACTGGGGAAGGTACATGTGTCGCATCAAAAAAAATGTCACTATTTATTGCCAGATAAGGTAACACAATGTTGATTATGGCCCTCTGCTGAAAGCCCTAGCATTGCAGTATCAGGAACTGAGTGTCTGCGGCGACATTCCCTGAAAAATCACAAGCCGCACACAGTCATCAATAATCTGCTCTCACGCACACCCAAAACCTACATCCATGTGCGCACACACAAACACAGACACATACACATCGCCTATGCTTTTGTAACCCTTTCATCTCACCAGCTGCAGGGCTCATACAACAACCTGATATACATAAATTCACCAGCCTGGTTCAAACCTATAGACCAGATGCTGAAACTATTGCCAAAGATTGCGGGTCTGAACAGCCCAAATGGTTAACATGGAAAGACAAGAGGCACCACTTTCTGGCTCTTCGGGACACACACACATTGCAGAGCTTCTTTCTCCTGCCCTTGGCATCAGATACTGACACATGGAGACACCCTTAAGCAGCATTTTTTGATGCTCTGATCAACTGCCTTAGGAGGACGCTGTTCTTTTCCTGTGCAAAACCAAAAGTCAGTGGAGTTGTTTTAATAACAAAGTGGTGTGCTAGTATGTGTAGCATGCTATGCTAATGACGTATGTCATATTATGTAATAAACGTAATTATTTTAAGCCAAACCATAATTTCTTTTTTCTAAACTTTACCACATGCTTTTGTTGCCTGAACCTGAAGAACTTAATCTAAAAACAAAGTTTGTTTATCCATGTTCTAAGCTTATTTTGAAACAAGACTGTATGCAATTAACAAGTGGAAACTGTAAATTTCCTGTAAAATGGAAGTTCATTTTGAAAAGACACAATACACTTAACAAGCGTAAACTGACTTGCCGTCCCTGAGCGTTCAAAACTGATGCTGTAGGGCTACCTGGAGCATTTTTTGACATGTACAGCCACTGACAAAGCATC
>JAPZEB010000022.1:3257922-3270135 GCA_029783705.1 Chaetodon striatus
AGCATTTTTTGACATGTACAGCCACTGACCAAGCATCTGTATTTGATGAGTAGGGAGTGAGACTGTGTTGAACCCTATGGTGACAAATGCACTTCCATTACCACCTACTGTCACAGGTACCACAAGGAGAACAAAACAGAAATCTTTGAGATTGCAACTTTAAATGCAAATTGACAACATAATATGATACAGTGTTTTTTCTATCACAAAACTGTCATCAGTGTAGACACTGGCCTAAAGAGAGCATAGCATTAATCAAATGCATTGTTTTTTTCTTTTGGTTATTTTTGCCAACTAATTCCTATTAATTAGCTAATTATTAAACAGTTTGCTATTTACTATTTACATATCCAATGGAGTAAAGTTATTTATATATTTATCTGTTATTTTATTTGTGTCACAGTCGTGTTTATCACCACCCAATGATCCAGATAAACGTCTTTTTTTAAACTTTTGGTTGACTACAACTCTGTCTGAATCTCTGCTTTGTGCGATGGCAACAGTGCAGAGTTCAGCCTCACATATTGACACGGCTATGAATTTTAAGGTGGCTGGAATATAAAGCAGGTAACTGAGAGGCACTCAAACATCGTCATTCATTTCATTTCTTACATGACTCCTCAACTTAATACTGCAATTGATTCATGCATAGGAATGACAGTCTCAGTGACCAAGTAGGCTCGTGCCTGCTGCGCTGGACTGGGAAAACTTAATTTCATGCACTGTTATCAATCACTTCCATTACCACAGCCCACATGCATTTGACAGCAGAGGTAATAAAAGGAAAACTAAACCACAGAGAGTGTTTATGATGGAGCACGCTGCGTACATCTATCTATACTTTAAGCCCCGCTCTCGCGCTCTATTCGTAAGAGTAAATGCACAAGTGTTTTGATTGATAACCCCTCCACTGTATCATTTTAGTCCTTCCCCGTGCATTTATGCTCTCCCTCAGCAACTCCTTTGTTCCCTCTCACAGCTTTCTCTATTGCCTCTCTCAATCAGCCTTGCCAGGTCTATAAATACAATGACAAATCTGGCAGTGAGTTCGAGGGGAGATTTTTTGCACCGAGGCACTCCTTTGCACAGCCACAACATGGCAACTGTGCAAAACAAAGTAATGTATATTTCACTCCTGTTCAGTTATACGACTAGTGGAGAGGCTGCGTTTAATGAATATTACCAGAGTAATATCTTGAAAATGTCAGAGGGGGCATGGTAACCTCATCGCTTCTAGTTGAGATGTGGTGTGAGGCAGGATTTCAGTGTCGAGATCGTAAAGTGATATTGTAGTTCCATTGCCCTAGTTACTGGATCCAATTTAGGGCATCGCTCAGCCTTAAATTTGTACCTGTCTGCAGAAGCAGGGAAGCCTTGTAAAGCCGTAACAGGATGAGCGATCGACTCATCTGTTTGTAATGGGACTGAGCTCACTGGCCAGCGCTCATAATTTGACCCGGAACAAGCTTTGACAGAAACAGAGCACCAGATTAAGATGTATTCCAATCACACCTCCCCCTTCTCCTCCTCCACCAGCCTGCTGCCCCGGCTGCTCCCTCTGACTTTTTCCCCGCCGGCCGCTCTTATTCGCTGTGAAATTTCACATTAACCTCCTGTAACCCACGCGGTGCAGGCAACACCAAAGCAACTTTCCAATCCGCGAGCACTCCTCTCAGAAAGATAATCGTTTGCCTTGTCATTTCTCCACCCCCCCATCCAGGAGATAAACTCTAGCGCTAGAAAGAGCAACAATTTGCAGCAGGAGTTGCTGCACCACGGAGACCTTACGATCCAATTCTGCAGTATCAGACGCTAAGGAGATGAGGTAAGCCTGTTTCTGCAGCCTCCCTCTCTGGTTATCACCCTCCCACAGGCAGACAAACAGAAGACGAAGGGTCCTTGGGCTTCAATATAGTTTTGGGTTTAACTATTTTGACAAAATATAAATAGAATCTTCGACAAAGTGACAATAGAGATACAGGTGCGATTAGGAGTAATTGAATATGAATCCCCTTGGAGGAAGAGAGCTGGAGGCTGAAAAGCAGATCTGATGCCTTGAATTGCATTTTTCCATTTATGAGTGACACAAGTTCCATTTAACATCTTTTGTTTGTTTTGTGGGCATCAGTAATCTTACCAGCTCGCCCACCTTTGCTGTTTTTCTCTCCGCAGCCGAATGAGATGTTATCACACGTAAGCCTCCCAAGGACAGCGAATGGCAGGCTCCAAGTCACCATAATATAGAGCCTACTTAAGTCCCCGGGTATCTCAGTTAAGAATGTCACTTGCAGAAGTGAAGGGCAGAAGAGAGAAATGCAGGCTGGCGGGCGGTGAAAGGGGATTACAGGTTTTTGTCCGAGAGACAATTGCGACTGTAATTATTATGAATTGGTTTTTGCTGCAGACAGGCGTGTTAGAAAAGAGAGAGACTTGAGAATGTGCAGATCGTTCTGTCATGGCGATGGACTTTGCTTCCCTATAGTCATCAAAGTCCTCTGCTCAATGACTCCTGTTCAATTAAAAGCCCATTAGACAGGAGGTGACTGGTTCCTGCATTTAACCTCACTTCTGCAGTGCTGCAGTCACCTTTTTTTGCCTGCAGGACATAATTACAGAATCAGAATTAGAAGTCAGAAATATGTGACAGTCTTTCATACTGCATGAGGCAAAGAACTGCTTAGAACTGAGGCAAACAGGTAGGTGTGAAAGCACACTAAAAGTCCTGACTCGTGCGACAACAATAGTGGCAGTAACAGTATTGTTCTGGCTATACATATACCCATTTTCTTTCAGTTGCAGTGTTTTGATGTTTCTCTTTAAAGTGCTGCTTCAGTGTCTTAAACAGAAAAAAAGAAAACTATGTTTGCACATTGCACCGTATTGATTTCTATTGAGCTTCACAACAAATGTAAGTCTTTGTCATGGAGTGTACCTATTGGATAGCTGTCATGGTCTGAAGCTTTACCTTGTTTGACACAACATGTTTTGTTTGCACTCAGAGACTGTAGGCTTGTTTTTGTGGGTACAAAAAATATTCTGTAGATCAGAAACACACAATGGATTATTGCCTGGGCACAGAGACACAGATCAAGAAGTGTATAATGACAAGAATCTAGTCATAGCCCGTGGAACTGGCACTAAATGCATACACAGACACACAGTCAGCGTCATTTATAACCGGAAACAACCACTTCAGCAGCCCCCCGACGCTCACTTCCTTTTGTCTCGAGTTCCAATTTTTGTTGAACAAGTTGATTAAAAGAAGGAATTTCCTAAAACCTCTCCATTCCAGAGGCACTCTCAGCTGACTTTATTAATTAGCAAGCTCCTTTTTACTCACCCTCCTCCTCCCCGTTCCACTCTAGTCTAATTTTTCTGGGCGTGAAAAGAGCTCGGAACAAAGCGGCATGGATGAAATGAATTGTTATCCCCGCTAAAGCCCTCAGAAACCTCTCTTGGCCGTCAGATTTCCTCTCAGCGTGTCTGCCTGTCACCATTGTTCTTTGACACTGTGTGATATGAACGCCACTGGCAGCCCTGATTACCCCCACACCCCCCCACATCACAATCCATCTCCTGCAGCACTCACTGTATTGCAGCTGTAGTTCACTTTCTAAAGACAAAATTTATTAAAAGTACCATTAAGGCTACTTGCTTGGTGTCCACTGGGTCTCTTTCATAAAAAATAAAGTAATTCATGATTCCTTTTATTGCAACATTAGAACATAGCTCTTCAGCTATCAGCATCATCTTGCCCATGTCCTTTCATGTAGGGATTAGGCGTGTCTCAAGTCATTTTCTTTTGTGTGACTCCCCATGGCCGAGGCCCCGAGATGCCCTGTGGCTAAACTGACTGTACTACATTGACAGAAGAGAGAAGGAAGGATTAAGTGGAGTTAGGCAATAAGACAGACAAAAAAGATGAAAAGTATCAAACAGGAAGTGAAGACGGCTTGTGAAAAGGGAGACTCTTGAGGGACCGTTAGGATGTGCAAGGCGAGTCATGTAACAGCCAGAGACAGCTGTAGGAATCAGTACTGTCGGCTACACTTAGCCTTGCTAGCTTGTCTACTTGTGCTGCAAGAAGGTTTTAGGTGGAGAAACCCACAGTTCAACTACCCTTAAAAATTTTGATATACCCTTGACAGCAAAGGGTTCTTCTCTCAATTTGGTTTTAACGAAACACCACCATAACACTATGATTCAAATGTAATCAATGTATTACAAGTATTGTGATAGGTGCAAAAATAGCATTGATTGGATCGGAAAACCACATTCAAGTATCCCTTTACAGTTACAGTATTTTCCTGCAAATACTTCAATGTGTGTGTGTGTGTGTGTGTAACAGATTTGCACGCTATAGCTGACCCACCTTCTGCAGGTCATAGCAATCCCTTGAGAGCCTCCAAAATAAGTAAGCACACAGGAGTAGCACTGTCTGAGGAGTAGCTGGAAAGTTTACAGCTTTGTATATCTGCATAGGTCAGGGTTAGGCAACCTGCCGCTCTGGAGCCACATGCAGCTCTTTAACCCCTCTCCAGTGGCTCCCTGTGGCTTTGACATAAAACTTATATGGAAATAAATTCTTTTTTTTTTTTTTTCATTTAATTAGTTATCATTGTTGTAGACCTAAAGTATGTACCCTATTCACAGAATAAAAAACATGTTTTACCATTTTGTCTACTAAAGTCTGTATCATACGTCTACAGCTCGGTGCCTTTTCCTCAAAATTTTGCCAAACTTCAACAATTGTGGCTAGTCTCTGAGTCAGTGTCATTCCTGAGTATTAAAAACAAGTGCATTTGTCTCCCTTATATAAAATATCAAAGTAGCCAAGGACTTTTATTTTGATGAATTTAAAGACATTTTCACAATGAACTGATGCAGAGAGGCAAAAACTGATGCATAAAAAGTCACCAGAATGCAGATAATTAAGTGTTTGATGCTCAAAATGTCCTGTAGGAGGATCCCAACCCCCCCCCTTTCATATATGTCCCCGAAGTTGAAACAAAACCTACGCCCTTTCATATCTGATATATAATGCACATTTCATCAGGGATGCTGGAGCACAAAGGCGGCTCTATTAAACACTGCGGGGGTCACAAACAATATTGCCACAGTCCATCAGCCAGTGAAAATGCTGACGTTACCTGCTAACAACATTAATGCCGACCATTGTGTAATGGATGGCAAACATGACAGAAGTGCATTTGTTAGAGTTGTGTTTTTTTTTTAGCATGAAACAAATGAATTCATACTTGTTGAATGCACTGCTCTGTCTGACTCATGTCATTTTGCATTGGTGTAAATTTACAATGTCCCATGTGCCACCGAAGAACTGGGGAGGGCCAGTGCAAAGTGAATGTCATAAACCACAGGAAAGTCCCCCGCTGGAAGCCATTAAATTTACAAGGGTGACATTTGCATTTTCTGTTTAATATGGAAACCAATGAGAGGTCGTTTTTGATCCATATGACATTCCATAAATCTCTTCAGCAGTCCAACAGTAGGTACTGGGTCCGGTGTTTTCATAGTAAGTCTTGCATAAAGATGAAGGGACATTAGAAAAATATACAGCACCTTAAATTAAACTTTAAGTAAGAGGCTTAGTCGGGTGCCCTGTTGTAACGGTCTTAAGAAATCCATCCACCACTCTTCCTCTGACGTCTTTAGAGGATACAACAAATTGTACCAGTTTTGCTCAGTGCACCCTCACAAGTGCATACTGACAGTTCTTTGTTGGATTCACACCACTGCTGCATGTATTTAGAAATAAATATCAAATTTCTCATATTTATCCTAATGGGAATTAAACCCAGTTGGTGAACTGTAGAAAAGAAGCTTTTCATACTTCACTGCTTAGCAAAAGCAAAAAGATAGCTTGAGTGTGCCATGCACTTTTGATCCTGGTCTGAGCTTGCAGGAAGTTGCTGTAAATTCCAATAATCCTCAACACCACAATTTAACTGCACGGCTTATCATTTCTGACACACCTTGTACTGCAACTCTGCTTCTACTCTGGCACAGTAAATGTCTTGGAGATTCACCAGAATCTAAATAAATACCAAAAAGAAAAAGAAGAACGGAAAAAATCCACTGCACTTGATGAGACTGCTAGTTTCCTGGCAAAATGTCCTGTCGTACATTGTGTGCCTTCACAAAAACAGGGCCCATCAACTGCAGCAGGAATTAAACTGGCAAACCTTCATGTTACAGGTCTCTCTAACATTACACAACCCTGCTAGGAGGAAAAACAGGTGTAGAGCTGTAGTTGGAAGGAGAATGGACATGACAGAAAATGAGAAGAAACAGAATGTGGACATACTTTTTAGGTCTGTAGTCTGGGATGCTCCTGTCCAGGGATATGCGGTCACTGAGTTGAGCATTGTAGCCGTACTCCTCGTATTTTCCCTCGGCATCACGACTGTCCTCTCCCAGAGTGGCAGCGGCTCCCCCCTGGCCAAGGCCTCCGGGTCCTTCAACTAGCCCCATGGGCTTTGCCAAACCTGCCAAAAAAATGACATAACAGAGAGACAATCATCCAGGTGTACATGGCATGTGTGCAGAGGCACATACACACTCAGAGTACAGGGAGAGACAGGTGAGAAGAGAGGCTATGCAGAAGGGCAGCTGATTGACATTCTCTAGCAGTGTGAGGAGACTGGTGTATGGCAGCTCCGAGACCCAGCGGGGCACATCCATAGGGCATCATTACACTGTCTGTCAAAGAAAAAGCTGAAAAAATCCACATGGACACAGACGTCACAGAGGAAAGCAGAGCAGAAGCTGAGAGACGAAGTAGCGAAAGGGTCAACACTGTAATAGAGACCAGAGATAATTTATAGTGCACAGCTGTAGGGGCGTACTTGTACTTTTTGGAGTATGTTTCAAAATGAATATTACTTTTAGCTAAGTACTTAAGCAAAGTATCATGAAAAAGTCCTGATAAATCATGTGAGAATGAAGCTGAAGAGAGTCGCCAAATCAGCAGCTGCAGCAGAGAGGAAGCTGTCGCAGGAGGGCAAAAGCTACACTTTCATAGAGGTGACACTCTGCAGTCAGCTAACACTGAAAAAAATCATGTTGTAATGTATAATTATCAGGCTCAGAATCTGTGGATTTTTTTTTACAGTTTTCAGCTGTGATCCAGGATGAAAATCTGCAGAAGTTAGTAGGGTGTTGTTTGCTTGTAATGTGACAGAAAATGTTCATGAGATAATAGCTGATGTTTTTTTAAATCTGGGAAAAGTAGGCAGAGATGTCGTCAGACTCCATATGAGCCTAATAAGAAAGATGTAAACCTTGCCACTGTGATGTCACCCAATGCTTTGTGGACCATCATTTTGTACCCTCAAGTTTGGCATTTTGGCCATGACTGACTTGGTTTTTTTTTTTTTTGAGCAATAATTGACCATACTGTATTTGGAGGAGAGGGTGGAGCTGAGGAGGATAGACACTGCTAAGTGGTTGCTATGGCAAGGACTTGTCAATCACAAGGTCACCACCCCCAAAAGCACACCCATCTTTATTGTCTATTTTACCCTAAACCGGACAATAATGCAGATAATTTACAAAATGAACATCATGCCATATTCAAGAAGACTTGATACTAGCATTTGAGACAATTACACATTAGGGAAATGTTTACTGAGGTAATAAATAGAGGAAATGGGAAGTAGGGACATTTTTTTAATTGACTTTAATATAATAATATAGAGGACTTCTTTTTGCAGCCAGTGCGTTCACTCCCTGCTGGCCATCAGAAACAATGCAGGTTTGGGGCACAGTTGGCTATGGCTGCTGCAGCGTTTACATTGTTTGTACATTTTTATGTTCTTTGGTGATGCTTTTGTTTATTGTTAGCCAGACTTTAAGAGTTTTTAAGTTATACTACTTGGCTACTGAGATACCTAGTTATGGCAACACCTTACACCCCACCTCTCCACTCCTATCAACCACAATGTCTTTTATTTAAATTACTGCTAGCAGCATGAGCTGTCCAGATGGTTTCCTATCATGTCCTGTAGTATTTTGTCTCTTCAGCATGAACAAAATGCAAATGTTCAAATACAGTCTTCAACCAACAGATTGTAATGATTAGGCCTAGAATCCTGCCACTGTTGTATCTTGATAAAAGAAGAACATTTCTGAACCATGCTGTTTCCTTATTGTCATAGCGTTGACTGACATTATGTCATACCATACTGTCAAGATGTCATTTACAATGCTGAAAGTACCTCACACTGTGCTGTTTTCCAGCAGGTATTATTTCAACAGCAGGAAATGTAAATATGATGTAGCTAACAATTTAGTTATATCGAATATCTGAGGTAAAACTATAGAAAATACTTAAATGTAAAATGATCTGGCTATATCACCTCAGCCTGGTGAAGCTGAGGCCAGTTGAGAAGTGGTCTGTAGTAGACACTTTATTTACCTGACAAAAACATGATGAGGATAAAAGATCCCATAGGAAGGTTTTTGACTCATGAAAAACTAGGTAATGATAAAAAAAAATTCATTTTCTCTAGTCTTTTTTTTCCATCTAAGAGTCTTTTTTTTTTCTTTTTTTTTTATCTGACTGCATTATCCAGAGACAAAATGACAAGCATGTAACCATTTGGACTGAAAGGTGATTTCATCTTAGCCATTTCTACGGAGACCTGAAGTCCAACAAGGAGGCACCAGATGTTAGCAGTGTGTAGCAACACCATACCGCACCTTTGATATTCAAACAGTACTTGTTCCATGCAGGTCCTTTTATCCCACAAAGAATCCCTGAAGAGAGGCCAGATTGCCTATCTGTGTGCTTAATGGTGAACTAGAGCCAATCCTTGGCCAGCCCCATCATGTGAAGCTTCTTTGGTCTAATAAAAACTAAATCCAGCCCCGGATTTAATGTGTCGAACTTAAAATACCCCTCTGCTCTCATTAAAATGACTCATGACTGTGATTTAACAGGCCGTCGCTTAGGTGCCGCGACAGTGACATTTTCAAACAGGAAAGGAGAAAAATGTGGTACAGTGTCGAAAATGAAGTCTTGGCTGATAGAGGAATAAATTGGCATGTTCACTGATTCAGACCTCATAGGGACTGTATGGAATTATTACAGTGTTAACCTTATGTTTCTGCCTTTTTTAGAAAAAAAAAAAAGCATAACCCTCCCAAGGGTTATTAGTATTTGGTTTGGACCCTCCTCTTTGACTGATAAAATAATGTAACATCCTCCTCCCTAATATTTCAACTCCAAACTACATCCAAATTTAATGTTTCAAAGGGATTTTTAACCAGGTTTGTGTCATAACAATGAGGCTAGTATGTGTAAATGAACCATGGTAAACCTCCCTTTGTCTTACTTATGCCCAGCTCTCCTTGCTCATCTCTCTGTTCAAATGTGCTGGCTGTTGAAGGCTGTTGCTTAAACTACAGATTGTACTTCTGCATTTTCGTATGCTTGGCTCTACAGACATAAAGAGTATAGCAGCAGATCAAGAGAAAGATGTGGTCATTCCTCCGAAATCTGCGGGGTGGCGCATGAAGCCAAAAAAGTAAAACTACTGCATTTAAAATTGCCTGGATGTTTGGCATTGCTAGAGACTTCCACCAGCCAAGCCGACAACTTCAGGTTTAGCACTAACTTGCATGGCGATAAAAGCATTTAATCATGCAGCTCTTCCTGACTTTCCAAAATTATGGGACTGAATGGACCATAATTGGTCAATGGTCATTTTGCGGGTGTTGTGACACTTAATAAATATATCCACTGATTTACTGACGTCTCTTTCAAAAATGTTAGTCTATGGAAAAAATGAGTTTTTGGGCCACAGGGCATTACGTGACAGCGTATTTACACTGTTTGGCCACTACATAAATTGGCTTCAAAGCCCAGCGCACTTCCTAGGAACCTGGTTACCAGCCAGCCACCATATTGTTTCCTGTGGAAAGTTGGCCAAGCTCACATTATGTCACCATAATTTACCATATTTATTGGTCGGGCATAGACAGCCCAGTTTTATGAAAACACCATCTTTTCAGCAGTCAAATATTTCTTTAAAGGAACGATAATTGTTACAAATTACACATTAACAATAGAAATAGAAACACATTAGAAAACATAATGTATGTTTTATTTACTGAGCGTTCCACAGAGCGAACATATGTATGTGGGGCCTATGTGGGTAGTAAATGGGCTGAACAATGGCCGCTATATTGGATTGTCCCCAGGTTCCCATAATGGCCCTATGCCAATTGCCTACATGGGTGGGTTTACCCAAGTGGGCCTCAGATAGGATGCCCATTTTTTGGCCCATACCCACTTGGTATCCTGGTAGTCCTAGCATATCCCCTGTGGCACCAGCTTGGGTAAACCCACCCATGTGGGCAGTTGGCATGGGGCCACCCATGATGGGCCCATTTTTCAGCCTATTTACTACCCAAATGGGCCCCACATACCAATGTTGGCCGGGCAGCTGCTCTCTGTGACTGACATGTGCTGTTTCTCTCAGCTGACATATTGGTCGTACTGGCTACTTAGAAATAAAGCCCTGACACAGAGACATGATTGTTGACTTCTGCGTATAGTGAGATGTGCCTTTATGATCCATGGCGCACACAAAAGGCTTTTTTTTTTTGATGTTGTGACTCATTTTGCAGTAAATCCTTCAATAAAAGGAATAAATTAATATGTGTGTCATGGAAAGATTAAATACTTTGACTTCAAAAAAATATATAACCCAACCCCTTTTCTGACCCCGTGCCCCCCTCCCAAAACAAAAGCCTGTTGTCAGCTCATTCATATCTGTCTCTGCCGGCTTGACTATTTGACTATTTAAAATTCCATTAAACTGCAGGATAATGTCAGATAATTGTTATGCGAACCAAGCTTCCAGTGTGGCCTCCACAGAAAAATCGAGCTGCGTCTGTTCTCCAAATCAACAGATGGACACACAGACAGTAAGTAAACAGCGCATACCAATGAAGAGCTCAGCTCTCAGCTTCACCCCTCCAGGAACTGCGGAGTAATCACCATATTTGGATGGCCTCAAATCCTCGGGTGCTACTGAAGATTTGTAATTGGAGCTGAATGGTTGCAAACTGGCTTCTCCCGCGAGAGGGATTTAGCATGCCCTGCACCAGCCAATGTGGTGGCATTTTGACAAGTACGGGTGGGGTTCACGTCACCGACTAGCCATCTGGCATAGCAGCCCATGTCGCACAATAACACAGATACCCTCCAGAGCCGGAGACTCGAGTCTGGAGGGCCTCTCTGTCACCGCATGAGTCTTGGAAGCAGGACAATGCCCGCCAGCTTTGTTTTCTGGTCGCTGCATCATTTTACTTCCTCCTGCCTTCCACTTTCTTTGTCTGATTGAAGGAAATTCCATTATAGGATGAGAGGCCTGAAAATCTGATCCACTGTCATCTGTCTGTAGCACTTCAACATAAATTTAAAGATTCTGCAGAAGCAATCTCATGATGGAGAGTTTGTATTTGTAACATTAAAAGAGCACTGCAGCAAATTGATGCTGTTTGTTTGGAAGCTTCAACTCTTTCTTCCTTTGCAGGGTTCTGTTTTTATGTAGCTGCTGACCTGTTTTGATAATGCCTGGTAGGTAATTTGAGGTAGCTAAATTGCTCTGCCGTGCTCGGATTTATCTTTTATGTTTCCTCCATTTGGTCTTTTCATCTTTTGAAATTTGTTTGGGAGAAAGCAGAGAGTCATGCAAAAATTGAATATGCATAAATTTATCAAAAGCAAAATGCTTCTTTTTTACACAGCAACATTTTTTTTTCCCAAAAATGGATTGCTTGCAAACAAAAATAGAAGCTTTTAATACATTTCTTGAAAGAAAGAATTGGACCGTGCAGGTCTGTGGGCAGAGCATCACACTAACACTGTAGGGATTAAATCTGTATTCCCACAGCAACTGCATGAGTTAAAAATGTATGTACACATGATCCTGTGAGGCACTTTGTATAAAAGCACCCAGCAAGTGGGCTGTTATGTTCTGGTCGGAAAAAGATGACAATGACTAAAGGCCCACGCTGCTTACTGTAGTGCTGTGACTAAGATAGCTGCAGAGACGCAATCAATGTTGATCTGTAAACTAAATTAAAGTATCGTATCTTTAAGATTTGACCACACAGCTGTCAAATTTCTTACATTTCCTGAAAAGTATTTTTCATTCACAGTGTTTTCAGAGTGAATCTCAC
>JAPZEB010000022.1:3270235-3280475 GCA_029783705.1 Chaetodon striatus
CACTGTGTTTGCAGAGTGAATCTCACATTGGGATGTGAGATTCACTCTGCAAACGGCACCTTCGCACTTTCATCATCTCACCATACGGTAGTTACAACATCTGCTTCTTCCACTTAGGCTTCACTTCCAACCAAAGCTGGATGTGGATCATCGCATTGTCAGGCACTAGTTTGAATCTCACTGTGTCTGAGTATACATCTGTCTCTGTGCTCCTTCCTCACAATCCATTTGTTCGTATCCCTCTGACGTGATACATGAAACCCATAAGAGCTATAAATTATACAGTAACCTTCAGATCGTGTCTGATTTGGCCTTTATAAGACAGAGTCTCAAATTCAAAGATGACCCCATTTTTAATGAATGATTTAAGAGTAAGAGTGGATTTATGCATGTCCAAAGTGATGCAGCAGAGTTCTAAATATTGATGGTGAGGCGAGGGTGGGGGATTCAGTGATCTCTTCAAGAGGAGGAAAATAACTCGATCTAGAGAGATTTAAAGCCTTCAAAGGCCAAAACAAATCTATGAAATATTGAGAGCTGCGAGAAGAGCTGCATTAATTCTAGCACTGCCACTCATAACAGCAGCAGGCATGTCAGGAGGATAACAACTCTGATTTGGAAATTGGTAGCACTAGACCCCTGAATTATCTCTAAACAATGGATTGTTGTCCTTTTGCAAAATGCAAGCCCTACGAGAGCTGGCATGACGTGCAAGCACAACAAACACAGAGCTGCTATCTCTATCTGTTCATTTCACACAAAGCATCTGCACTCTGGTTTGGGGAATTATCTGCTGCTTCCCTTTCCTGTGTCCAATTGTTTGCTACTTCCATTTAAACTTTCTATGTGTGTATGAGTTCAGACCTTCACGGACTGTACAAAGTAACATCCTATTAAAACATGTCCCTCAATTAATCAATAAAACAGTGGTATGCTTGTGACAAAATATCTGCAATATTGGCCAGAAATTTTTCATAGGTGTAGTCAGATAAGGCCACTGAAAATCATAGCAAGCATATCAAGGGGCATGGCATTCCTCCTGGCAGCACCACTGATAATAGCTAATTTTGCCATATTGCATAATAAAGAAAATGGCGATGTGCATATAACTGGAGGATCCAAGAAAAACTAAAGTTGTCTGACAGTAAAAGAGTGAGCTATTGACAAAAAGGGGCTCTCTCTTGGCCATTTGCTTGCACCTTCAAGATGGTCTCTGAATTTAGTAAATCATTTTTCTGTTTGCTGTCAAGTGCAGCATCAGTCAAGCTTTATCCTGCACTGCACAACAAATCTGATCTAATTAATTATTATGGAGTCACTATCAAATATCAAATATATTGCCTGTATATGTTCTCATTTTGGTAAATCTGCACAATGTAACATCACATTACATTGACTACTAACAGTTCCAGTCTGAATCACATGACTATGAGGTAAGATTCAGTCATAAGGAGCAGTTATATGTGTGATTTCTAAAGCAAATTATGCCCAAAGGTCAATCTGATTACATTTCAATTTCAAAAAGAAAAGAAATACTGCAGGAATTCTAATACCATTTGCATTTGTTCAGAGTGCATAATCTGTTCATATCTGAATAATGGATTTGTATTTGGTTACATCTTTAGTACTGGTTGTAAAACATTTCAAAACAGTTTTGTTCCATTTTGTCAAAATTCTCCCAAAAAGATAGATAAACAATCAAAGTGCAGAGCGGCAATGAAAATCCATTTACATCATCAATTATCCAGCCTGGCATAGTGGCCCCCTTCATCAGATGTCATCATTAAATGTTAGCGATGTAATCACTGCATGACTCCAGGCCAGCAGTGTAAATATGAAGAACGCGCGCTCCATCTGAGATTGCCATTATTGTCTGTGGCTGACTGCTGATTGTCAGGTTGGCCGCTGAATTCATTATCATGATTCCTCAAGGCTGAGCAGAATTGATTCTTATCTGATTCTGAAACTGTTTTGTCGACCAGAGCCTCATCTACATATCATTATTGGAATATATTTCATTTCATCAGGCTTCACTGTGCTTCCCTGCAGCCGCATTACACACTGCACAACAACATATAGGCACACCGTGATGTGTATCATTAAGATACAGTCAGAGCATCAAGTGCGTGTCAGCGTGGAAGAGAGAGAGAGTGTGACATTTCTCATCAAGTCTTTGCCCCAGCAGGCTTAGCATATAAACAGCATTGGTTTCTTTGCCATAATTGGGCATTATAGATAAGAAGCATATCTGGTGCTGCAGCTGGGCCTGTGAGGCTGCCATCCCATCAGCACCTACGCACTGGGAGAAGGCCGAGAGTGACATGCATGGCTGATGACAACAGCCTCAGTAGGACCGTGAGCTAGGGGACAACAGCCGAGCTCAAGCAATGACACATCCAGCACTGGTCAGGGGAGTAAACAGAATAGTAGCACATCCATTTGCTAATAGCAATATCTGTTTTTTAAGAAGCTTATTTTTAGAGTAATTCTGCTCCAAGTAGAAGAAAGAGAGCCAATGAAAAGAAGGTCAGGTAGTTTCATCTGAGTCTAATCCAATTTAGGTTTGATCATAAGACCATAAGTACAAAAATTATACAAGTTGGTGTTGCTGTTTATTCATTAGATGTTTTGTAGTAGCCTATGTTTACATATATTAGTACTGCAATATAAAGATGCTTTCCCAATCATAGCCTAGCAACTGCACTCAGGCTTGGAAGGTCTGTCCGCCTTTGGAAATCACCACATGTTGAAGCAATGTGCATAATGCTAAGATATGAAGGGGATCTATTATGCCATTCCTTATTTTATGTCATATGTACTGTATATACATTATATACATATATATAATGTTACAATGTCAGCTAAAGTTTCAAACAAATTAGATAAATGTATGTAAAAGTAATCCCTGAGCCCTGAGCAAAAACCTTGGGCTTTGGCACTATTTAATTTTGTTATACCTTTTAGGAAAAGCTGATGTCTCCTCAGTTTCAGATCATATTCCTGCTGCAACATGAATTTTTTGTTTTTATTGGTGATTTTTCATAGTAGAAAGTGCCCGATGACTGACTGAAGGGGCCTTAAAGAGACAGATGCTGAGAAAAGAGTGTATCAGACAGAAGGAGAATACAGGTATTCGAGCACAAACAGTATAGGGAAGATGTGAGTGTGTGTGTGTGTGTGTGTGTGTGTGTGTGTGTGGGTGTGTGTGTGTGTGTGAGTGTGTTTTGTTTTGTTTTTTTACATTAAAACATGTAAACATGTTCTATTGTAGAAGCACATCATTCAAGTTTGAACCTGAAAATTAGCATAATAGGCCCCCTTTAAAGAGTTAGAGGGTGGTGTTTTTTGTCAAGGGTAAAAGTGTAATGAATGGATTAAGCAGTGTGTTTGTCTTCTGAAAAGTAAGATGCAATCATTAGCTAACTAGCCAAATGTATAACCTGATATAGCATTGAGTTCACCAAACCCATTCGTCAAGTGGCGTAAGGTAGTTACGACAGGCCCCAGTGCACGCTATTGTAATAGGCCCTACTGCACGCTAGTTACTAGTTATGAGGTGCACACACACACACACACACACACCACTGGCAACTGTTTATAAAAAAAAAACCCACCAAATTAATCTAATGTAGGGAGCTTTGCTACTGTTCCTTCCTGTTCATTTCTCTCTTATCCTTACTGCTGCTACTAAAGGCATAACTACTCCCTGGACTTGTAGTTGTGCTCAGCTTGTCGGTCTTGACAGGTTAAATTAAGTATGGCTATAATTTGTAATATAACTACTGTTATAATGAAGTCAAATAAAGTACTGGTGTAATCAAGTTAAACAAATACTGTCACAATAATGTTAAATAAAGTGTTGCTATAGTAAAGTTACATTAAGTTAAATATGCCTAAACTAGCTACCAGATATGGTATCACCTTGTCAGAAGATCAAATAAAGACTTGACATTAGACAACACTGATATACAGGTGACCCAGCAATCATCACTGCATACCTGTCTATGACAAAAATATCATAGAAAATAATAAATTATTAATTTGATAGAATTTTTTGAAATATATATAGTTAATGTAGAAGTTTTAGTTAATGTTGAATTTAATTTTGTTATAGGTCGCTACTGACTATTTTATCTAATAGAGAAAAGTAAAGAAAGAGAAGAGAGAAGCATGTTTCACCATTTTTTATTTAATGTGAGCTCCTCATTGAACACAGGTCTAATTCTAAGTTGGAAATCTGGATCATTCGAGGGGACACCCCCCCAGCCCACGGGCCCCAGTGTAACCGCACTGCCTGCACTGTCTAAATTTATGACTCTGAATTCATCACTCCTCATACTAAAAAGCTCTTACTCCTGTAACATTAAAAACATATGATTAGGAAATAGAAAGAAGGAGTCTATGTAGAAAAAAGTGCAGCCAAATAGTGTTCCTTCCATTTTTGTTATCATATAGCTCTACACTGCGACACATGAATGATGCTGCTTCTTGTTTTGCTGAGATATTTAGCTTTAGCCTCAGTCCTTTAACACGATCAAGTGCCTCTTTGTAAGATTTCTGTTTTCAGTTCAGCTGGTAACTTTAAAAAATAAGCCTGAGACAACATTCACAATCAGTGTTGGGCCCGTTACTAAATAATTCTTAATTAATAAACTTACAATACTCTTTATATTCATTTTCTGCTACACTCCATGAACCTGTTAATTGCGTATCTCCCCAACATTCAGACGTGTGTAGTCAACTGGACTAGCTTGAGTTTCTTGAAGACGTTTCACCTCTCATCCAAGAGGCTTCTTCAGTTCTAACTGACTGGTGGGGAGTCGCAGGTTTTAAACCCTACCTATCAAACTCCTGGGCTTTAAAGCCCGTGACTCCCCACCAGTCAGTTAAAACTGAAGAAACCTCTTGGATTAGAGGTGAAACGTCTTTAAGAAACTCAAGCCCAAGCTCAAGTCCAGTTGCCTACAGTATAGCACTTAGAATTCACAACTAATAAACGGAGATAACTGCTCTTGTCCACCTCTGTCTGAAATCAAGGTTTAAAAAAATCACTCATAATTTCAAGTGGTAAATCTGCCACCGTTATTATAAACTGCATTATGTGCCATGTGTGAATGGAAAGCTTGAAAGATGTAGCAGCAGTAATAGAGTGGGGCAGGGCTTAGCAAACAGTGGATTAATTCTTTAATCATGTTTTCTCTGCACTAATTGAATATCAACACATTATGTTGGATATCCACAGCTTAGTTCAAAATTTCCATATCAATATTGACCTTCAAAATCCCTATCAGTCAAACTCTAATGGTAAAAAATACTCATTTCTATCTCTTTCTAAATAATGGCACTTAATCGTGCGTTTAGTGTTCATTTAGGCCAGTCAGACTCACGGTGCTTCAGCAGGTAAGCACTGGCGAGGAGGTATTTACTGGTTCTAATGCAGTACTTAAGGTCAAAACGCTGCTTCATAAGCTTGTTAACAAGCTTAAAACCCACTCATCTGATTACCCAAAGACGGTGGCATCCACAGCAGAGCAGTGCTGCTGATAACCCCCATGTTGCTCATTTCTGTGCAGAATGGGCCACTGACAAAGCTTGACCGTTGTTTTCTTGTTGGGAGTCTGGTGACCATTCATCAGACGACTGTAAAAAAGGAATTTTGCGACTTGTTTATGTCCTTCAAATCTAATTGGACCTTGCTGCAGTTCCCGTGGCATGCCATTGGTAGGCAATAAACAACAGCGGGAATGGGCAATTACTTCATATCGCTACCGGACATGGTAATAGTTATTGGCGCGCAGAGTCCTCCTCTCACCACAGTTATTCCCAGTGGCCACAGAATACAATTTGTGTTCCGTGCACGATTTAGAAAAAGGGGCAGTGACCTGGGATATGAGGATGTGATTAAGTATGCCATTAAAGAGCTCAAGACAAATCATGGAGGGATTGTGACAGCCAGCGAATGTTTCCAGCCTGTGTGCACTCCTGGGTACACATTGCCGCTGTCAAAGAAAAATTACGTAACTGCAATTGATTCCTTTTTCTGTTTCAGACTTAGATCATGTGGGAAGAGAGTTTGTCTGCAAATTGTAACTTTGAAATTTGTCAAGCTCCAATTGAACAACTGGATTTGTTGAATTAATGAATTCAAACTCAATTTGGAATCCAGTGTGACAGCGTGACACTGAATGACATTATTACAAAATGTAATAAATTCCTTTTAGACTGACACATAAGCTCAAGATGCTTTTACTCTCTTGTATTCCTGTGTTAACTGGAAGGCAGGCAACTGTGCCAGCTCTGCACTTAGTTCATTGCCGGTTCCTCTCTCCAGCTCATAATAACTGTTACTCTCTCCACTTGTGAGAGACCTGCAAATTGTGTCCCAGCTACTTGGACTCAGCTGTGCTACAAGGGGAGTCAGTTTTGAGAATAATCTTTGAAGCTGATATGAATTTCACTCATGTAAAACAACTGTCACAAAGAGCAACTCATTTGACTGTGTGTCGAGCCTTAGACAAAGTGAATGACCTTCAGACAGCACTCGGGGAAATAAGTCAATTACCAATTACACTTTAGCAAACAAAAAACTCTCCAAATTCATGTTTTAAAATACACCCACTCAAAGGCATGAGACAAATTGATATAACTCTGATATAGTATTTCAACCCCGTTGTATAATCTCACATATAAATATTTAATGAATAGATACATTTTTCTTTTTCCTTCAGTCCTTAAAGAGTTTTGAAGACACAGTGTGTTTCTGTCCCACAGCACTGACACTGTGTGGGGTTGCATTGTCTCTATATAAAGCTAAGTGACTGAGAGGATGCATTGTACTTTTTGAGAGGCAATGCCTGCTGGCTGGATGCCAGATGCCAAGCATAACTCAAAGTGACAGAGTGACCCTCAAATAGCTGCCGAGGCTCGGGAATAATAACAAGATCATGCAGAAACAGTCCACAGTCGCACTGTTTGGGGGCCATGAAGCTGTGAAACCTCCTTAACTACTGACTGGTGAGCAAACTGTCAGATGGACTGTCGCGCCACTTTTTCTGGTTCTTGCCAACATTACAACCAGTTAGAAGGAGACACTGTATCTTCAACAATGAAAAGGAGACACTTACTTTCTATTCCTATTCTGCATGTTCTTGGATTCAGGGTTTAACAGCTTTCACAAGGCTGACTTTAAAAGGGTATTAAGATATGTGACCTCTGCTGGCGACCAGCATGAAATATGACAACATAAGTAGAACCTGCCTCCTCCTACACAGTCCCCAGCCCTCACAGCCTCCCCTTCAGCCTGAGCTCTAGTAGCCTGTAATTTACACAGATGATAAAGTCACAGTTTCCCAGGAGAACAGTAAGCAAGTGAATAGAAATTGACTTTACAGATAGATTAGAAATCAGTGAGTAACACCGTGCTGAGTAGGAATATTAGAGCCTGCTATATTTTTATTATTCATGCTTGGGAAAAATCTGTTTTGGCTGATGTAGATGATGTGTCACTGGTTCAATACATCATAGATTGGAGGTTAAATTTAGTAAGTCATTGCTGTTGATCAACAAGTTGATAAACTCACTGCAAATGCATTAGGATCTGTTTGTGCTGTAAGGTAGTACAGAATTTCTAAGGCATTCTCACACAACACCTCTGACATTGAAATATGACACCAAAGCAGTGTAAGAAATTTTTTGCTGTGATCCCACTTAGCCTCAATATCCTGTGAGCGAGCACTGTGCAGTGCAAAAAAATACTCTAAATTCAAGATATGTGCTTCCTTCATTACAAAAATGACCTGTGCAGGAGTCAGTGGGAACCTATCCAATTCTTTTTTTTCTGTCAGTCATGGATTACTATCTTACTATCGTAGATTGTTTATAATTTTTTTTTGGCTTTGAGTCACCTACAAGGAAGACAGTGATATTGGACCTTTAAACAAGGGCTGGGTGATATAAAAAAAATTTAAATATCACAATATTTACATATCACGATACCAAATACCTTGATATTGCAGCGATAATGATGGACTGACTACTGGTGCTTTCACACATATTTACATAACAAGATTTTTGATAAATAATCATGAGTAATGAGACTGTAATGACTAGATAGAACAGCTAGAACAGTCTGTTGAGTTTCGAAAAATGACATCACTTTACCATAATGCAGCCATTCAGCTCATAAAAGACAACACCTACAACAAGACTTATTATGATATCCAAATCTAAGACAATATCTAGCACAGCATAGTTTAAATCTTGACTGAAAGACAGATTTGTTTCAGAGAATGGAAAAAAATTATAGCTCTTGGTAAAGAAATCTGTTGTAAAATTATGTAATGTATTGTCACTCGAGCTGAAGCAATAAATCGATCAGCTGATCGATGCAAATGTTATTATTTTGATAAGTGATTAATTCATTAAATGTTTTCATCATTTTTCAAGTAAAAATGCAAAACATTTGCTGATTCTGCTTAAAAATGTGAGAATTTCCTTTTCATATATTGTAGCAAACAATAGATTTGTGTGGTTTTGCCTGTTGGTCGGACAAAACAAGACATGTGAAGACATGACCTTGGGGTCTCGGAAGCTGTGAAAAGCATTCCTCATCATTTTTACATTCAGCTGACCAAACAATGAATTGATAAACTGAGAAAATAATTGGCAGATTAATAGATACTGAAAATAATTGTATTTTGCATTAATGAAAATTATAGCCCACAGACTCTTTACGAACTTTGTCTGGCTTAAGTTGAGTGAGTATAAGTTAATACATGGGAAAATGGTGCTTGCTGGGATTTTAAAATTAATTATGAGAATGAAAAAGTTAGTTGGGTTTTTTAAAGTTATTAAACACTAATGTAGCTAAAGTCTCTGTATTCCTTCTAATGAGTTATAAGCTTTAAATATCTCATGTATTGTATCCAGGTCAGTCTTTTCAATCATCTGGATGATGCCTTTAATCAGTGGTGATTGTGTGAATCTCCCTCAGGAGAAAAGGACCATGAGTTAGACAGAGTCATATGTAACCTGATTGTAAAGGTTGCTGCTCTGCTGAGGAGACCAATTCTGCCCCACAGACTAATGGCCATGTAATGAAATACAAGTCTGTCATTCCGTTATAGAGCCATTACATTAGACTCTCCTTCAAAACTCAGACAGCTTGTTAAATCTGATATGTTTCACCAGCGGTGCCTCCAGTGAAATGAGCTGCTGCTGCTGCTGCTGCTGCTGCTCAGACACAGACGTCCTCTGAGTGGGATCCTATACAGATCTACAGACATCAACACTTAAAGCATAAGTTTATGTGAAGTTTACAACAAGTCAATTATGGGTTAGGGGAGTCACGGTCTAATAGGCTGTTAAAGTAACAGCCCAGTAAAGTCTATCAACACAAATGATAGCAGCACATATATACTAAGTATTGCACTGTGATACATCACCCTGCTTCATTAGCTTCTATACAAGGGTTAGTGCTTTGGAGGCAGCAGATGTGTGACAGTGATTCATGTGTAAAATCAAGCTGATTTTTCACTGCTTTACCAAAGAAATGAGGCTACCAGACTGACAGGAAAATATGCATGAGTCATGCTTCAGGTCGGTAGAAAACTCACCCTTGTGCATCAGCCTGTGCACCTTTTGATTCTGGAGGACAGTTTGGCCAATCAAGCCACAACTAAGTGCTCTACACTGCACAAGGGCTGTTTATTTATAGACTATAGCTACAATTCATAAAGTGTGTCGTTTGGGGTGGTCATTATCTGCTTCATTATGATGATGATTTCTGTGGCAGTAAGTCACAGTTTTAGCTGCTGAGATGATCGAGCCGTATCCTACCGTTTAACTGGTTGTAGACCACATCCTCCAGCCTCTCCAGCCTCTGGAGAATAGACTGCCTGTCCACCAAGTTGGAAACTTTGCCATTCCTGGCTCGCAGCCTCTGGTCAGACATACGCCCTATCTGGATGAGCTCCTCGGATCGGTCCTGGATCCTGCAGTAGACCGAGAACAGGATAATCCCCACAAACACTAAAATGTTGACGGTCAGCAAAGTTTTGATTTTGCGTGCCACAGCCATGAAAGAGAAGATTGTCTGGCTGACTCAGTCAAGCCCAGCAGCTGTCCATGTGCGGTGGCCTGCTTTGCCACCTTACTCTGTGTGTGTGTGCGTGTGTGTGTGTGTGTGTGTGTGTGTGTGTGTGTGTGTGTGTGTGTGTGTGTGTGTTGCAGGAGGATGATT
>JAPZEB010000022.1:3290867-3306495 GCA_029783705.1 Chaetodon striatus
CATGTGAAAATAAATGGGTCGCCGCACTCAAAGAAACCAGATGACGAAGTGGACATTGGTTTATTGTTATTGCCCAGAACACACATCCGAAAAGTTCCCCCCGTTCACCCCTCAGAGCCTTAAATGTAACGTTTTTTATTGAAATAATCTACAATAATAATAATACATTGGATTTATATAGCACTTTTCAGGATACTCAAAGACGCTTTCCAAAGAGCAACAACAGCAAAAAAAAAAAATCCATAGGGAAGTCAGGAGGGAAATAGACCAGAAAGGGCGAAGTACACTGATTTAGTGGTTGTAGTCAGTTTTGAACAGATGTGTTTTGAGGGTTTTGTTGAAGGTAGAGAGTGAGGGGGAGTCTCTGATGTCTATAGGGAGTGAGTTCCAGAGGGTGGGAGCAGCCAGCACTTGCACATGTAAGATTGACGGCTACATGTCACATCTAAGATGTGACGGTTTGTCTTTGCGGTATTTGTCCCTCCTTCACCATGATTGAACGATTGAAGTGACACTGATGAGCGCAGCCTTTTAGCCCAAAGCTGAAAATTTCCCAACCCATGTACATAAAAAAAAGCCCAACTGGCAGTGCTCAGCACAGAATTCATGTCCAGTGCCTCGTAACACTGCTGGCGTTTGTAGTGCAGCGTAAATACACAGTGCTCCCACTGTAAACAATCTTAAAAAATATGCTGGCCAGAGAAAAAAAAACACTTTGGTGGACATGGCCATGTATGCTCAATGATAGATACATAAAATAACATTGATGTAGCCTTATGTCCGTACTCTGTGTTCATTTCGTCCTTATTTGTGCACTTTGCTAATAGCTTAGGGATACAGACAAAATGGAGCAGTACCACCAGAGACCATAGGCAGAGGGGTAGCATAGTTCAAGTGAGATACAACCATAGGACACAAAGAAGACATTTTTAAAATGGTGGAACACAACAAATCAGTAACATAGTGAAAACAATTCACCTTGCACATGTCGCAATATATTTAATGGCTATAAAGACCATTACTATGTACAATGCTCTCAGTGTTACATAGGTACATCACTCCTCCACCATTGCCTTGTATGTTGTTGTCAGGAACTTTTGAATCTGCCCTCTGGTGCAATTTATTGGCTGTGTTTATGCCAGCGTAAAACAGGCATGGAAATATCTGGGCAGTGACCATCTTGTTTAAATTGATTTACGTATTTTTGTATGTAAAGGCAGTATCAATGAGCCTTAAGAGTTGTACCTATGTCATAATGCTATCTTCACTCTACAAGCCACACAGCAACAGGCTACAAGTCATTTTCAATGGAAGCAGGTGACATGCAGCTACAAACTAACAACTGACATTTGTAGCTGTGGACAGACATGACATGGATGATGGAACTGTCAAAAGGACGTAAAGACTCATGGAGCTGTTAAAATACATTGGACATGACTCCATGACATCCTTTTAGATTAGATGAACATGAAAAAAATAAAGAAATACTGGTGGAGATGTTTTATAAAGATATCTACATTTCTGTTAGAGGTTAAAAATGTATTCGGGGGCATTTGCACATTGGGAAAGACTATATTGCCAAAGAATTTTCTGAGAAGTTCATTTTTTATCAGTTTATTCAAAATGGAAGTTGGTTGTCTTTAATGATTTGAGCTGGCCTCAACTTTTTTCAATGCTCCAATGACGCAGTGAAGCATCAACCAATCACATGTTTTTGTTTCTAGCTGTGGTGCTGTGTTATTTAGCTTAGTTAGTGGTGCTTAGTTAGTTGGCAGTGCACACCAGGATGCACTGGGGTGACAAAATATATTGTCAAAATGTTGCTCAGCCTGGCAACCTCAGAGTGGACAAGACGTCAGAACGATGCTGGTGGATGGATTTGTTACTTTTGGACAGAGCCAACCAGCTAAGCTAAGCAGCTCCTGGCTGTATAGATATGTTTGCTAGACAGATATAAGAGTGATATTGATCTTTTTAATTTACCTCTCAGCAAGAAACACAATAAGCAAATTTTCTAAAATGTCAAACCACTGCTTTAAATTCCTCCCTGGGTGTACAGCTATAACAATAAATTGCAATTGTAGGCAATAAAACAAGGACAAAAGTGTAGCAGTTTTGCAGGTCTGGTAATTATCTGACAGAATCAATAAGAAAATCATCACATGAACTCTTGGATAAAAATTGCTTTTAGTCACTCACAGCCCCATTAAAATGAATGCCATTGTCCATTACAGCATATTCAAGTGGAAAGCCTTACTTGCTTTTGAAAACCTAATAAGAAGAGGTTTTTTGTGTGCGAAATACACAGCAGCCAAAAAGGGTTATTAAAAGAGGACTCAAATAAAAGGAAAAGACAAATGAGGGTAATGGATCTTTAGAACGTACAAAAATCACAAATCATCTGCCTTGGTATTGAGTCATGTAATATGCTGTCCATTGTTACTGAGAATCCTTGTGGAATGAAAGCACTACTGGGGTTTCAGATTGACTCTCATTACTTTGAAACCCAAATGAAAGCTGAAGCTCCTCTGTTGTTACTGTTTTCATCCGGCGTGACAAACCATGTTTGAACTACAGATTGGTTGCTTACTCCATTTTTCAGCCGTGGCATCTATTTTATGCGGAAGGGTAAGAAAGTCAATTGAAAGTTAATTTCAATGTGTTTGATTAATGGGCACTGGAGGATGCACTCTAATCTGTGCACTGTTCAGCTGTTCCATTTCGAGCCACGCACAGGTAATTATTCCCTGCTTTCTCCTGGAGTAAATGTTTTTGTTGCCCCTTCCCCTTCTCTGACATCGGTTGTCTTGTTTCCAGGCATCTTCCATGAGATGTAGGTAGGTAATGTGATGGTGGTCTGGTGTGTTTTTATTCCGCTCAAATTAGGCCTATAAAATGGGAACAAATTGAGAGCTTCAAATTCATTGTCAACACAGGCTGCAGGTCTTGCCAGGTAGTAACTGGAAGTTTGCAGTGATGTGTGACAAATTAAAGACAAAATCATTCCAATGTGAATTCTTTAGCAGTGGATGGGTTTGTAAGCTACACTACACATTAGGTAGTAGACAAACAGACAAACACCAGACACATTTATTCTCCCTTTTAATCAATCTATGCTGTGTTGTCAAATGTGACAGAATATTATACAACACAAGGAAGGATCAAGATCATTGCTTGGTTTAAGTATTGCAATTAGTTAACCAAGGATGTCAAACTAAGCAATTGTTTTTATCGGAATCAAGAGTCACACATATATCAGTGATACTCAACTTACAGCCTGCAAACCAAAAAGGGTGCTGGATGGCCCACCAACCATTTTCTTATTCATGATTTTTTTTTTTAGTACTTCTTGTACTTTCAAGGTAAATAAGGTACCAGAGTGCATTAAAAAGCATCAAAGTAGGGCTTGTATATCAAAATATATGCCAGAGGAGGATCTCCTGGATCCCCTGACAGAGATGATGGCTGAGCCCCGAAGGTCCTGAAGTCCTAGAAACGCTTGTACATACACCTGACCTGCAGGGGCTGCAATTTGTTTTCTAACTGGCCCCTGGCCTCCCGTCATGTTGCAAAAGTGGCCCCTGGGCAAAGCAAGTTGAGTATCCTTGGCCTATATCTTTTATCAAGAGATAACAACAGAAAGAGGATTAACCAAAATGTCCAGTGGTTGGTTTGTGTGACCAAGCGGCTACCATCTGATGATGAAAAAGCCTCTGGGGGCCGATCTGATGTAGCCAGTACACATGTGGGATAAGACTTCCTCTCATTTTGGCAAATCATGTCTGCAGAATCTGTAGGTGACGCGACAAGATTCTGGAAATGGAAATGGAAATGTTAAGGTTCCATATCTAGTCCATCTATAGTCGGAGTAGTGTTGACCAATCATATCTGAGTGGGAGGTAAACACTTGGCCATTAACACTAACTTTATGTCAATAGGCACTGGTTCAAATTTAATTGTAATCTAGTTTTTATTTCTCACCAAATGTGAGAAGTGCTCTACCTCCTCTAACCCCAATCTTACATTAGGCAGCATATATTAAGAAGAATCATCATAAGCTTGCTGACAGTGGTGTAACATGTGGCATGATGATTTCCTGTCATTTGCAACAGCAGCAACATACAGCTAATCAAAATATTACTAAAAAACTGCATATGACAGCAAAAAGTAGCACAACAGTCATACACTGGTGGAACTCAAATGCCAACTAGTTTATGTTGCTCAAAGCTGCAACGTACCATGTGGTGCTGCAGTCAGAGTATTACCACAGCTCAGCACATTTGGAAGAGAGCGGAGGGTCTCAGGTTGTCTCAGTGTGATTGTTTCATGCTCACCTGACTTTAGATGGAATCATTTATACCTGTCCAAGCAAAGGCAACTGTCTGGATGATTGGACCAAGCAGGTAAAATATAAACATACTGTGTATCTTTGGTGCTACCACGTGACCTGATTTACATGATGCTGAAATGTAACAGCAACCCAGCGAACATGAGTGAAAATAAAATATGTAAATGCGATAGATGTTGAAAGTGTAGAATCAAATCTGTGGATTTAGAGCAGTGCTTGGTGTGCAAATGTGCATCTCATGTTGTCTGGGATGGAGTTCAGTTCAGTTCACATCCTCCAGGGTGTCCTGGCTCAGCTCTCCAACAGAGCCATGTCTTTTTCACCAGTTTGCTAATCCTGTCTGCATCCCTGCCCTTGATGTTTCCACCCAAGCACTCTACTGCAAAGAACAGAGGGCTGGCCAACACTGATTGGTAGAGCATGCTGAGCTAAGTGTCCATGAGCCTCCTGAAGAAGAGTTTATGTGAAGGACTGCACCACTTTGATGGTCATAGGTGTGAGTGACCTGAAGTCTACTTAATTCAATCATTTGGTTTGCAAATGCTAATTAAAATGATAATGAAACACATTATCACACATCTTTTTTTATCCACACAAAGTGATTTAATTGAAGTAGAGATAAATGAGTCCCTGGTATATGCACTTTGAAGTTCAAACGGCCCTCTGGAGAAAGGATCAGGTCAGACTGGCTTTGGCTTGACTCACCACACATCCCTCCAAAAAACTGTTACACCACTTGTGCCTGGTTCACACCACTAACCTTCCTGGCTCTTTCCATTAAGCCCACAGCCTGCTTTTATTGCTCAAAGCTTGAGTGGCCAAACCAGGCTTTAATAGAGAATGTGAGTATAAATGATTCTATAAACCTGATAAAATACGGTTATCATTTTGCCACAGACATTATGGGAGTTCATTTACCATTTGGCTAATATGATACAGTGCTATCAAAACAGTAACAATATATTTATAGCTTGCCACTAACTCAATTTCTTTGAGTTGTTACCCTCTAAATGCTGCTGCAGCGTGTGTTGATAACACTGCAGTTTGTCACACTAGGACACAAAAGCATCAGAAACACATTTTATAATCAGCTTACTCTTATAACAAAATGAATCACAGTGATGCATGCCTAAAACATGACATCCAGTGCATTCATTAGCACATATTCTATGCACATACAGGCTCTGTCCTGTTTTTATTACACTACGCACATGCTGTAAAACTGGAAAACCTCAAATGACCACCTAGCATGAAGAATAGATCACTGCCAAGGCATTGCTCCCTCTCTGTGGAAGAGCGCAGGATGTTTAGAGGGTAATTGTTTGCTGCTACCACCGTGAGCAAACAGAATACTTTAAAAGCAGAGCAGTAAATAATGTAAGCTTTCAAACCCAAAAGAAATGTCTCTTAATCTGGGATATTTTTTTCCCTTTAGCAAATGTAGCATTTATCTCAGCATGAATAGTTTAGTTAGAATTAGATTACCTTAAAATGTTTCTCTAGAATTAAAGCTTGATTACTTTGGGTGTGTAGCACTCCGGATGAGAGTTTCATGTATCATAGGGAGATAACTACCAAATAATTAGATCTAGTCTCAGAATGATTGCTCACATGAAAACAAGAACATTATGGATGAGCAGAGGCCAGAGGGGCGGCGCAGGCCCCCCTTAAAATCTGATTGGCCACCCCTAGTGGGTGGCGACCGAGAAAGTCATTTTGCATCACTTTCAGTCTGGGTGTCTTGCTCCTGTGTAGGAGGGGTGGTGGGCCTCTTACATGTCTGTGTCCATGGCTAAATCCTATTTTTAGTTACATAAAGCAGCAATTTATTGATATTATTTCATATTACAATATTTAAATTTGTTTAGCTAGCATTCATTTATTACACTGAATAAATATTGTAACCATTGGTAATGTGCAGTTTATTCTTGCAAAGAACAGGGCCAGTGGCACATCCCATCCACTTTTTTTTGGCAGAAAACAAATCAGACATTAGGGAAATGGTGGAGTGGAGTGTATCTGGAGAGCATTAGAGTAAGATAAATGAAAAGGCAAAAGCCATCACGGACACAGTACAAAAAAGGAGAAGAGAAGAACGCAAAATTTGCACATTTGCACATACCATATTCGTTTATTGTTCATTGTATTGTAAGCTGTTGGAAGTCTTGTTCAATAAATAAAACTGCAATAAATATAAATGAAAAATATTTTTCAAATTTGTTGTAGGCCTATAGGTCGCACATTTTTACAATTGGATAATGTAAGAAACATTTTAGGCCTACAGCAATGATAAATGAAAATTTAAGAGTTCACACATAACCATTTCATTTCCATGTAGCCAGATTTTTGGTCAAAGCCACAGGGAGCCTTGGAGAGGGGCTAAAGAGCCACATGCAGCTCTGGAGCTGCAGGTTGCCTACCCCTGCTCTGGGCACTAGGTCTGGCACTGACCAAGGCTTTGAACAAAAAAAATTCTGTTGCAATGCCCTCACCTTGATGGCCCCTGGTCAAAATGGTGCAGTAAAAGGTATGTCAGTAATAATTAAGTGGCACACCCTAGTGCAAATTTATGGTGTAAAGACTCAGCTGAGTTTTGTGCTCTTGCCACTTCCTGCTCAGACCAGGTCAAACGTAGGTGCATTAGTTTTCTGTGAAATTTTTTGTAGCCATTCCAAACTATGCAGTATCACCACTTTGACTTTAAAATAACCCCTCAAGCTGAAAACAGTACATTTCAAGACAATCACATTTTATATGCTCACTATAGACAAATACATGTGTTTAGGTGCATTGATGGGGATTGTCTATAAATGCCAGTGATGGTGGGCGTTCCCTGGCTGTGGTCTGCAGCCAGCTGGCTCATCACTTACTGTCATTAAACCTTTTCCGTCTTTGGACAGTGCACGTTCATGGACCCAGAAATGAGGTAACCAAAAGTGTTATCTCCTCCCAAGCTAACTTAAGGTTCTGTATACTGTATTTGCTTGGGGTGATGCAGCACCTCCCACACACGGACAGCAGTTTCCCTTTTGGATGAGCTTTTGTGGCAGATCAGCTCTGCACTGCCTTCTCCATGAGAAAATTGTCAGTATACTGTGATGCAGGGACATTTTGATAGGTATTGTATTTACTGCTAATCCTGTGCACCCACACTGTGCACAGCTGAGTTCTTCCAGCAAAATGAGTGGCCTACATGCTGGCATTGACTGCTCGTTCTATACATGGAATAGGCTGGCGACACAGTGAATTGCCAGCAAATATATCCAGGACCATAATGGATCTCTTTCCCCAAACTCATAATACATTTAGCATTTTTTTCTGTCTATAACACATAAAGAGGTCTAATCCTAATGTTTAAAATGTATCTTTTTATGAATGTATTAAGCAGTGCAAACTGCTAACACACTTGGGACAAAAATAGTGGTGGATGTGGAACTAAAATGAATTACCCTGAAGCTCTACTGTGTTTCAAAATCAGAATAAGCAATACAGAACTGACTATTGCTGAACCAACTGCTTTTAAATCCTTTGCAAATGCACATTTTTGTGGGTTTCCTACAAAACGACAATATTAACATTTATGAAGCAGAACTCAGGCATTTTTAATGGTCAAAATTTTGAGCTGAGTTAGACAGAATATGTGCTGGGACATTGAGAGTTGATATTGCACATACATATATGGAGCATCACCACAATACCACACTGGAATTCATTTGATTGGACAATGTGTAGAGACAGAAACATAAAAGTTGCTCAGTTACAGTATCAAAATGTCCCCATGGAGAGCTGAGCAGTGTGTGCCGTGCTTCCAGAGGAAAAATTATTCAGCGCACTGTGACAGGTCTCTCTACATGCCACAGCTGGACAACAGCGCTCCGCCAGTCTGTAATGTCCCCGACAGACCCTCGAACGTCACCAAGGTAGCAATTGAAACAGCAGTTGGATGCCCTCTCAAGCTGATTGAGTAAAGCTCATTATCTTCAACCGTCACAGTGAATCCATTTCATCAGTGCAACAGCTCTCTATATCAACTGTCGCAACTCATCTCATCCAATTGAATTTCACCCAGGCCCTTTTTATCGCAGACAACCTTGATGTCGCCGCAGTCTCTTTTAAGCAGATTAACTTAACATTCTCATGAAACCTGTTATGTTGTCCCTGCTGTCGCTGGTGTTGATTAACTCACTGTATAGAGAAAATGATAGCAACACCCTAAAGAATATGACCTTTGAGAAAACAATATCTAATATTCAAATAAAACTGAGATCACAACGGTCAGTTTGTATAAGATTCATCTTGCACTCAAAAAATAAGAATCATTGATGTGACAGACTTCATCAGTCAAACATTTATGTGTAAATATTTGCTACTGAAATGGATTTCCTATTTGTTACAAATTTAACATGCTCAAAATAACATTCTATATCGATTTAATACAACTTAAAAGATTGGACTGAATTAAGATATTTAGCATTATGAATATGTTTTTGTGCAAAGTTTCTTATCATGACATTCAAAATAAGTGGTAATCATTAGCTGCTAGCTGCCAGTACGTTTAGAGCCGTGTGCAGATAACCTGAGCCAGACCCCTGAATCACAAATCTGAATTTTTCATACATCTCCTTTAATGACAGAACATGACTTTTAGAAAAGCAATACATTTTAGCTGCTTGTATCCCTGATGTTTCCATGTGGTCCCTTACCAAATGCTGTGACCATATGGTGAGAGTGTGAATGTACAGTATATCGACAGTTTCGCTTCAAGTTCCAGCTTCCTTGTCACCACCATATGGTTCACCTGCAAAACCTTCACACCTACTGTACAGTGACTGTTCCCATCTGCCTGCCTGTCTCCCTCTCCATCATACCCTCATTCCTCAACAAAAGAAATACTGAGATACTTAAACTGAACTCCCACAACTCACTCCCAGTGCAATTCCTCGGGGGCAATTGTTATTATGGCCTCATATTTAAAGTGCTGACCCTCCTGCCAACTGCTTTACATTCGGCAGTAAACAACTCACTAAGAGGCCACTAAAGGGCTCGCTCCACACTTGAAATCTTGTTTGTGAAAAACACAACCTACCATGGTTTTGTAGACACTGAGAATTGAGTCGTTGTGGAGTGTGCAGGCACAATTTAAATCGCTCTTACGGGAGAGAGTAAAGGCCCAGTCACATGAGAAAGTGTCACAGCAAAATTTGTCCAGAAGATCTCAACAAATAGGCAGTGCTAGGCAGTACTCTATGTGACATACTACTGGTTAATTACTGTAGCTGATGACTTACAGCTACCCACCAGCCAACACAATTACATATAAGTCACATAAAGCTCTGAAAGCCCCGTCTATTTTCCCTGTATTGTGTCATTTATCCCCTTCTGGCTTGCAAGCAGAAGTTCGCAAAAACATTCTGTCCAATTAACTTGGTCACTAACCGAAAACTAAATTCACAACATTTATTCATTTCAATTGGACCATGGACTCCTGTCTCATGTCTGCAGAACATGCCTCTTATGTGGAGCAGTTTGTACTCTGACAGAGAGGGGTTACATCGAAGTGGATGGTACAACACAGCTAATAAGCTGTAATAACTTTTGAACTCTCCAGCAAGCCATTCCCTCAAAGGTCAACAATGTCAGCCCCAGCAAAGTGGTGAATCTGCATGTCAAAGTTCACCAAAGTTTAACTGGACTTGATGCCTGCAAGCAAACCCACTGATTTCTTTGACATTAAACCACTTAATTCAGTTCTGTTTTTTTTACCAGCTTAAAGGCTGAAGGTCCTCTGCACATAATTCAGCTCACAGTAAAAACCTCCTGATTGTCTGGATCACAAAATAAGTTGAGTACACATTAAGTTATCAGAGAAAATAGGTAAGCAGGCATTAGTAGATGCTGGGTGAGCAGGTCGTCTACGATGTGCCAAGCAGCATAGGAGAAATGCCTTTCATTTTAATTAACAGGTTTTACCTGGTCTGCTTGTTTTGAAGAAAAAGAGACCTCTGCAGATAATTCAACTTGCAGTAAAAAGGTCCTGAACAATGAACACTGAAAGAATTCTATCTGGTTGAAGAACTTTCTGCACTCTAATTTAGTACTTCTTTTTACATCTTCTTACATCGCTGGCTGCTGTTTTATAATTGTCCATGTTGCAAGATGGCTCTGGTAATCTGTGGTTTCTGATTGTGGAATGATTGTATTGTCCACACACCCCAACCTTTACAGCCATACGGTCACTCCACCTGAACAGCAACTCCATTCTGCAGCCAGGTCTGCACAGCGTATAATAGAGGTGATCCACATCAGGAAGGGGCAGCACCTCACATTCCCTCCAATACAACAGTCCATATTCACTGCAAAGCAAACCCCTACTCTCCTCTTCTCACCAGGGTCCTCTGCTCTGTTGAATTGGCATATAGAGTCATCTTGTTCAATGGCGCATGCCAGTATTTAGCCTAGTTTCAGTGAATCAAAGGATAGTTCCTGATACCTCATTGAAAACTGATGGGGATGTTAACTGGTGTTTACTTTTGAAAACCTTGACCTGCTAGCAGCTATCTGGCTAAAAGTTGACAGAAGGATAAAAGGAAAGTTGAAAGACTAGTAAGTTGACTTCGTCATCCCCATGAGTGACTCAAGCTACATACCACCACCATCCAACACCAACCACAAAAAGCACCACCAACACATGAGGCTCTAGTGAAAGTTTAGTCAGGAATGCTCAGGCTTTAAGTTTTCTTTCTCACCCTGCCATTCACTCCTTGCACGTATGCTCACTTACTGTCTCTAGGTCTCATTGACTGGGTAGGTCAATTTAGTCATCAGCTGATTCACAATCAGCCAATAGCACATCATCTCACTGCACCTCATTTTAAATATTGTTTTTTCTCTGCCGTAGGTCTTCCCTGCTGCCATCTTGTGCGCCCTCCACCTCCTCATTACAATCTAGTCTTTACAGATTCAGCAGCCTTAGAGTCAGCAGCCACCATCACCACTACCAGTGTCTGGAATCCATGGGGGATTTATCTTGCTGCCGCTCAGATGTCCCATGATCACAAAATATCTCCCTCTGGTGTCCAAGCGCCAAAGACTTCTGTTAAATCTTACGAGCACAAATCATCTGTTAATTTGAACACTCCTATTCTGTATTAAATATTATCTTTACCCAAATATTTTGGCTTTCCTGATTGAAATGCAAAATTTACATAGGAACCTAAATTTAGCACAAATTTAGTGGAGCTTACTGGAAGTGTCTGCTTCTATATCTATATCTAAAATCTATATCTATATCTCTGTATTGAACTATAGCAATTGAACATCCAGGACAGCACACATGTAATTTGATAGTATCAGTGAATATAACTGTTTAAATGGACGAGCTGTGTCCTTGGCCACAGGAAACACTTAAGTCAAAATGCTGCTTTCATAGCATCATAAACAAATAAAAATTGATCCGTGGACGAGAGCGCCGCCAAAACCAAATACGGACAGTGTTGCCCTTGATTGATCCCCTGAGTATCACAGCCTGCAAAGAGGTGGTTGTCTTTGCCTATCACCTTGCCTCCTCTCACAGTGACATTGTCCTTACAGGAATGTGCTGGGAATGTGTGGGTGCTGCCTGCCAAGACATTTTCCAAACTGAATCCAACATCCATTTACACGTTGATGTAGACATTCCTCTGCAGTGCTCAGAATGATGCAGACTGGCAGCTCAGGTCTGCGTAAAACTCGTGCACCATCAT
This sequence comes from Chaetodon striatus, assembly GCA_029783705.1. Lineage (NCBI taxonomy): Eukaryota > Metazoa > Chordata > Actinopteri > Chaetodontiformes > Chaetodontidae > Chaetodon > Chaetodon striatus. The sequence goes on from JAPZEB010000022.1 coordinate 3,302,958, forward strand.
TATAAGCAGGAAGAAATATAATAGCATTCATACTTTATTTCACACATCACTTGTGTTAAATGGAAGCTATGTACTTGGCTTGGGAGTTCAAAGAAAGCCGACTTATGGGTGTCATTGAGGTTATGACTCTTTCTACTGGTCTGTCACTGAAGTCTATCACTTAAGCCCACAGCTTTATGTTAAAGAAATGAAGCAGAAGAAATAAAAGGATTCTTGAATTCTTAAATTTCTTAAATGGTCCATGCTCTCACTATAGCTGAGCAATTACAGAGCTTATGTTTGGGACATAATTGGACAACAATAAAGCACTAATTACATCTTAAAATAACCACAGTGACATCACACAATAATTGTTCTAAAACAAGTTTTATAATTACAGAATTCTTACAATTTAGAATTCACAACCCTGAATTAATTTCTGTTGTCCAGAAAACAAAGCGCTTTTTTTTTTTTTTTTTTTGTAAATCTACCAAACACTTAAAGCATGTTGCTTAAAGGCAATGTCATTTCCTCCTTCCATCCTTCCCCATCTCTAGTAGTTAAATGCTCTGTATCCAACCAGATAGAGACTAGAAGCATTAGGAGAGAATACATAATGAAAAGCAGCCTAGGATTCCTTGATAGCTGTGGAACAAACGCCCCTGCTGGGCTTGCTAATGAGTTTAACTTGAGTGCTCAGCCATTTTCTTCCCCCATCCACATATTAATTTCATGCAAATGGGTATTCGCCACGGAGGCCTCTGTGAATAAGAACACAACATGGCTTTCTACAATTCCAATTTGCTGTTATCACATGGAAACACCCGGAGCGTGTTTACTGACTGTCCATATGTCACTTGGCATGCAGTGCTGTGTACTCAGGATGCATAAGTTATAGATGGACAGTCAGTTGGTCTTAGTAGCTTCTTGGTAGGCTGACTAAATGCTGCTGAGGCCAAAACCTCACCTTGTGCCAATGCCATGTTTTGACGGACAGCTGAGTTTGATTTCCCTGAGACTTAAGAAGGTTTCACGCTGGCCAAATCCAGATCGCTACAGGCCCACACACAGCTACATGACCCTTCATGGGCTAATAATCACTAGGTAATTTATGCCTCTTAAAGAGGTAAATCAATGTCATTTTTACCAGTGTAGATGTGTCCCTATCTCTCTTGTAAAGCCTGCGAGCAATAGAGAGGCCTTGGCTCTGGAGGGCAAGATCAATAGCCCAGGAAAGCCATTGGATTTCTCTAAGCCTCAGTGTTGTGCTGGGCTTTTGATTGGTTTGTTTTATGGGTTTAGCTGGATGAGGGGTTGTAAACTAAAAGCTCCAAGCTGCTAAATATTACAGGGGAAGGCAGAGATAAAGACTTAAAGCTGAGAAAGAGTGCAGATTCAGCTGTGGATGGCAGGTGTCCACTCAGCACACCGGGGGGTTCACAGTACCACACACGCATGGGAGAAACGGACGCCATCAGCAACAATCGAGAGGAAATTATATCCATGGAAACGCATGCTATTGATTGCCAAGGAATGTTTTACCACACACATGGCGCTTTACAATGTCGCCTTAGGCAAAAAACTACCTTATGGAAGTCGTTTCTTTCAGATGATATGCAGGAGACTGTGGTTGTTAGAAAATGTTTGCTGTTAAGATTTAAGAAGAGGGGTTATTCATGTTATTGATCTCTTTCTTGAGCTATGCTTAAATTAATTCACTTTCTATGTCCCTCATATATGACTGCCTGTGCACTGTTGTGTAGTGTCTTCACATCTTCACATCAACAATACTTTTAACATTCGGTATACTGTATTTGCACAATAGACAGTAGATAGTAATTAATCAAATATACACTTTATTTCTTTATTGGGATGCAATTTGATGAAAGCACCATTATAATGAGAAAAAAGAGGAGTGCATTATTTGATAATTAGAATTGTTTTATTGTAGTTATCAGAATTGAATTCACAAATAAATAAGGCATTCATGCTTCATTACTTGACCGGCGTGGGGAGTAATGGAATACAATTAACAGTGTTACATATTTAAAATACAAATATGAGTCACTGTATTCCACTAAAGTTTCACTATGTGACATTGTAATACAGTTACTGTCTCTAACAACAGACTACTTGAAGGAATTACTTTACTTTTTTTTGCTTTTATGATCTTTAACACCATGTTGTGACTGAAGGCAACATGAGCGGGAGTTAGTTTGATTGCATTGTTTTCCATTATAATGTTGTATCTGGGCCGCAAGCAACGCAGCACTGCATCATTTTAAACTGAACTTTTGTCAGATACCCTGTTTTTGTTTGTTTGTTTGTTTGTTTGTCTTATAATTCTTGTCTATGGATGAGGAACGGCTGATTGGTAAGGTTGAAATAAGGTATCATCTACACAACACCTCCTCGTTTAACTACAAAAACCTAAATAAGGTGGGCAGCTGGCTGCAGGGAGACCACCAGGGTGCTGAATGTTTCTGGTAAGTGACCATCACTATGAACAGTCTACTTGCTGCAGGCTATATTGTATGTCATTTCCAGTAAATATTACTACACATAAAATGTAGTACACTCAACGGCAGAGGAGATGCACAACCAGGACATTGTCAGGAACATGTTTTTGGCATGGAAATATAAGACCCAGACAAATGAGCTCAGTAAGACTATTCTGAGGTTTTCCATGAGTAATCCGAAGTATTTAGAATACAATGAAATGAAATACATTACAAATGACATTTTACGGCATGTCTTCAGTAATCTGTAGGAGTTGTTTTGAAAGGAACCTTTCCAACGTTGTTAATCTAATTTTATTAGCACAGCTTTCTCAGTTTTACCCTGCGTATCCAAAAGGTATTCATAAGTAAATATTAAATTCACTGTGACACTGCGACACTCCAAAGTGTCTTTAAAATGCTTAATTTAGCTTTAAAAGTAGGAGACTCTTACTAACCTATATAAAAAACACATGATCTTAATTTTTTTTGACAAATTAGAACCACCGCATTCGATGGTTTACTTGACAGGAATGCAGAAATCTTCACTAGTATGACATGTAATATGTTAACTGCCAGAAATAGAGAATAGCCACTTGTCATTCTCACGAATATTATCATGTCTCTTTTTACAAAGGCACGTCTTGACAAGTCTTCACAGGCATAATAAGAGGTATTTTACCTTCAAGAAGTGATGGGGGACTGGAGCTACAGTGCAGAGTGTTCCACTCCCACTACAAAAAGAAGAGTGCTATTATTTATTCAACTTATCATGGCGGCTGCTATCACAGCCAGTTCACAACTGGCAGCAGTACATAGCTGAGTGCAGCACTCTGCTCTTAAAGACACGTCAAGAGCTTCTCCTGTCTACCAGAGTTTAGCCTCTTTGCCTCTAGCGGTACAGAGGAAGAATATAAAGCAAGACCTCAGTGATACATTGAAGTTCAAATAATTTGTAACCTCAGTCTTTGTAAACTTGATCCCACGACCTTTACACATAGACTGTATAAAAAGACGAAAACCGTGACAACTCCCCAAAAATAAAGTAAAAACATCTTGAT
>JAPZEB010000022.1:3364222-3377118 GCA_029783705.1 Chaetodon striatus
AAACAGTTATGAAAATTAAGATTAAAATATTAAAAAAATAACTGTTAGTCATTTACATCTTTTTTGTCAAAGCCACAGGAAGCCACTGGAGAGTGGCAACAGAGCCGCATGTGGCCCTGGAGCCGCAGGTTGCCTAACCCTAGGCTAGTCACTCACTGCTTACGTTAGCTCTGAGAGATGGTAGCCTATCTGAGCATGTGTGGCGGTTATACTGGAATATTTGTGTCTGTGCCACAGATGTTGGGGTATGTGGAGAGGAAGCCAACATGAAACTGAAGCGGGGCAAATTATTATTGCATTAAACTATGGCAGCCTGACACAATTTGATACATTATTAGTAAACCCTGTGCTTATCATGTCAGTTTCCTTATCCGCTCTCTCCTCATATGAGCACCCTGAGGGGAACAGGGCCTCCTCCATTTCTGCCCCCACCCTCTGGAACTCATCCCAAACATTCTCCCTCACTCCTCTCTTTCAAAGCAGCATTCAAAACCCACTTATTGAAATCTGCTTTTAATCTGTGATCTATTAGTGATCAACTTTGAATCAAATCATCACCCCCCAAAATCGGAGTCAAATTAAATTGTGATGCTGAAGGACTGAAGGAAGTTGTCTGGTTCTTGTTGGTTTTTTTTCTGTTGTAATTTAACTCAACCAATGAGATTATTTCTGCCTCAAATAGCGTTGTCTCTGAGGAATGTTTGTAGAATTACAACTCAGCTCTGAAAACCATTTTTGTGATATAAAATTATTTTTAGCTTTTCATGCTGTTCAGTTTAGCTCAAAATATGTGTTTCTGTTTGTACTCCCCACTGTATGTACTGCACCATCTGTTTGCATTATATCAGACATCCTGTTTCTTGGAAACTTGGGAAGTTGGTTGTAATTCTCTGCACCTAGACAGATTCCTCCATATTTGTTTTATGTCGTGATAAAAGTGGCAATCTGCTAGAAACCAAATTGTGTGCAATAATTGTACAATGTGCATTTTCATCTTCTTTTCACTCTACAAATGATTTTTATCTTTATCCTGTCATTAAAAACACACTTATAGCAAAATACTCTTACTCCTAATCGGGAAGTGACAGATTAACTGATTGTCTTCATCCCCTAAAATACAGAAATTAGGGTAATTCAGTACTAACATACACAGGGACATATCATTTCCATGCAGAGAGTGGTTCTGATGATGTTTTGGCAAAACACGATGTAAACAGAAACCAAGATGACATAAAAACCCTCAGATGCTCAAAAATAATTTGTACAGATGGGTTGCAAGTGTTTTAACTGAATGTCAAGCCTCATAGCTTCTTCTCCCAACTCTAATTTGCTACATAAGTAATCTGCTACTGTGCTTCAGTGCCAAGTGAGATGATTGAGCGGCTGTAATGATTTGTTCGCGTTGCACAGTTAGAAATCAAAAGCTGCAAAGGCTTGTTAAGAACAGCAGTAAAAACACAGTCAGTGATGCAGAGGGCAGATTTAGCTGCTCGGCATTTCTGAACAATAATTTGATTCTCCTCTTGTTTATTGTTTTTCATGTTCATTATTCCTGGTACATGTCACAATATGTCAAGTCTGTTTGCCAAATCTGTCTCTCAAGGTCCTGGTGGCACTGTGCCAGATGTATGAGTAAATGTTATTGATGTTGTCACACTTGTCTCACTAAGACAAATTCGTGTACAGTTTATTCTTCTGGCAGACAAACTGACTTTGGAAAACAATACGTTGCTTACTGCAGATTGTGATAACTGCATTCTTATTTATTCTCAGTTCTTTTCAGTGAGTGTTGTTCATATTCAGTTGGATTTTTTTCAGTCACATGTCTCGCAGCAACAGACTCCAGAAAAAGGGCTATTTTGCCTCTTATTAAAGGCATGGAGTGGTTACAGATTGGTGTGTGTATTGTGAGTGTGGTCAGCTTCATGCTGCTGTCTGGAGGCTGCATGGCTGTTGTTGTTGTCGTTGCTGTTGCTGTGGCTGCTGCTTGATAATGAGCCTCTGGCACTGAGCTGCTGTCAGTCAGACAGACAAGCCTTTGCCCTGGTCACTGTCGCCTCATGCCATCTGGGTCCCTGCACTGAGAGGGGAAGACAGGGACATGCCAATGGGAGGACACGGGATAAGGTCATCCACACGCTGGCCTACTGACTGGCTTACTGTTTGACTGACTGACTTGGTTTCGTGGTATTTTGTCTCAAGGCTGGATTGGACAGGTTTAGTGAAGGCTGTATGTTTTAAAAATGGAAAAACATCATGCATCAGTGAGTGTAAAATCAGATATGTGGTGTCTGAGATGTTGCTCATGACACAAAGGCCAATAGTCTGCAGCCATGGCTCACGGCTGTTATCATGATAAAAATGTTTGCATGGGTCGGTATTGAAAATTATCACAACAAATGTCAAATCATTATTTCTTTCAAGTTTAAGGCTGTTTTTTGCTCCTGAGTGAAAGTTGAAGAAATCATAGTGGTTTATTTTTATGAAAAACCCTTTGGATTTTTTGATCTGAGGAGCCCTACAGACTGAAGGCATATGAATAACTCACCAGGTAATTGAGGAATGAACACATAATTTAAGGTAGCCAACAGTCCAGTTTTATACATCTGAAGAACTAATACAAAAAAAATAAATAAATAAACTGGGTGTTTATTTGTGACTAGGCTTTTAATATATCATTCAAATGAAATACCCAGTTAGTCAGTCACATTGCTAACTTACCATTAGCATTAGATGAGTTGACTACACATGCGGCTGCTGTAGCTAACGTTATGTGGTAAATTTATTTGTGGGACAGCCCAGTGCTTTTATGTATTGTCAAAACAAAAGTATAAAAGAAACATTTAAAAGCAAGTTGAATGTCGTAACATTATAACATTAACGTATGCATTAGCTTGATGGCTGGTGTCATTGTCTTCTTCTACTACTCCTACGATCATGGCTTCTTCTGGTTTATGGCAGATGAAAACTGTTGTGTAAGGTTATGCATTACCACCCCACTCTACAGGCTTTTGGATGATTTAATTATATCAAAGAATTATATCATGACTTATATCAAAGAATTCTATCAAACATTTATTAGATTACAATCAAGTAAAATAACATTGAGATAATTATCGTTTTGGTTTTACCGCACAGCCCTGAGCTCTGAGTGAAATGCTATTGTGGGCATGGAAACATGCTCACATTGCCAAAGTTGCCATACTGATGTTTAGCATGTCAAATGATTAATGTGTTCACCATCTCATGTTAGCATTTGTTAAGTAGCTCCGAAGATCAGCTAAGGCTGATCATTAGTTTTTCAAGTCATAAACCAAAGTTTTGGACAGATTAGAATTTTGACCTTATGATGACGCTAGACAAAATCTTCAAGCATCTTCAAAGTTATTAGGATTCACCCTGAGGGGGAAAAGATTGTGTGTGGCAAGTTTCATCGCAACACATCTGACAGTTTAAAGACGAACATTGGCATCCACAGACAATCATCCCTTTGTTTTGTGTTGAAACTTGGCCTCATTGGTATGTTTTTTTCCTCAGGACAAAAAAATCAGCATGTTCAAACTTAACCCTAACCGTAGTGGGAAATAAGGCTTACTGGATCTGATGAATGTCTGGGCTGGTCTGGTTTGGTCTGGGCTGTGTACAGTCTACTGTGTGCTGCAGGAAGTTAAAACATGAAATTGCAGAATGAGAGCAGTAGGGACCAATACAGTAATCCTTGTCCTATTGACTAATTAGGCTTTAAACAACTCCATCTGTGATAATCTACTAAATTTCCCCTAATGCGAACCATATGGAGCCATAAATCCTGGCTGAGATACTCCGCCTTATTTTGGACTGCATATTTGCTGACAGCATACCACAGCATTGACAAGACACTCCACAGTGCAGCCCCTCCACATCCACACTTCTCAGATCATTATGCAGCCGGTCATGTAAACAGGCTCGTCCATGTAGAAATACGACACAAGCACCAACGAGCTGACCCCAGATCTGTCATTAAACGGGGCTCTCCCCCCCAAAGCCGAACCCCCACCTCTGCTTAATTATGCATGTGGGCTGAGCAATCAGTCTCCCTGTATGGTACTGTACACTCTATCGTGCTGCTTCCTTGAGCTCGCAAGCTGATTATGGAGCTTTGGCAGTCCAAGCACTTTGAATTATTTAAATCTCTGTTAAGCCCGCCGTACATATATCAATGGAAGAAATGGATTAGGGGTTGACATGTTTTTCCTCTGGCTTTACCCCCCACTTCCTCCGAACCTGACAAACACTCCACACGAATCATAACACAGTGCCTTTCAAGGAAATGGCAATTTTTCTAATTCCCCATTGAAACATGTTTCACAGTAGATGTTGCTTTTAGCCGTATTGGGGTTGAGATTACGCTGTTGGATTAAGGATTGTTTTTTTGTTTGCTTTTTTTGTGCTGAGTTCTCAGTCTGTAGAACAGTCCAGAGAGAGACATGGAGAGGGCTTTTGTGCACCCAAAAGGGCCCACCCTGGAGAACAGGGTCCTCGGAAGGCCTTTACGTGGGTGGGCTGTGGAAAGGTGATGGATCCCCTTTTCACACAAAACCCTGGAGGAAAGCACACAATCAATATCCTGCTGTCTGCCTCCAGTGCCAATAAATGAAAACAGGGTGGCGTAAAGAGATGAATAAATAAAGGGGGGCACTCTTTTTCACATTAGGGGCGGGATCGCACACAAAGCCGAGCAGATACTGCATTTAGAGAGACTATAATAGTCTCTCCGTCTCTCAGTGGGGCGCTTGCTGCAAATTTATGTTTGCAGCTAACGCATTTGTTCACGGGGCAGAAAACAAGCAGTATTTATTCTGTGAAGTGCAAGCTGGCTGCGATTTGTATAAATGTTTCAATTAAGCCGCGTGAAAATCAATGCTGTAACATTTCCTTGCCATTCTTTCTGTCCGCAGGTTCACTGCGGTTGACAGCTGCAGCTTAGGTGTCAAGATCGGGTGTTAAATTTGTAAATAGGTCTTTTTCCTGTCAACTGACATGAAATTACAGCTGAGGGTAATAGGACAGAGGAGCTGTCTATCAGGTGGGAAAGAGAGGGAGAAAGCGAGGCCAGAGGAGAGCGACGTGCCCATCAGGGTGGATGAGTGACAGGGGATGAGAGAAGCTCTTCAATCCACTCTCAGGCTGCCACAGAAATGAATTCACATCTCCTCAATTGCACCATTACTGGAGAGAGAGCAAAGGGAAGGCTTTTTGTGCTTTTTATGCAGTCAAGGGAGACCAGAAGTGGGGCTTGCTGTGTTTTACTTATCCTTAAGTGCTTCATAATGATGATAATACCGTGTGTCTACTCAGTTGTATGACTATGCTAATCCTATAAGTGAGTTATCCCTTGTGGCAAAGAAAGTCTGGCAATCAGTGAATTCACACACTTGCACTCAGATCTCAGACTCTACAATTCCCTCTGTATTAGCACTCTAGTTTTCACCACTTATTTGACTGTATATCTGTTGCTGACAAACGCTAATGAAGAAATCATTGCAGATGCAGAGAGCTGTTGATGGTATTTTCCACTCTTTTGATGTGCACACATTTTGCACAAGAAATATACGATTTGTTATTGCCAGGGGTCTACCCGACACCCACCCACTGACATTCAGTAGCAGACACGGTGTGAACATGCAGAAGTTATTTGGTTTCTGTCGCCTCCATTATAAGTCCCAATTCCAGCACATAAAATGAAGTCATTTCTCTGGCATCGCTGGCAGACTGCCCAAAGCCTCTGACGCTTTTCTGTCCTTTTCTGCCACAGAGCTCTGACAAGTGACAGGTGATCTATGGCTGTTTGTAGTCGGGGATCTAAATCTGAAACGAGCTTAGCCGCGGCTCGCGAAATGAGAATTGATAATCGAATGATGCTGAATGAGGGGGCCTGTCAGTACATTGTAAGGGAGCTGACGGATTTAGTTAAGGGAGAAGGAAGGCATGGCGGATGAATTTTGGCAGGATAAAGAATTGCTCAGCGCAGAGAGAGAAGCTGATCCCCCTGCAGCTATTTCTGATTTTCTTTGAGTGTTTACATGTTGGTAGTGTTCTAGACGGATAACTGAAGGGGTACTGAGCATATTATGATCAGGTCTTTATAAAACACAACAGGATAGGTTAATTCTTTGTTAACCTAACTGCAAGGCCTGTCTGGTTTCTAACTTTAAAAACAGTAGAGTGTAGAGTGACAGAGATAATGAGAGAAAGAGAGACAGAGAAGCAGAGAGGGGAGAGATTTCATGTGACTAAGGTCATAATCCATGGTCAAAGCCATGATGTTTTACATCTCTGAGAGAATCCCCATCCTCACAATTCTCTCTTCTTTCCTCTCACACTGTCTTTGATGCATGAGGATCATTGATCTTGTTTTAATGTTCTGTGTATAATGAGTTGATTCATAACACTTAATACCAAGGAGATTGTGAAAGTGCCTTTTTATGTGAGGAAGAAAACATATTCTCTTTTATAGCCAAACTGTTGGTGTCATAATTCCAGTGTACAAATACTCATCAAATATAAATTACATAAGCTTAGATAATTAAACTGAATATTTTTTGCTAGGTGTGTGCTTCACATTCAGACAGTGTTCATTTTAAAAATAAATACTGCTACAAAATATATTTTTTAATGTTTTCTTTTCCACAATGAAAATGAAATTAAAAGTAAATAAAAGGTCATCTTTGAAAACAAACTATGACAATAGGTATCTCAGTGGTTCAGTGGTTAGCATTGTCGCCCCACAGCAAGAGGGTTCCTGGTTTGAACTCTGGGTTGGGGGAGCACTTCTGTGTGGAGCTTGCATGTTCTCCCCGTGTTAGTGTGGGTTTTCTTGGGGTACTCTGGTCTCCTCCTGCAGTCCAAAGACATGCAGGTTAAGTTAACTGGTGACTCTAAATTAGCTGTGGGTGTCACCCAGTGTCAACTGGGATAGGCTCCAGCCCCACAATATGTGAAAGAGAGACGAATGGACAAATACATTTGCAAAAACACTGTTTTAATGTAGTTTTATTTAACCACCTATAAGGTTGCAAGTGTATGAAATTTTAATGTCAAATAACTGTCACAGAAAATATAACAGTATCATGGTATTACACAATTATTATTGTCAATTACAATGACTCTTAAAGGAATGAAAACAGAAGAGTTTTTTGTTTGTACAATCACTTTATTATAGTTGTACCTTGACACATTTTTTTTTAAGTTTGTGTAAAAAGTCTGACAGGTGGTGGAGGAGGAAAGGAGATGTGCACATGTAGGTAAGACTCTCTGTCAGGTTGCGTTTTGTCAGTAATGCTGTCAACAAGCAAATGCACATGGTATGATAACTGTCAGTTTTCATACCACCATGTATGCCATGTATTCATGGAATGCTGCTACAATTCAAACCACCTGCATGCATCTGTGGATACTCCTGAGAGACAAAACACTATCCTTAAACATACAAAAAGACCTCTAAGTGTTAAAAAAAATAAATTAAAAGTTGATTTAGCCCCTAAACCTGTTGCACTAATAAGCATCATCTTGTATTTCAGTAACATTATGTCTCTGCCATCAATGTTAGTTTGTTAATAAGTAACAGATTTGTGAAGCAGCAGCAAAACGGCTGCAACAAACCACAAAGCATGCAGGCTAGCATGCAGACATTTTATATTAAAAGGTATGTTAACAGTAATGAAATATTCTCAAGGGCTGTTGACTGTCATCTTTGCTGATGGGCTTTTGGTAGGAAAAACTGTTTTATCTGCTTGTCTGGGGCTAAACTCAGACAGTGAGTAGTATTTTAGTGAACAAATGGGTTTTAACTCACAATTATTAAAAGAACCAAAATATGACTAAAACTAATACACATTTCCATCAAAAGACTAAAATAAATAACATTCAAGTGCCAAAATAAACACAGCATTTAAACAACTGTCATTTCATTTGTCACGGCGGATGTTTGCCTCATGATATCCTCCCCTTCTTTCTATTTACTGCTGGTTGTAATGCTCGTAAGCAGGGATGCCGTCACCCACAACTATCTCATGTTGCATTACAACACTCACAAGACACTCATGACTCATGACACATTGTGGATATTATGACTTCCAAGGTGATGTGGTATGACAGCTCTCAGTGCTACAGATAGTTTTGCTTTTCTTGGACCAGCTCTTGCGGTGCCTTTTAGTGTCATACTAGCTGCACTGTAGAAAGTTTTGCAGTGGCCAGGGAATTAATTGGAAGCTGTGTGCGCAGCTTTGTGAAATCACGTTTGAACCTCATAAAATCGCTCAAACTCCAGTTGAGAGTGGAAACTCTCTTGAAATATTGCTCATGATAGTTGTGGGAGGTTTTCTCCCGAATCTGTCAGAGCTCTGACCCCTCAATATCAGTTTACTGGTTCCCAAACTCTTTTCTGGCAGGGAACCCCTCATTGAGGTCAGAGCATTCGCCATGAAAACTGCGTTTATACTCTTTTTAAGTTTACGGTGGTTTACATGTGAATAATGCAATACTTCAGTTCACAGCAGAGCTGAATTCATGCTTCGTTTTTTGGCTATTTCAAAGACTTCTTATGTAGAGGCAGTCAGTGTAGTGTTGTAGTTTGCACAGTCCAAAAGCTGCATGAAGCAGTTATCCGTTTCACAATCAGTCAGACATAATTACATTTATTTTGTTTAGTTTGGGATTTTAGATGGTTTGAATTTTCCAAAAACTCAGTTTAGTTTGTTTGTTCATGTTTTTTTTAAATAAGACTGCAATTTGAATTTTGACTTTCATATAAGGAAATATAAAGTACAGTAAAGTGATGCTACAGCTGTTATATACTATATAAAAACTGTTTGAAGTTGCCATTCTAAACATAACAAGTATTACAGCTATTTAAATCTTACAAATTGCAAAGCTCTGGAGTGTGATTGTAGCAATTCAAAGCAGTGGTTTAACATAAAATAAGCAGTAATTGCACAAAACTTTTTCCTGGATTAGTCAAATGACAAATGAAGTCTTTATTAATGCCTGTAAAGTGAAGCCATAGATTCATATTTTAGATATAATCTTCCCATGAAGTGTTACCCGAGATAGTTATAATGTTCAGTGCAGTGATGTTCAGTGCCATTATCTTCCCCCATCATTCCCATTCCCTGAAGTACCTGCCCTTATCAGGAGGCTGGATACAGTCCTGTCCTCCTCTGCAGTGTCATTAACAGCACCCCTGTGAACACCCGATCAATCCACCAGGGCTAGGAGGCTATCCCTGCTAATGGCTAATGAAAGGTGTAATTACAGCAGGTCAGCAGAGGCATTCAGACACAGAGGAGAGAGACAGTGACGAGTTCATTTAGATCATTAGAGCTGAAATGTGTCTGCCTCGTTAGACTGCAAGTCACCCGCATTATCCTCATGATCTTCCTTTGTTTCTATTAGACTGAGTGGGTGGCATTTGATGGTGCAGTAGATTGTCGAATTATGAGTGGGGAAAGGTGAGTTGATTTAATTAAAGGGAGTCTAGAGTGGAACAGAATTGAAAAGAGGAGATGATGATACTGGGGGGATTTTAAAAAAATCTTCTGTATTTGCCACAGCTTGAAAAGCACATTTACCTCCAATTAATGTTTTTCACTGCCGATCTTGTGATGGCCCATGACATTTAAGCTTTCACATAATTGCTCATATTTGTCGCTTCACACAATGTCTTCAACAAGGGTTGCACTTTCCAGCGATTTCAAATGCTGCTAATAGCAGGAACACCTTGCCTCTGAGGGCCCCTGCAAATAGACCAGCAGCTGTATTTTTAGATGGCTATTAATACCTCCAGCTAATTCATTTCAGCTCTCCAGGCACCTAGCATGGCCTCTCAATTATGGATGAGGGGAAAGTCATTGGATTCTCGGCACTGAGAGGAAGCTGATGGTAGTGACAGGACGCTCTCTGCAGACGCATGACAAACAGCCAGACAGCTGAAGGACGGGCAAGAGGATAAGGAGAGATCTGTGGCGCAGTTATAAAAGCCTGAATTATCTTTTAATGATAATTATTACTGAATTTAAAAAAAAACTAAACTGTCTCTCATGAGCAGGTTGCTTTTTAAAATTAGGATAATTATGGACAGACGACAGAAGTACACTAAGATGTAGTTTAACAGCTATGGTAGTAATGATGACAAACTGCTGCAAAGTAGGACAATTAAAACTAAAGACATCAGATCTAAACTGATCCTGCTGACAGCTCTTAGCCTCCCCTTTGGGTGCTTAGCTAATGTTACATTAGTTTAGCCAACTTACAGGCTACTGCAGAATAGTAAAACAGAAATCTTTCCTAAACACTTTTCCTTAACCTTGATGGAAAACATCATGAGGTCAAGGAAAGATGTGAGGGAGAATTCATAAGCACTATTCAAGCACAGCTCTACTTTTACTGAAAACACTGCTCAGCATGGCTTGAGATGGACCTTTACAAGGTAACCACCAACAGCTCATTTTGTAGTTTGGCTAACTCACAAAATAAACACTGATGCACCTAATGAAATCTAAAAATGAGAACCCTGCTGACAACATCAATTCTGCTTTTAATTTTGAGGGGGGCACTTAGGAGGTTGCAGAGGCGGGACAATGCTGCAAAGGCGCACCCTGGATAAAACCCTGCGACCATATATTTGTAATTTTCCACTCTCTTAAGCGGTCTACAGTGATCCTCAGACATGACTGCAGTCAGGTTGTAACTGTGGATAAAAGCATACTGCGAGACTAAAGGCCATTTGCCCTGTGCACCGTGACTAGCTGCTGGGTGTCATTACATATATATCACAATATCATATATACAGTAGTAGACATTCATATTACGAATGCTGATTACCTTTCCTGATATCATGTAACAACAAAGCGTGGAGGTTGTTGCATTCTGTCTGCTTTTGATGAATATTTAAGCCTCCAGACTTCACAGAGCAGTTTTATGTTTCTGTAACTTCAAACCAAATCGGAGGGGGGTTATATTTACTCTATATTCACTTTCATCTTCTCTGCTTTATGGGGAACACAAAGGCAAAAGAAAAAGAGTATGGAAAGCTAACTACAGAATAACGCTGCCTCTCTTCCTCCTGGGAAAGAGTCGGCCGCAGATGAACCATGTTACATTTTTCAGAAAGACTAAATCCTTCTGAACAGCTTCTCAGCTGGGCTCCTTCTGGTTCGCCACCAACATATTCATTACTCTTGTGAGCGACAAGGTGAGCACGCGGGTAAATTGGGTTTAGCTCCTGACCTTTGGGGTTTGATTAATGGGCTCTCTGTTCCGCAGCTCCATAGCAGAGGTCCAGGGAGCTGCGGGGTGTTGAAGGGGTGAAGTGACAGGCTAAGAAACCCAGCACAAAACCATACATCCTCCATCCAGTTATTCATCTCGAACTGAAAGGGCCGGACCTAGTCAAGGGCTACCGACCCAATCTGAAGGATTGCCTCTGCCTTTAGAATTCATCACACTGGCCAACAAGCCTTGGGTAGTATTTTTATACACCTATCTCAGCTTGTGGTCTATGACAGCATGTTTCAGAGTGATTATTTTCCGGAAAGGTTTCGTCTTTTTGAGTGACAAATCAAACAGCAGACCTCAATGGCTGTTCAAGAATTTCGATGACACAGATTATTTTTAAATCACATATTGTAGGTGTGATCACCATTCAGAATATGTTGTTTATGGTGTTGTTTTGTTTTTTCTCTAGGTTTTCAGGGACACACACACACATCAGAGTTTGATTGGCGTAAAAATTTGATTAGCAACGGTCCAATTTCCAAATCGAATGCACCTGACAGCATAA
Source organism: Chaetodon striatus (assembly GCA_029783705.1). Classification (NCBI taxonomy): domain Eukaryota; kingdom Metazoa; phylum Chordata; class Actinopteri; order Chaetodontiformes; family Chaetodontidae; genus Chaetodon; species Chaetodon striatus. The sequence continues at coordinate 3,376,041 of JAPZEB010000022.1, forward strand.
AACAGAAAAAGGCAGCAGGCCTCCTTAAATAACCCTGCTTGGCTTCAAATTGTATCTGCCACACATGAGGAATCAGAGACCAAGAGCCAGATAATCAGGTTTGCTTCCTCTGCCCTCCTATTATGACAAATTAAAGAGGTCCAGAAGCCATATTTTTCCGAGCAGCGGGTTCTTAGCTTGTCATTAGCTAACAGACTGACAAATTGATTAGTATTGATCGCAGCCAAAGCCTTGCAGCTGCCTGCCTTGCCTGTGGTATTCTACAAGGACCTGCAGGAAAGGTCATAACGCGTTCAGAGCAGACTAAAGGATTTCATGTGGCTTTGGGGCCGAGGGGGAGAATCTTAGTAAAGATGTCATGGACTATTGGCTGAAGCAGTAAGGGAGAAAAAGACACATTCAAAGCACTAAGAACAATAAATGTACCAGAATTTCTCTATCGATTTATACAACTTATGTATATATTAATGATTTTTCCCCATATAGACAATGTTGATGTCACATCTATTTAACCTCAACTGTGAACAACAACTGCTTGCATCTTTATTACAGTATGTTTTGTCAATTTTGTCCATCCTTGCAGTTTCTTCTTTGGGAATCAGGCATGTTGAAATCAAAATATCCATTGGACTGCAGTTGTAGAGTGAATGGTCCAGTGGGCAGTTTTACTTCAGCGTTGTATCATGTGAATGAGATTATAGGTTACCCGTGGGATTGTTTTCATGAAACACAGCAAGTGAGGCACAAGAACAAGAATGCATAATGAGAGGCAACCATCTAGTCAGGTATATACGTCTGATTTGTACAGTAGCAAATAAATGTTACAGCCTTGTAACTGCATATTTAAATCAATGTCATGTGCTGTGCCCAAAGAGCCTATTAGTTACCAAAAAAAAAAAAACCCTGAAGAAAATATACTACTTTTTGTCTGTTAGACTTGAAAGACATAACAGAGTCATTTATTCTCAGTCTGTTGTCTTTAAAGCTTGGGTAGACAGTTTAATTTTGGTTTCATTTGGCAAAAATCCCATTATAAACTTTGATAATATTGTAATTCTATTGGACTGAGGAAAAGACT
>JAPZEB010000022.1:3377779-3393229 GCA_029783705.1 Chaetodon striatus
CATAACTCGATGTTTGCCCAAAACTGTGCTGAATGTGTAGATCCTCTGTGCTTCCGGGGGGAAGATGTGTGTGAAACATTCATGTTTTCATAGACACGGATGTAAAATGTAACTGCAACTTGATGAGTTTGAGGAGACATACAATTGTGAGGCGGTAATTCTCATTTCATACATTCTCTGAGGAAGAATGTGAAGATTTTACAGTGTCCTCTTGTTTATTCACATAAAATGAAGGCTATCTGTCTCTCACATAAAGTTGCTAAGCACTGTGCTGTGTGTGCATGTTCTCTGAAAACAACAGCAGTCACTTTAATGACAGCAATGAAAATTTTCTGTTGTGCTGTTACAATAAGTCTTTTTCACTAAGGTGTATAGTAAAACAGCTTACAGGCGCACCTCTGGTGCTTGAGCGTGTTTGACTTGTATTTGTAGTTGTGTGTGCCTGATTGGCTCGCTACGTGTTTTTGCTATACTATCCATTACATCCCACTACAAAAGGCATGCAGGTTGTAGAACAACAAGGGAAGGGACTTTTGCCATGATGCCAGCAGCCTGTATGTGCACTGATACATACCTCAGTCTATCTTTAAGTGGTTATACTGTAAATCCACCTGCTCAGAGGTGGTACATGCTGTGTACCTGCACAGCAATACCTACACTGTACATTACAGCAGTCTTTTTAGATATCTATTCCTCGTGTGGGTATTATGTTGATATCTATGGTTCACTGACAATTCTCAAGTGCATTTTCTCGAGTTGTGCTGCAATAGATATCAGCACATAACAGCATATGGCTTTGCAGGGTATCACTATGCATTGTAGCTTGAAGACATAAGAAAAGATGATATAAATGTGCACATCCACTGTTGTACTTGAGTGTTGCCACTGGTGTTATTCTGCCAAATGCCTCTTTAGATTTGAATTCTTAGCTTTTGGACAGTAGATGCTCTGTATATATTGTTAGAGGAAAATACAAGACTCCAGATTGTTTGTTGTCCAGTGGGAGATGGACCAGTACATTCAGACAATTCTCCTGTAAACTGCAAAAATAGCAGTGCTGGCTTGTTGCAGGTGCAGCTTTCATCGAGCTGATGATGAGGTTCGCTGGGCAGGTTAAAAAAACGAGGGAGGCATTTTGGACCAGGTTGGGCTTTGTTTTTTTTTTCTCCCAGGTTGTCATGGCAACAGCAGCAGTAGGGCATTTTAGGACGCCGTCTCTGGCCAGAAAAACATCTCCAGGGTTCGGTTTAATACAAGAGCCCAGAATGGGAATATTGAGAAACACACAGAAGAAAGCAGAGGGCCATAGAGTGAAGTGAGGCTAAACTACGTATGAATGGCCATTTTCTACCATCATTACCATTTACGATACACAATGTGAGTTTTATGAGTGGGCCAATCATAGTGTGTGCTGGCTGCACTGTTTGTGTATTTGTGTGTAAGAGACAGGCACAGAGAGGCAGAGGCAGGAGAGGAAATAATCATAACAAGGAAACAGACAATTAAATTCTAGATCAGAAATGATACCCAATGATAATATTCTATATTTGCAGGAAAACTAAAAAATTTGATTCACCAATTATGATCAAAGACATCTGTTTTATTCATTTATTCAATGAAGTTTCAACTTATTTTGAGAGTACACCAAGCACTGAGGGTCCCCCAGACCTGGAAATTGCCAGATGGCAATTCTGGGCCAAGTTTTCATCTTTTCCCTAAGATGATGTTTTTGATTCTGACTAAAACATAGCAGCTGCATGTAGAAACCCTTTCTCTTTTCTCATAACTCAAAACATTTCCTTCTGGATCACTTTGAGGACTAATTAGCATTGCATCAAGGGAAGACTCTGTCTGAAATACACGTTGATTTAAAATACCCTCAAACTTACATATTTTGTTTCTTTAAACTTGGCCAACAACAGTGCATTTAGCTGCTGAACAGCAATTCAGACAAGATGTAAAATCAGCCTGAAATGTAAAATGAAAATGTTCTAAAACTAACTAAAAAACACAGCTGATCACAAATGGTTTGCCTCTGATAGATAATAAATGGATGTGAATCATTCGGCTCATGAAATGAGACCATTCTGCAAAGCAGTTTTCACATTGTAAGCCACCCTAGCAGTCTAGTTGGGGTCATGGCAATTTAACCATTAGCTGGCCAGTCAATCAGTCCACCACTTTTGTCCAGACTTAAATATCTAAACAACTATTGGATGGTTTGCCATGAAATTTTGTACAAATGTTCACAGTGACCAGAGGATGAATCCTATTGATACTGGTTAACCACTGTTTGTTTGGTTTTTTTTCTTCTTTTTTACAGAAATGTCTCAACAACTGTAGGATGAATTGACATTTAATTTTGGTACCCAAAATGTCCCCCTCAGGATTAACATATCCTCATAAAATGGTTTGTATGATATCTTATGATTTTGCACCCTACAAATAATGTTACACACATAACGTTATGTACCTAATGTAAAGTTAAGGAGCTAAGGTTTAGGCTTGTTAAGTTACTATGGTTAGATTTAGGAGAAGGAAACTGATGATGACATACCCTAAAACGACTCAAAATTCACTCAGAGTTCAACTGGTTCTGAACACCAGTCTCCTGGGAAAAGTTCTGTGTTTTGTGACCTATCCACTGCCTCTTTATGGAGCTGCTTCCTTCTTTACTCTTGTCTCTTCACCTAGGGCTTAGCTGTAGCTTTACTTTATGTTTACTGCTAATTGGCATGCCATCATTGACTACATTGAGATAACATGGTAAATCACATTAGAATGCTGATGTTAGCATTTAGCTCATTAAGCTTATAAGATAGCTTCCCAGAGTCACTATTGTGGCGTAGACTCTTGGGCACACAACACAGTCAGATTTCATATTTTATTATAAGTAACTATTCCCCAACCATGAAATGAACATACAATATCAGTTAGGTCCTAAATATAAATATCCAAGGCGTTTTAACTCGGTAACAGTAAGGTGTTAACATGACATTTACCTCAGGGCGACACACTTGTTTCGTGAATATCCATGAACTTGACTCCACGGAATTAGGATGAAAAGGTGCTCTGAAAAACGGAGTGTTAGTGGTGTTCAAATGTTACAGTGCAGTTTTGGTGTCAAGGATTTTATTATTCGTGCTGTGTCACCTGCTGCATAAACCAGGTCAAAAGTACTTGCTGCAAAGTGCAAGTGTGTTCTGTACAGCTTTTACTACACAAGCAGATACTATTTAAAAGCTTACAAGCCTCTCTATATTCTGTTGGTCAACTTGACTTTGATTTAATTTCCCAATATATTTAATTTCAACTGCAGTATAACACGCAGTTGGTTGTGCCATCAGTGATTGTCAGCCTAACATAAAACTTCCTCATGAAGAGTCAGGAACCTCCTTTTCATTGTCCTAGTGATTTGCTGCCAAAGTCTTTGTGGCTTCAAGCCAAATATTACTGAGTCTTTTCCTACATTCAGCAACTGCTCTCCTTAGACTAGAGGCATACTGTGACCAAAACACTCATCTCTCTCTTAAAAAAGAGAAAAGTGATTTGATAGGTCATGATTAAAGCCAGGCCTCCCACACCGATAATGTTTTCCTTGTTGTTTTCAGCTGCACTTCTGATCTTAAAATAGCCCCAAACCACACCACAACACTCTGTTTGCTCTCGCTATGGACCACTGATAATGGAAATACAGTGGATTCCAATGTCAGAAAATGACCACCAACAGAGGAAGAGATCCCAGCCGAATTTGAAATCTGAGCTAGAACAGTTTTCCCATCATATAAACATCTTACAGTCTTTCAGTATGTTTGACTCGAGAATAATTATCAAGCTTTTAGTAGCCACTCTAAAGGTCATGATCATTGATCATCGGCATTAATCATGTTGGAACTCTGTAATTCCTCCTATAGACTTTAATGCAGTGGGATAAAGAGATAAGTCATTCCACAAATTGTTGTTAAACCCTTAGAGGAGATTATCCTTGTAAATCTGTCACCCATAATACTATCAGTATTCTGGGCTTGGTCTCAAACCACTTCACAATAGCAAACACAAGTAATCCTAAAACAGAGAGGAAGAGTCTGTTAATCCTTATCATCACAATATTTACTGAGAAATTATAGCATGCTGAAATTGAAGATCTGATGTGCGTACCATTCTTGTCCATTGGAATCACTCACACAGTCTGTTGCTGCACATAAGGTACGCTGATCTAATCTCTTTACGAGAATCAACTAAAAGGATGTAGCAAAGCAGAATATAAGAGTACAATACCTTTTTCCCATCAAAATTAGCTTGCTGGTTTTTAAACATGGGGGGACCTGCTAAAAAAAGTAAGAGATATCTTTCTCATTGCCAGTAGATGAGTATGCCTTATGTTCTTTTTTTTTTTTTTTAGTGTGCCATGTTTGTCATAAGGAGCATGCCAGAAAACAGGGTTGACGTTAGTTAGCAGTAGAAAGCAGCATGGAAGCGTGAGCTGATAAATGCATGTGAGGACTGCAGAGTAGGGATGTTCCTAAAGACTAGTTTTTTGTGACGTTTCAGTGGAAGCTTGAACTTAGACTAATCTAAAAAAAAAAAAGAAAAAACATTCAGGAAACAGTCAAAATGAAGCACAATTTAATCTATAAGGTTCAACATTGCCAAAAACTTATTGCATATGTAGAGCCATATAGCCATTTACATTGTTAATCACATTTTTAAGTTACCAAATCTTATTCTAAATACTGCTGAAAGGCGTGGCACTTTGCACCATGCATTAGGAAAATTACCTACTAAAAAATGTGTGGAGCTTGCACGTTTTTTCTCATGTCAGTGTGGGTTTTCTCCGGGTACTTCGGCTTCCTCCCACAATCCAAAGACATGCAGTTTAGGTTAACTGGTGACTCTAAATTGGCCGTAGGTATGAATGTAAGTGTAAATGGTCGTCTGTCTCTACCTGGTGACCTGTCAATGGTGTACCCCGATGTCATCTGAGATAGGCCCTAGCACCCAGCGACCCCCAACAGGATAAGTGGTAATGGCAAATGAATGAATAAATGAATGAAATAACATTTATTTACTGAGTATTTGACATCCCAACTCATCTCCATCTCACATGTCTGATGCACGGGTGTGCAGACAAACTCACACACACACAAACATATAGACAAACATATTTCCAGACCTTTTGGGATATTCCAGATATGGCTGCTGCCATCTAGCACTGGTGGTGCCATTTGGAGCCAGAGTCAGTGCAGTAGCGATCTCTGTGTTACTGAGTTCCCACCAACACACACTTCCAATAAATCATGAGCAGAACAATTGGCAGAGTAATTGGCTCACTGTCTGGCTCACCACAGTAGAGTGAGGCGTATCCTTGGTCTGTTCTACCAGGAGAGCCGCGGTGTGTTGGAGTGATCCATGATGCCGTCGCCTTACTACACCAAGCACGCCAACCATGACCGCTGTAGGTGTGGTGAATGCTGGGAAGAGGCAGGGACACACCTTGTATGGCTTCGGTGGATCCATTGGTAGTTAATACCTGAAAATCTGGTCTGCATAATATAAAAGTACATTTAATGTGTCTTGGCAACACATCATATAGGTCACACAATATAAGGCCATATTTAATTTATTAATTTATTTGGCATATTTCCCACTAGACATTTTGGCCATTGATATTATCTGCATGTGGTACAGGCCAAAAGCCGGCATATGCTGTCTAACATAAACTCTGCTGCAGACTTGTACCAGTCAACACACTGTCACTCCGACCTCGTCACATATTGAAGTTTTGGTCATGGACTTTCCAAGTCCACATACAACATGCAAGGTACCCTGGGCGCATTGGTTGTTGATGTTCTTGGACACCGTGTAAAGTTCTACCTGTTACATGCATTGTCTTCTTTCAAGACACACTTCAACACCACTGAAAGTTGGTGTTTGTTGGACCCATCCACCACCCCTCACACCTGCCCCACTTGGACTTTCGCCGCCTTAACTTTTGTCCTTGCCCCGCTGGGTTTCACCTTGACGTCAACAGGCACCGTTAAACTATAACGGCAACCAGCTGCATATCATGCTGACGTTAAAGAACGCCTTTTTCCGTTGGTTTCTGATGCTGCAAGTCACTGCCCAAGCACCGACTTTGAATTGAGACCGGGCTAGATGATCAGAGCTGCTTGTTAGTCTCACATGCTGATTCAAACTCCTCCCGTTTTCCTCTGGGTACCTTTAGAAGTTTAACCGATTTATAATTCTGACTAGCAAGGGTAGCAAGGTTTAATCGTCTAGTCCACTAACCATGAACATCCCTGCTTCAGAGTCATTTGTCCTGTAAATTAATGCCGAATGTAACCTTTCCCACTAAAGACAAAAGTCAGATGTTAGTGGGTTTTTATCCAGTGAGAAAGGGGCTTAAGATTAAGATACATGAAGCATGCACTGTACTCGGAAACACATCTGAAAACATAAGAGACATGCAGAGGCACTGACCCCAGAGCTAGTTTAAGAAGGAGAAATTGCTCCAAAACTGAGTTTATAGTTCATCTTTCCATGAAATTGTTCATCTATGTATTAATTTTCCCATTTGAACAAGTCTCTGCTGAGCTGAGTGCCAGATATTGTATTGATGATGTCATTTAGAGAGTAATCTGGGAGCTGCTGGAGAAAGACAGTTACGATGGAAAAACCTTCAGCAGCTGTGATGACTTTACTGGGATGTAGGGACAGTTTCTGATTCACAGCCGAATACCTGGCATTCAAATAAAACCCATTTGAGTGTAATACCTCAAACAAAAATTTAACAGGCTCACTGAGTCAGTCACTTTTTCATTGTCAGTGGACCAACACCAAAATGTCATCTTGTAACATCATCAAACTGCCCAGTTTAGAATGAGACTTGTCCATTTTTTGTACATCTTGACTTTATTGTTAGAATTAATGAAGTAGAACAATGTAGATTTTATATAACAGTAGATTTTCCCTTAAAGCTCACCACACTCACAGTTTTATGCCACAGACTTACAGGAAAAGTGAGCATTAAACAGTGAGGCAAAGGCAAATAGCTTACAGCAACCCACAGAAGGGCCACTATAAATGGTGTGGAAATGGAAGATGTTCACAATATCACAGAGGTCACCAGCATGACCACAGAGAGGAGGAAAGCTCTGCAGGGCAGACACAGAGGCTGACACACATTGTAACAGCTGCAGCAAGTGTGTGAGTCTACTTTAACCAGGGCATCTATGCTTTTTCATCTTAACATTATACTGGGGTAAACATTTTACTTTATGTGGAGACCTGAGAAAATCACTGAAATCAATGTGATATTGATATACAGTATCAAAACACTGCAGATTTATGCAGACAGGCCTTTTTTAAAGCAGACTTTTTATCTTGTCATGGTAGGAAAGGCACAGGTGTTGCTAATAACATTTACAATGTCTCTATTCAAGTTTCCCAGAAAGCATGCACAATACAAGAAACCTGAAACTAAAGCAGATAAAATGTAATTCAGCCATCATTACTTTGGTTATTTCCAACTGTGCTTTCCTGTCAACTGTCAAAAAATCTTCTGTTGAAAAATGCTTGTTATGCATCATATAATCAAATGCGTATTTTTTAAATAACAATTTGTCTGGGATCATTATCATTTTGAAAAATTATAACATGATATTACCATATTATCACAATATGATTCCACTAAATGTAATTTTACATTTTTTTGTTACATTATCTAAACGTAGAGAGAACAAGTGACTAGTTTGAAAAACAAAAAGAAAAACAGTCATTAAGTGTTTCAGATAGTGGGCAGTTTCTAAAAACTTTGCTAACACCTTTTATTATGCCACTACATGTTCTTTTTCTGCACCCAAATGAAGCTCAGCATAAGTTCAATCAGGAAGACTGTCTATATACTATATTCATACATAATTCTCTCTCTATTCCACTCTCAGCAGCAGCTTATGGGTGTTCCCTCTCTTAGTTAGCCAATCAAATTTTGCCATGATCTTCTTCAACCATTCATGTTACAACTGCTTAACTTTAATGGTGCATTCCAATACCATACTACCATACTATTTAGTATGCCAGAAAAAGATGCATTATATCCCATTACAAAGTATGTGAAATGCAGTATGCCAAAAATACCAGGATGTTCTATTACATCTGGTTCCATTTTTGCAGTATGCAAGCCACCATGCTTTTCTGGCTATTCTGACCCACAATCCTCAACGCAGCGGACGATGCGTCACATCAAATGAGCCGCAAACAGGTGACAGCTTGAAGCCCCATTGACAGCTGTTTGACACTTGATTGACAGCTGTCAAAAATTGCAATGATAGATGACAGCACATTCAGGTGTCTGATGACCAGACGATTGGTAATAAAAGGAATATTAACATCAGGACCGTCCGGGTTGATCTCCGTTTGAGGCGAGCTCGGTGAGTTGCATTTTGTTTTATTTCCATGGTAACGGATAGATGAGTAAGAGGGTCAAAGTTCAGGGCGTTACATTATGAGAAAGTAGCATGTCTTGATGGTGTGCGACCGCATGCATGGTACGTACTTTTTAAGTGCAGCAGCAGCAGTACCTGCAAAAAGTAAAAATAAAAGTTTGCGATTTTGAACAAATTCTCTGCTCCTGTCAGCTGTTATTTTAGGTGGAATCATCATACCTTCCTCCACCCTATTCACCTCCAGTCACCTTATCCAGAGCCCCGGACAAGCTAATCACAAGCCCACTCCTCTTCATCTCATCTCATCACAATCATTATCACCACAAGCATCTAAACTCCATAGGGGGGGGGTTCCCTAATCTACTATGTCTTTACCACCCTCCTGAAATATATGACATCACAATGGGGTCTAATCACCAAAGACTTTTCACATTTCTCATCCTTATATGTAAATGTACATAAATATTATTTTCTCTCAGAACAAGTCTCTCTTGTATTGAACTTGACACCAAGTGAGAGAAGAAAAAAACACAGTCTAACAGCTTTTGTACAATTTTGCAAATTATCCACTCATAAAGCCTGCGATCTAAAGAAAAAAAGATTAAGTAAATAGAAGATAAATTTCACCAAAATCCAGTTACTGTTATGCTTTCAGTGATGGATAAAACGCTCCTGGACAGCTGCCCACTTCTGCCGGTACACTCTGCCTAACAACAAAAATTACTCCATGTTGGTGTATACTTGTCTTGTTACCTCTGGCATGTCCTTTTTCTTTTAACTTCCCTGTTTGTTTCGGATTAAAAACAAAACAAAAAAAATCCATTAGGTGTCAACACAGTGACCTTTTCTATCTTTAGGAAAGACAACGTGGCCTTGCATGATGCTGTGAGCTGATCTTATTATATAAAGGTGAAAATTTGTGTCTGCTAGTGGTTGCAGAAACATATGAGGTCACAATGAACATTAAGAGTTATCCCCTGGGGATGATGAGCACATGCTCATTACAATCATTAGGAATCATCTTGTGAAGATCATGAATGCTCATACCTAATTTTATGGCAATCTGGCTAGTATTTGGCAAGGCATCTTACTTTGGGTACAATTATCGGACAAAAGTATGGTCTGAGCAACCGATGGAAGTATCTTGTATCTGTAGGCCATGTTCAGAAGGACAACTTTGCTGCATGAAAAAAACATGCCCCCCCACAATGACACAGTGGGGTTGCTGTCTGAATACCCACTCAGGCTCAGCAAGCAGGCGAAAAAATGTTTTTTTAAACCTTCAAAAACAAGTTGAACTCTAGAGCACACACACTGTACTGTAGACATACTTCATATGTCGTTCTGACAGATTGAAAGCTAGACAGTATTCACACACACAGAGGACATCAGACAATCACAAAAATGTGATGAGCAGGTACACGTGCTAGCCATCCAGTTAGAGAAGAGCAGCCTCACTGTGGATAAATAAGTGAACATCCCCAGAGACTTTCCAAGGTCACCCAGAGAACTCAGTCTGTGTCACAGCTTTAAACTGAGACCAGCTGCTGCTGCCTGGGCCATATCTGGACCAAACACTGTCTACAATACATGCTGCTAACCAGGCACTGTATGTGTGTGTGTGTGGGTGGGTGGGTGTGTGTGTGTGTGTGTGGGGCACATTTTCTTTTTATACCGCTAAATAAACAAATCCGTGGAGTCAGTTCCCAGACTCATTACCTCCAATCCTGGTGGTCTCCATGGGTCAGCAGCTATTATCTCAGTGGCTCGTTGGTAACAGAGTCTTTATAGCACATACTGTATGTGCCTAGTTTGAAAAACTAGAGGCACGGAAAGCCGTCCAGGGCATACTTACAAATTATTAATAAACACTGAACCAGCATTTTGCAAGTCATGTTTGAATTCCTGTAAATACTGAGTCAGCAATGCCCTTTGCATTTTCTGCAGTTGGATGTGTGTGAGTGAAGATAGACTGACCTCCTTACAGCCGCCTCCAGTTGTTTCTTTCAGCCACTGGTAAAATCTGCTTTAGTTGTTAGGCATTAAAGTACTTCTGATTGACTGAGAAGGAACAGCCAGAGTTGAATGAGGCATCACTGATGTGTTTATCTGACATTCTTCACTTCTGTTTTTCACCACAGACCTCGTTCACGTGTAATGATTTGAACGCCTGAAAACTAAATGCTGGATCATTTTGGCTCAGTTAACCTTTATTGTTCACTCCAATCAAATTAGCCTTGTAGGCTTTTTTTTCCATAATTAGCCCTCATTTCCATACGGGCCAGAGGCTGATCTCGCACCAAACGAAGGCTGGAACAGACACTTAGGGAAGGAAAGTATCAAGGAGAGAGGCGTCACGGCCTCCGGCAATTAGCGAGGACCCTTCTGCTGCTCTGGATGGGAATGTTATGACAGCACTTGATGAGACATTGCCACCACACAGAGCTATTCACCAGTGAGACACGTCCCTGTGGGCATGTACACCACCAAGACAATCAACTGGGGGCTAATTTTCCTTATTTATCATCAACACAACAGTTGTGGGTGTGATAGCGAGCTGTCTTCCTCAGGGGATTAGTGGTTGCAACTGAAGTAATACAAAAACATCAGCATCAATTAGTCCCGCTCTCCTCTCTGATCTGTAGCCTCATCTCCAGCAGTGAAATGGAGCAGGTGATCCAGATTGTGTGTGTGTGTGTGTGTGTGTGTGTGTGTGTGTGTGTGTGTATTTGGGAGCATGCTTAAACGTCCACCTGCCCTGCAACAAGGCTCTCTCTCGGCAAGGCCATACTAAGGGGCACACAGACACACACAAACACTATGTCTGGTTTAATCCAAAACGGCACATTGACCCAAATGGCCGTGTTTTTGTTTCCCCGCGGCCCTCTTTGATGTTAATGTCCCTGTGAATTATTTATCTGTGTGTTCTCTTTGCCTTCTCCTCATGCTCTCTGAAGGAATAAATCAAAAGAGCGAGGCACACACAGAGAACAGACAGGAGGATTTATCACGGGGAGTATTGTTTAGCGCGCTGACCTCCAGGCCCTGCTATATACACATATCTGTGCTTTGCAATCAAACAACCGCCTGTTCTCACAGGGCTGAAACAGACACACACAAAACACACACAAATACTGCGCTGCTTTCTTGGTGATTAAAAAAAGGACTTGTATTGTTTTTACCCTTGGCTCTTATTTCCGCATACATGATCATTCTTAGCAAACAATGTATCTATTGTGTAATGATCATAGATTATGTGGAGAAGATGTACTTTCTTCTGTGTCTTATACTAATGCAATTTGCTCTACATATTATTTATGGTTGACAGAGGCTGAGATAACCATTGGAAACAGTTTTGTCCTTTAACACCAGCAGATTTACACAAATACATGCACATAGAAACATGCATTCTCACATTATCTCCATTTGACCTTTTCCATCGATGAGAGCAACATGATACAGAAGCTGTTTAGCACTCATCAGCCTTTTACATGTTGTATACAAATGTAGGAAAGAAGTAAACAAATAGAATACAGCACAAAATCGTATTTTTAACTTTTTTTTTTTGTTTTCAGACTTAGTATTATGACCAAAGTATTGCAGAGCATGTATCTGCATCAATCCCATCAGTCATCATCTGTAATGGGGATGAGGTTGATGACATATTACAAGAGAGGGTTTTTTTTTTAAGTCAACACCATTACTTTTTCCAAGCATTTACTGTTGCTTGTCCCAACAATAAAACAGTTGATTTTATATGTCTCTACATAAATCCATCCCGACACAACATGCTGTTGTCTATTTTGTAAAATACAAGTTAGTTGCTATTTCTCATTATGTTCATCGTGATCACTGACAGCTTACTTGCATCAGCCCGTTTTTTCCCCTACACTTGGCAGGTTGGAGGGTTGTAATTTCAAGCTCTGGCACTACTGATTCACTTTTGTTTTGCTCACAATGGAGATTGTCTGGAGAGCGATGAAGCACTCCTGGTGAGTAGAAGCAGGGTGGGGATTCTCCTGCAGTCCCTTATTATACCATGTTCTTTACCATGTAGAAGAAAGGGGGCTGTAGAAGATATAAAACCTCTGATTGCAGCAACACTGATAGCACTAATGTCATTGTTAGGGACCAAGCAATGAGTCGACAAAGATGCATGAGTTGTTGACAGAACCCTGGGTTTTTATTTACCCAAAACATGCATGAAATATTCCAAACCAAGAACTGAACATCTAGGCCTATAAAAGAGGTCAACATAACATAACTATAGTCAACATAACACCCCTAAACAAGGTGTGTAAACACATTGTGTAGGGGTGCCTGGTTTGGGCCACAAACTTGCCTTTCAAAATGACACACAGGGGAGCATATGTAATACATGAGGGGTAACCAAAATGGATGGCAACTACAACTAAAACCAAAGAAACATGATTTGATCCAATGAGTTCCTTCCAGGATTTAAGAGTCCTTAGCCCTCAGCCACACTTTTTGCTCTACTGGGAAGTGATCTCCCGAAACAACCATGGTAACTCAAAGACAAAGAAACAGATGATTAATATCAAACTATTTGCCTGTGTAACCTTGCAATGCTAGAATGTGTACACATAAATTAGACGATGTAAGGTTAAAAGCAAATCAACAGATTCTAAATCAGACCAACTGCGTGATGTTCAACGTTCAGGTATGGTTGACAATAAATGAAATTAATCTGTGTAAAAGTAACAAACTAATATGTTTAAAGACTATGAATTGGGAAACATTGGCTATCACAGTCCTCTTACAAAGTTCAGTTTTTTGAACATGGCTTTTCAGACTTTTTATTTCTGTCCATCTGAAATTTTGCCTTCTGACATGAAAACTGTCTCTGACTGATTTTTTTTCCAGCTGTAGCTAGCCTGCTAATTTAGTACATGAGTTGGTTGAGAAACACAGTCTCTTTATAAATGAGAATCTTGTGAAAGATGTATTAAAGGAATACCTCATTCAAAAAATGATCATTAGTATATCTGTTTCTTATCTCCTGTTACAGTGACATGTGAAGAAAACTTCAGTAAACAAAGAATCCAAAAACTAGGAAAATTTTTAATGCATCTTGTGCAGTATAATTTCAAGTTATGTGTAGTACCCCCCAAACACATGCATGTTTTCTAAAACCTTCATACTTAAAAATACTTCCACATAAACGGTATTGTGCATGAAAGAGTAGCATGCCTGGGTGAGTGTGTGCAATTGAACTCTGCTCAATAGATTGCTCGAGCAGAGTTCAAATGCATGCACTTGCTCAGGTGTGCTACTCGTATGCATAAGTGTGGCCCACTTTTATTGTAATTTATCAAGAATTTACTCTCTTTCTGGATTCTTCGTTCACTATGGAGGCATGCAGGAAAACAAAGTTTTCTACACAAATTCAACATAACAAGGAGTGAGAAATTTCTGAACAAATGATCTCTCTGTGGTTGAAGTACTCCTTTAAATCTGCACCTGACTGCAACATACAGTACATGATATCACACGAAAAGACTGACTTTAAAGCCAGGCAAAATGTCATCACCCTCACCTTTTAAATATTAATGTGGAATACTTTATTGCAGTGTAGGAATATGTTTTGGTCCTATAAGTCCAATAAAGAAACATGCAAGAACTGATGTGATGAGTTTAGCAAACCTTGTGCTATATGGGCTACCTTTCCCGTTGGTGGAGTGTAACCCTTCCCATTTCCAACAGAGAGCAGGACAGAGCTGCTGCCATTACCCTAAACTCTACTGGCACCCATAACAGACTTTCAGATAAAAGGGAAATGAAATGCAACACAGTGTATGTGCTAGTTATAGGCTTTAATAACATAACCTGTAATCAGACAAACTATCATAGCTAATCATGAATGCTCCTTGGCTTTGAAAGTAACACTTGGTTACTGCTATTGGAAGCCAGACACAACAAATAGACATATTTTTTTTAAAGCGGTAAGCTGTAGGTAATTAGAGGAGAGAGCCAATAGAAAGATGAAGTGAATCTGTAATGTATCACCTGGCTAAAAAACTGGTACGTTGGCACTACCTTTGCTTAGCTGGCTAGAGAACAAGGCTTTTTTCCACCCTTGCTGAAATACATAGCAATGCAGGTATCAGTTACTGCACTGTCTCTTATCACTGAGCAGGGACTGAAAATGAGTTGAAAGCTATACAAAGTGAAGTTTAAAGGTTAGAAATGTCAGAAACAGAGGAAAGAAACAGTGTAAAAGTATTGGTATTGATCCGCTATCCCTTCCCTTTGTAGATATCTCCCAATCAGTTTGTGTTATAGAGAAAGGGGAAACAATCATTCAGCTACAGGCGCCGCACATTATTAAATGACATATCTAGAACAGGACTCTGTGGGGTGGTGAAACTTCCAGGTCCATGATTCTGACGTTACAGATGTGCCAGTCGGGCTTTGCCAGCAGTGGAGGAGAATAGCTGCTCATCATCTCACGTCCTGGCCTCCTTTCCACAGCTCGAGCTCAGACCAGCCAATCCCCACAGTCTAATTGGCCTACTTTAACACTTACCTTCCAGTGGTAGCCACTGTGCTGCTGTGTGTGCAGTTCAGCTCCTGTGGGGGATTGCTCAATGATGGTAGATCCCAAAACGAGGCTTCTAGATTAAACACTACTACATCAAAACTGTGTGCCTAACTTCTTTACCTGTAGTAGCTGCTCTTTAGTATTGTATGTACAAAGGGTTATTTACCTGCTTTTGGTACCTTCTATATCCTTAGTGTTGCTTGTTTCTGTCATGAATGATTTCCAGAAAATCTCAGGTTTTCTGCAGGTATTTTGCATCCACCAAAAATCTCACAAGAGCTGAACTCAGTATTCATGAATGAACTTTAGCTGTGGGAGAGACACAAAAAAAGATGATGCTTCCCTGAGGCAACATGCAGTGTAGCCCTCTGTGTGTGTGTGTGTGTGTGTGTGTGTGTGTGTGTGTGTGTGTGTGTGTGTGTGTGTGTGTGTGTGTGTGTG
>JAPZEB010000022.1:3393329-3403609 GCA_029783705.1 Chaetodon striatus
TGTGTGTGTGTGTGTGTGTGTGTGTGTGTGTGTGTGTGTGTGTGGGTGTGTGTGTGTGTGTGTGTGTGTGTGTGTGTGTGTACATCTGCCATGCTGCCAGCTGCTGCTCAAGATCAGCTAGATCGCAGTAATTGGTCTGGCCCTTTTTGATTTGCGCTTCTAGTATTTTTAGTCATGTATCAAGCATGTCTCCCAACATCACAAAGCAGATCTTGAAGCTCTGCAGCTCAGACATCAGCTTGTGAAATTCTTACTTCTAAAACATTTCAATCCTCAGACAAGAGGGAGAATCATCACTGCTTTAGAGCTGCTTATTATCAAAATGCCACATAATTTACAAGTAATCATGGAGTAATGAAAAATATGTATAATAGTATAGTAAATTGTAATAAAATGCATGTAAAATCATTTTAATCTGAAATATCTTAACAACACTGAATGCCACTAAAACTTTGTACACAGTCCCCACCAAATGATTTTATTGTTTTGAGTGTAATCACTTTAGTGATACCCTGACCTTGCCATCATAAGGTCAAAATTATAATTTCACCAATACTTTGGTTTATGACCATCAGCCTCAGCTGTAATTGTGCTTAATGTTAATTAGCAAATGTTAATAGGAAAGTAAATCACAAGTCACATCATGATACGATATGATATTGATTCTTACAACAACAATACGGTATTTGCTGATATCACAAAGTCTGCCACAACATGATTTTGATTCACTTAAATTTAGGGGCTTGCGATCAGTATGATACAATATCAGTAAATATCCCTATTGACTTTTTCTTTGCCATTGTTTGCCTGGAGCTAAGCTGCTAGCACTGTTTGAGTGTTTAGACAGGAGGTGGGCTTGGACTGAAATGGTGACACAGACATGCCATGGGAATTTCAAAATAAAGGCATATCTTAAAGAAGGCAATATGTGTCGATGTTTTCACTTGGCATCGGTGATATTATATCACTGATGACTGAATCGATATAGTGATTCAAAATGATGTCTCATTACATCCCTAAATGTTAGCATGCTAACACAATAAACTAAGATGGTTAACAGTGTACCTGCTAAACATCAGCATGTTAGCATTGTCATTTTGCACATGCTAGCATCCTGACATTAGCATTTGGCTCAAAGCTCCAAACTTTTTTTTTTTCAAATTTAACTCAATATAATGTAAAAGTTTATTTGTTCATATTCATTCATATTTGTTGTGCTAGTATTTATGGCAGCAGCATCATGTTTATGCATCTGACACAATATAAATTAAGTGTTTCATAGCAATTATTGGACAGGACAGGTAGGATATTTGTTTCAGACTGCATATCTATTGCAGTCGATATCCATAAGCAAGTACAATTGATAACAAAAGTGGATAACTACATCAGGCATGTGGCTAAAATGGCAGTAAGTTAAAGTAGACATGGTTCATTAGAACATATGGAGTTGTATTTTTCATTTTCAAACACTTGTTAGGCCCTGGCTCACCCCACGACACCCTTTGTCCCCACAGAAAGCCACACTGGAGTTAGGTCAAAGACCAGGCCTGGTGCCCGGGGCCAAATTGAATTACCATGATTGCCTAGTCTTTTATAATTAATTTGCAAAGGGCTTAAGGGCCTTAATAGCTGTGAGGAGCACAGGCTTGAAGGACAAACACTAATTAAAAGTTGCCAAGGATCAGGAGTATGCCACGGTGCAGGATGACTTTTCTGTTAGAAAGAGCTGATTATAATTCTGCACTGGGCCTCCACAGGCTCTGCTATCATGAGAGTTCACACTTCCCTCCATAGAAGACAGGGGATGTATTATAAGTCAGGCTTAAAAGACATATTGGATGTAGGCAGGTCATAGTGCCACTGTAGTGCAGGTTTTGACCTCTAATGCGGGGGTGGAAGGAGCTCCAGTTTGGAGCTCTTATGTGTGATTACCTCTTTTGGCAGGATGCTGGGAATTTGCCGTTTAGCACAGAAGCTTGCGTTTTACATGAGGCATTTAGTGACTGCTCTTGTGCTGCTGCAATGAACCCAGAAGAGAATTAGAATTAGCATAAATTCCTGGATCACACTGAAGCCAACTATAAGGAGGAGTGTTAAACCGGGGCGACTCTCGTGAATTCTAACAGTCCTGTCCTGAATGATCAAGAATGATAGAGAAGAGGTGGATGGAAAGTAAAGCAGTACCAAGGCTTTCCTGCCTTGCTTGATGTTTGCCTACATTTGTTTATAGTATTTAAAAAACAGTGACTGGTGACATAAATACAGGTCAAAATGAATGAGAACACACACAAGTTATATATCCACCTGAACCTTTGCTTGGTATGCTGTGGTATATTTCTATAAAGTCAAGAGGATGTTAAGGTTTAGGGGAGCTGTTGGTCCTGTGAAATGTTCCCATATTTATTCTCTGTGTGACTCAGAGTCTCAGAGCTCACAGTTATAAAATATAACTTAGCTTACATCTTCACCGCAGGAACAGATTGCCAAGCTAATGAAAAACTCCCACGGCAGTCTAGATTAACTTCTTCCAGGGTTTTGTGGAAGTCAAGTCCTCAATTGCTTTTCTGCCGCTGGCACTCTATCTCTTCCTTTTCTTCCTCTCTCTATTTCCTCTTCTCTTTTTTCCCCCTACTTTCACCTGTAGAGTAGTGGCTGCTGTCTCCAAGGGGGAAAAAAAGCTTATTGAGTCAATTGAAGCAAAGAGGAAATTAACAACTACTGGCTGGCTGGTTTTATTGTTTTGTTTGGAGACAAATGTGGCTATATCCTTGCTGGAGAATTGAGGGAGTGCTTTCCCTGGGCTCTCTCTCAATTGCTTTGTGTTTTTATACACACATTGCTTCCCTTGTTCAGCTTTTTTTTTCTCTTGCTCTAATTGCTGAAGTTGCTTTTAGTGCAAACCAGAGGTCTGACCTTCTTCTTCAGACCTTAAAAAGGTTCAGTTTGGAATTTATTTGACCACAAATAAAATCTGGATGTAATTCAAGTGCTTTTGGGGGTTGAGAAGGAGAAGGAAAATAAGTTTTAGGAACCATTCTAAGCCGTCGTAACTCATCACGCCGGTGTTCTTGTGTTTGCCAAATATCACTCATCATTGTAAGCTTAACATTATTGTTGTAGAAGTAGGAGCAAGAGTTACAAGTTGTTTTGGCTTGTCCGGTCAGTTTCTGAAAAGAAAATGATTTTCAGCAGAAGGTTAGCTGCTATGCCTAAGTGTAGTGGGTCCCCAAAATTGATGAAATTATTGCATTCATTCCATTTGTGCTTGTTCCCTTGACACATTGTTCCTCATACAGGAAGATTGATACTATTGTTACTGAGCCTTGGCTGATCAAAGCACACATGCCACAGTGTAACATGCAGTATTTGGGTTGAAATCTTGGCTGCTAAACACATTGGGTCTGATTCATGAAACGTGAGCAAAACAAATTTGAGTGTAAAGTGTTCGTAGAAGGAAATTTCCATGTATTTCGGCATTGTGTCAGTAGCTCCAATCTTTTTGTAGGTACAAACAACAAAATCTACACCTGCTTCCGACTTCTCATAGTACTTATGCATAAAAAAGGAATGCACATAAATATTGCGTGTCATTATTAGAAATTTCAATTTTATCGTAATTTTTTTTGTGCTCTGTTATGTTAACAACACACAGATGCCTTTGAAACACATAAATTAAACATGACAAGAGATTAGACATATATACATATATATATCACATTTAGCTAAATTTTGCAGATTTGAGCTTCAGATTAAGTTTCTCAAAATGTGAATGAGTTATTTAAATCGACTTAATACATGTGTTTTCCACATTTCTGCCATTCCGTTCTGGAGTTATGTTGCTGTCTCCGTCAGGAATAATTCCTGAAAGAGACTGGGGAGAGTCTCTTCCTGTAGCTGTTGTGGTTTGTGTGTGTGTGTGTACTTTTTTTGCATCAAGTTTCATATCAAACCATTTTTGTTTAACCTGTTCTTAAAACAGAGGATTAACAGCACCTGTAACCTCTTTCCAGGCCTTTGATTTACCTGTCCCTGTCACAAAATTATATATGTATCTTCTCAACTTCACCCAAAATAACTTCAATCTCAGGAATCTCTGAAAAACATTTCCTTTCTATTCCTCTCTTTCTTTGTTGCTCCATGTTCACAGGTCGACAGGATGCATTTATCCATAATAATTATCACCTCCATATATGGTGGTCACTGGCTATTCATGACTAGCAGTAGCGCTCTGTTAATTTACGATTGATTGGCATTCATGAACATTCACACGTGCCTATGATCAAATTCAAGCCTTCTGTGGCATTTATGAATCTGGTGTAGGTTTTAAGTGACACATGTTTTTTTTTATGTGCAAATCTACTCAAAGATTTACCAACATTTCATGAATGAGACCAAATGTTATCTTTGACATCCCTTATATTTTTGACAGTTTTCATTTGCCTCATTTGTGCACAACTAAAGGTCAAGTTGCTCATTATGTTGGAAACAGCTGTATGTCTGCTTTGGGGGCTCAAAGGTGACTTCATCAAGAATGAGAAAATAACCCCTTATTATGCCATCAAAGTTCTGTCAGTTAGAGTTCTCTCAGGAAATGTGAAGTTTTTGGAGCTTGACTCGTACTAAGGACTAGTTTAGTAGTCCAAGGAAAATACTTGAACCGGGGCCCTGCGCAACTACACTACGCCACTGGTGTTTAACAAGAGGTGTTCGAAGCGTGGTAATCAAACAGATCAGATTTGAATGATGATCACAATTTGAAACAGTAATACTAGTCGTTGGTTTATTGTGAAACTGTTTCATACCTATTTTCTAATATTTAGTCCAAACAGTCCTTCTCATGTAATCCATGTAATCCACTCTGAATATCATAGCAATAACTCTACTTGGACAGGATGAGACTATTTGTAGTGATGGCGGAAAATCCGATCTTAAATATAATTAAATCTGTGTTTTCATGACATGTAGCATCTTCTGCTGTGCTGATATAAAATCTAATTGTGGCACTTCAATGCATTTTTCACAACAGACTGGTGCCCCACAGTAGCATCAACAACACCGAGACATTTATCATTTACCAGCCTGCTGTTGACATATTAATCAACATGTTTTTCATCAATATCCCTTTATTCGATGTCCCCTGTCATCACTGTCATTTTAACAAGAAGAGGCGTCCGCCACAGGAAGGCTTATTCGCAGCTTAATTGACTGAAGCCAGTTCAGATCATTTGAGGCTAACCACACTTTTTCACAATGAGGTTTTGATGAGCTCAAATCAATGGTGGGCAGGGGGAGAGTGTTGCATGTAGTGCTCATTAATTCAATCTTCATACATCCCAGATGCTTGAGTCAGAATAAGAGGAACAGGAAGGCTATTGATCGTTCTCTGGCGTGTGGCCAGACTACACAGCAGTCTGCATTTTCAGTACTAGAAAAACACAAAAACACATAATGACCCTCTCTAAATGTTCCATCTAAACAGCATAATACAATTTTTATCATCTGCAGGCTTAGCTGGCTCTAACTACTAGCTACAAACTAGAAACTCCACCTTGTGAACTGAAATGATTTGCATAACTCAGGGGGGAAGAAGCATTCACATTACTGTACAATGGGTTTAGAAATTTGGAAAGGCCATAATTTAGATCTTGTTTGCGCTCTCAAAATAGCATGCAGATGACTTCGCAAGCACCAAGCCAAACCAGGAAGGCACAGATACTCTCTCTGTTAACAGTGCACAGGAAGACTTTATTCTGGAAATGCTACATATTCGCTTTGGGAGAAAATCATTACTTGAAGTTCATTATTTTTTAGCCTGAAAATATAGGACTTCCAGTCTGTGAAGGCATTAGCACTTTCTTACCCGACTACAACAATAGAGTATCTTTTCTTTCTGTCCACACTGAGCGTATCTTTCTGTTGTATAATAATCTCACTCCTTGAGGCTCTCCTGTCTGGCTCTTCACACATCTGCACAAGGCTATGCCAGCAAGTGGAACTGTTTAATTTACAGAGGGCCTTAAGATAATATTTACATAAGCAGTGTTGAAAAGAAACCTTGCAAGCCCTAAGGTTATTAACGGTAATTATGCTTCATAAACCCATGCCCTTCCCTTGCCAAACACACTTGTGGGCCCTGCGGCTCTTATTTGAAGTTTGCGAGCTTGATCACAGCGAAGAGAACCGTGTAGATATACAGATTAAGAGTCAGCAACATCCACCCACTTACGGGCTTAAAAGAGGACAGTGTTACTGGGTGTATTCAGGCACATCAAAGCCTGGTTGTGCTATGAATGGAGTGATACATTGTCTGAGCGATGGGATGTGACAGCGCAGATACAGACTGTCGCTGACATGCCTTCCATCCTGGATTACCAGTGAGTCAGGCTGCGAGGAGTTTGCTTCTTGGCTGCGCCTCTGGAAGCAAGCCAAGCTAAAATAACTTGCCTACCCCACACACTCACCACCCCTACAACATACTTCACTGTATGTTTATTTGCATTGGGAGTAATGACTAGGAGACGGCTCCTTTCCCCTTACAGCTCAGGTTTTTGTACATAAAAAGGTTTTCTTGGAAAGCGTGAAAGTGAGAGCCAGGGCTCCTTAAAAAGCTTGATAGTATCCTTCCTCTTGAAATCAACATGAGGAAAAAGGAACTCTGCTGTGAAATGCTCAAAACCGTATTTCTTTTAAAAAGGAAAAGCTTAAAGTTCAAGGGATGACCCAGTGACTGAGCAGACTAAGGTACCTGTTATGTGACCATGACATCTCAAACTTAGTATATTAGCATGTCAGCATTTTCAACTACAACTGCACTTGATCTGTTTTTTTTTGGTCTTAAACCAAAGTAAAAGACAGATTAATAATTTGACTCCATAAAGTTGGGATCATCAAAATCAATAAAACTGATCAGCAGGGACTGTGAACATCTGAACAAAGATTTATGCCAATCCATCCAATAGATGCCTAGTTATTTAACTGAATAAATGAAACCCCGGAATGATGGTGGCACAGGAGGAAACAGTAGGGGACCACCAAAGACTTGGAATTTAGGAGGACCTTGAATATCTACATAGAAAACGTAGTTGTCAAGATATTTCACGCTAAACAAAAAAGTCAATTTGATAGTGGCACTTGAAGATAAGTCAGGACATAACCAAAGGAGCACTAGTAAGATGCATCCTCTTGGGACTATGAATGCTTTTTAAACCACATTTCAGCGCAATCTATCCAATAGATTTATTTCACTCCAAACCACAATTGTCATCTACTGATGGTGCTGGAAGAAAGGTTATAGTCATGAGGATCCATCCTCTAGGGATCATATCTTTCATGGCAATTCATGCCATGCCCAGAGCTCTGCCACTAGCCTGACTAATGCTTTTACTGGGAAACATATAAATCACATATTTAAATCGCAATGTTGGGCTCAGTGGTCGATTACTGTCAGGACAATGGTAATCTGCCCAGGTACGGACCCAGTACCGTTGAATGCACCTGCTTACATGCAGCTGTTATTCATAAACATCCTGTTAAGGAACAGTACTTGTGGATGTAGCCTTTTCCTTGATAGCAAGCCATGAGTCACTAACACTGCTACTGTAGATCTTTCTATGCTGCAAGTGTAAAGCCTTGAATTGAGAGCTGATGAATAGGCAGGGAAGGCTCTTATCAGGGGCAGCTGCGAGAGTCATTTATCAGTGGAGAATAATGGAAGCGAAAGGAGATGATTGGAGCAGTCGGCCTATTGCTCCACAGTATAATAGGCCTACATATTCTCAGTGTCCTGGAATAACTCTGTATCTCCATCTCTGTCACTACTGGCATTGTGCAGCCGTTGCAGAACAGGTATTAAGAGCCAAGAATCTGCCATATGAAAAAATGTTTAGCAACTCAAGGGACAGTGTGTGAAAAGGGTAATTATACAACTCACAATGAGTTTGGTGATAGAATAATGAGTATTGTCTAAATTCTTGACGGAGACAGTATCAGAATCACATTCAAGTCATTTTAGTTGTGAATTCTAGTATGTGTCCAGGAATTTATCTAGACGACACATTTGCAATCTAGAAAATTGACTTAAAGACATGTATGAAATAATATCAGCAAAGTAAGCCTCTGGCTAGCTTGTCAATGAAGGTCATTCCACACTTCAGACATGGTAGTTTATCAAGGATCACATAAAAATATAATCAAAGTATTTTGAGTTGAGTTTTAAGCCACTTTGGCTTCAAGATTACGCTGGCTTTCATTAGTTTCTTACGAATCTATTTCGATATCATTTTGGTGATGATTTCATCTAAAACTTTCAAGTGTTTCGTCCCATTTTCATGTAAATCCTTAAAGGAGGGAAATTTTCGCACTTTGTGTTCACCAAACTGCTGTATAAGGAGCTCTGGTCCGCTCTTGCGTCCAAATACAATTTTCACCTGACTCAGCAGTGACTCAGAGCTTTTCTAGTGGTAAACCCGCTGTCTGACAAGGCCCTGACCCTTCTGCTCACTGAGTAGCTTCAGCACTAAGCAAGATTTCTCTATCTGCTTTTGGAAGAGTGCCACCAAGACATCCCCAGTGATCCCAGAGATATGCTCTGTGGCTTTCATGTCCCTTTGGTTTGGCTGCAGTTGTAGATCCTGCTGCTCTCCTGTAACAGCTTTCTCTGAGGATGCAACTGTGGTCACCTGCTCTATTCCCTCCTATACATAATCTTATAGGGCCTTGTTTTATACTTCTTTTACATTTTTTCAACAGGCAATGATATTTCTGAGGTGGTGCAGTTAAATTGTTGCTATTATATTGATTCATGACAATTAGGGTCCATTGAGAGCACTTAGAATTTATGGGGGATTTGGATTTTGAAACACATGCAAATGTTGAAAACAGGTGTGTGATTGATGAGGCATGCATCAGGTTTAAGCCTTAATTATTTCCAGTGTTTGATGTGTGCAGATGTGCTCACAAGTGAAACATGATGGTATTCATGTTTGTACCACTCAGTACATATTGTACCAGGCTGCACAGTGCTACAGATGTGTCCTCCTGTGAACTCTACTCTGAACTGCATTATTCCCGCAGAGCAAAAGAACACTAGATCCCAAAGCTTCTTATCAGTGAACAAGCTGCCAGTCATGAGTTATTGCCCAAGACGAGAACGGACACTAGTGCTGCAAATATAATGGACACAGTCCGGTTCATATTTGATGGATTATGGCTTCAGACTTATAATGATATCCGTCTGTGTGACTGTTGAATCATTGGCTTGTATTTTGAAATGTGTTGCTTACAAGTCAAGATGCACCTAAGCCCACGGGAGAAAAAATGCCAAGGGCTTATGTTTTTGTTTTGTCTTACTTTGATTAGTTCATCAGATGCCGTACAGCTGCACTAAACCATTTTTCACATCGAAGGCTCTAAAAGACAGCAAAAGTAATGCTTGAATTTTGAGGACATCTGTGCAACAAAATCCTTTGAGGGCATCAACCCAGCTGCTGTGTGATGCGTCAAGGTTACTAAGGAGATCAGAGAACATTTCCAAAATAATAAAAAGGGAATGTCCTTATTTGAGGTAGCCTAACTATGCATCACTACTTAACTTTTAAATATGCCCATAAAAGCTTTGCAATTTGCCCTGGTGCAGCTTGCTACTGAAGAACATATTGTTGTGTACATGAACCCGCAAGTGGGACTATTAGACTTGTATTTTTCTCTAGTTTGCTTAATAAACCCTCCTCTGCCATATGATTTAGTGGAGTGAACCCACCAAGACAGTCTATCTAAACACCATTAATCAAGTTCCTATGCACTAGCAAGGCAGATATAAGTGCTCACTTAGGTCTTTTCTATAGGAGGCAAAGAGGCCTGGGAGCTGGTCTTTTGTAAGGAGAGGACACAGCAGTCTGCTGTAGCCTTCCCTTATTTATGTTCAAGTGTTGGGTTCATGTTTGTCTATGTGTTCATTTGCAGTCACAGACATACAAACACATTTTTAAAAGTATTCTCCAAGGCAAAATACACACCATTACATACACATCCTCTTTCTTTCCTCCTGGACACGATCACACAATGCACTGAGATAATGGCCGCTGGCTGCTGCTGTCGGGGGGCCTGCTGCTTCATTGTTGCAGCCTCAGCAGCTCGTGCACGGGGGGCCCTCGGAGGAACAGCCCGTATAAAGGGGGACGGCTTTCAGAGAGGCAGCAGCGGCAGGCAGAGAGCCGGTTGCCCTCACAGCCAGAGGAGCCATGTCTCCACTTTGTGCTCAAACAGGAGTCATTTGTAGTGAG
>JAPZEB010000022.1:3426974-3443205 GCA_029783705.1 Chaetodon striatus
AACACAGAAATGTCCCTTTAAAAAAAAACAACTGCTATTATGTGGCAGCATACCTTGTGGAAAAGCAGCAATGGGTTGCTAAAAAAAAACAACACCCAAATTTATTATCTAAAAATCTGCTGTAAATGCTATGCCGACTAAATTGTATATTCATGCAATCTCTAATTTCACCTTTGACCAAGACATGCTACTCACTCTTAGTCTATATTAACCTTTGAAGGGAGCTTTTATTTGATCCATTAGACAGTAGTTGAGATACACGTGAGACTAAATGTTCAACTTTAAACTATGGAAAAGAGAGACTTCTATGAGTTTGACACATTTTTGATAAGAAGGAGGGTTAATCAAAATTTACCAAAGACCAATGTATTCCTGTGAGGTGCAAGAAATGCAGATAAATCTTTACGACTGAAGCCAGTAAAGATAACGATGTCATGTTTGTGGGCTTCATCTGTACACAAACAATACTGACAGGTTTTAAAATGTCCAGTCATTTTTAACAGCATTTAGAAAGAACTATTACAACTTCCTCAATACAAGAATATATTTCACATCGTACAAAAGGACAGAACTGCAGACCAGAGGTACGCCTCTCTATATGAAATATCTATCCACCCTGTCACTGTACTGAACCTTCTACTCTGCAAGCACAACATAAAAATAGGCACATGACACGCTGTACATTTCACTCTATATCGCATGGGAAAATATCACTGCACTTATTCCATAATGGCCTCCGTGCCTGACGCGTGAATAGCCTTTTCCCTCGGTTGAGGTGTCCGTGCTTGTCTTTTACAGTACAGGACGTACTCTGTAAAGTCCCTCCAGTCCCACAGTCCTGCAAGAGGAGAAAACCATGGAGTTGTCATGGCAGCTGAACTGAGGCAGGAATGTACATTACCATACCAGAGAGAGACAGAAAGAGAAAGAAATGTCGTCAAATGATATAATTTTGCTGCAACCAGAGCTGCTTTGAGTTCTTATTGGCATGACATTAAATCACATCAAGGAGCAAATTGAGACATTAAAGTTAAATGAGAAAGGCAGAGAGAAATATGACAGTGAGGAACATTACAATTTACTTAACGCTGAATTAATTTGTTAATTTTATTTTTGTTGCCTGTTTTGATAATACCACCTCCTCTGATTATATATTGCCTTGGTAGCTTAGGTTTATGTTCAAATATGCAGCAATTGAAGCATACCTAAATAGAATTGAAATGAACTGAATTGAACTGAGTGGAAAAGAGAGAGAAGGAGAGAGGCAAAGAGACGTGTGAGTACACTGAGAAGTCTGTTATGCTGAGGGCTTGTGCAGGGGAGGGCCCGAGCTGTGAATGCAGTGGAATGACAGGCAGGGATTAGAGGGGAGGTGGTGCCATTGAAAAGCAAGCTGATCCAGGGAGCCGAGCTGACACTTGAACACAGCCAGCTGACAAGACCAGCCAGCCCTGCTGCAGTCCTGCAGAGGCTTCTCCCCACACTCCCACCTCCCTCCAGGGACCATGGGGGTTTGCATTGGTTCATTAGTCGTCACTGTAGAGACAGATGATGCAATGAAACAGGATTAACGGTCCGTGTACGATTTATCAGTTAAAGGTTATGATTCAGAATCCAAATTAGAAAAATGTAAATTTTGGTGCAGATCTCAGTAGGGACATTTTTATTTTATTTCAGCAGCATGGAGTAATGACGTAAGAAAGATCACAGCATGGGCTTGGACTGTCTCTAATTGGTCATTTCAATCCAAAATGCTCCTCTTTCCTTTCACCCAGAAATGTGTCCAAATCACCAGTTTATTAACTATCTTTAAATAGTAAGAATTAGGCAACAATCTTTGCAGTTATTCATAATTATTACAAATACATCATGTAGTGCATATGAAATTCAATTACAAATGTAATAGAGAGGATGATGATAAAGTTCATGTGAGGTAGGAAAAGTACACACATAACAGTTCTGCATAAGGAAAAAATGACAAAGACAACATCTTAATGTGGTTAATGTGTTTCCTGCTCAAACAGGATGTTGGGTTGCCGCTTGCATGAGTCACCTGTGATGTATGTTTTTTTGCTTTTGCCCTCCAACAAAATAAGGTTACAAATAAATAACATTTTTTGAGAGTTATTTATTTTCATTAGGATAAATTGTTGTCACTGGGATTACAAAATCTTCTTACAATGCAAAGGAGGAAAAAAAATAATGTGACCAGTTAAATTTGCCGACATGACTGTCACTAAGGTGACTCAAAATGACCGACTGCAGAGAGAAACCAAATGGGTACGAAAGAGGCGTCCCACAACTACAGAACAATCAATACCAGAACCTGAATAACCTTGTGTGAGGGGGCATCCCACTCACCAAACAGGAAGTCAACAAAAAGTACAGCTTCTGGTGTTAAAGGCAAACACATCTCCAAATCGTTACTTTTCTCTTCATGATGAACCTGTGCTGTTTCCTCACCACTGAACACTGGTGTTCATATAGATTATTTATTGTCAAAGCATCCAACATGAATGTACTCTGTAGGGAGACTAGAATGAATGAAATATTGCACAGTGCTTTGGCAATATGTAGGTTAATATGTGTAGTCAACATTTTGTGCAATTAACATATGAGAAAATGGCTTTAGCCATAGCCCCATAAAATATAAATACCCCAAGTGTTTTGGGGGATTTTGGATATCTGTTCATGTAGTATCTCTATCAAGTGAGTGTCTTTTGACTTGTGTTGACAAGGCTAATTGTACATCAACATGATTCTGCCTTGTTTTTAAACCTAAAAAGGCAATGCTGTCTCAGCTTCCACTGTGGTTGAAGCTTCAACTTTGCACTCCAAGTCAGCCCCGCAGAACTCATATCCTGAGACAAATACAAAAAGTGGTAATTAACCAGATCTTACTGCCAGTATGCTATGCTATCAAGAACTTAGAAATTCTATTTTGAGATTTATATTCTACACATACCAGCAAAAATCTGCACTGCACTGTTCTCTCTTCCCCAATTCATTTCTTTTCATAGCGAAGCTGCAGTAGGCGCCATAATATGTTGATAAATGGCGGGTACGCAAGCTGTTTCAGATCTGCGAGGTCATGGGCTGGCTGTGCTGACGCCTGTCACACTCAGAGACAGAACAGCTGGAACATGCACCCGTCTCTCCATTACCTCTGAGTGTTCACACAGACATAATTGCTTAACTATCTGAACTCAGAGGCCTCGGCTCATGATGCCGACAGTATTTTAATCAGATATGCGCCTCTTGAATGCGCGACTCCCCACAAGGCTCGCAGAAGCCTCTGCTTTCCGGGAGTTCCTTTGATTAATAATCCTGACAAGTCAGACCGTTATTATGAATTAAACCAGCACAACTGTATGTGTCATATTATCTCCACAAACAGAGGGGACATGAGACAGAGCCAGTGGCTTTTTGCGCAGGAGGTTGATTAGGAAGCACAAACACCTCTCCCCTCCTGCTGCGCTGCACTGGGGATTGGTTTGACACTTTGATCCAAGAGCTTTCTCAAACACAGACAAATAGACACACACACACATGTCGCTGTGGATACCTTTGTGATGGCTGAGGTTTCATGGGAATCAAAGTGGTGTTTGATTTAAAACACAAATACCAACCACAGATGTGGCATCCTCTGTAAGCACCATGTCAACACAACTTTGCTATATCCACTGCATTTATATTTCTATGTATCCAAGTATAGGTACATTATCTACACCAAGTGTGTGCTGAAGGTAAAGGCCTCATACATATGCATACATACCTGTGTTCTATGCATTTACAAATATATGCATGTTTGCATCTGTCTTCAGTGCATACACACCCACACAGCACACTTAACCACAGCTGTGCATCGCATAAAACAAGTGCAACATACAGGAAGAAAAGAGCACCTCCAATGATCCATCAATTCCCATTGGTTTGGTGAGAGGGGGATTTATTGACTGGCAGAGTAAATTCAAGGCTTACTCACTGTCAACACAACCCAAGAGGCAGTCTGCTGGAAAATCTAGTACTGTGGTGCCAGGTCGCTCCACATAATTCCCCTGTAGGGCTGCTGTCTGTGATGAGCCATGCTCAGTGTGGTTGTGTGGCTGCTGAAAGGCCTGTCATTACAGCTGCACCCTGTGGCAAGGCAGCCAGATCCAATCCAAATAAGATCCCCGCTGACAACTAGCTGCCCCACCTAAAACCCACTTATCAGGCTGAAGGATTTGGTTAATATCTCTGACTGGATTTGGTTAATGTCTGTAATGTATAAGTGGGCATCAAATGCTCTGAAAAAAACTATACATATCAGCTTATATTGACACCGCAGAGGAAGCTGCTCTTGATATTCTATTAGAAATGCAACATCAGCCAACAGCACTGTCCATATTTGAAATTATAGATATTATTTAACTGATCATTTTAACATGAATGGAAGCTCCCTATTAAGCCTTTACTTTACTTTGGCTTGCACACAGTGTATGGATATATGCCATTATTATTGTTAGTATTAGTCATCACCTAGTCATTGTTATTATGCTATTATTTCATTCACTGTAATAAACAGTTATATGATGTTAGCTGTAGCAGAGGTTTGTAACCCTGCCAGAAATAAGAAGCCATGTGCAAAACTCAAATGCTTTTAGCACATGTAGATCCATCAGACATACTCTATATTTTTGGCCACACGTAACATAATTTTGATGAATGTCAGCTCAATTTTTTCCCCTGTGTAATTTAGGTTTGCACATGGCTGGCTAATATTATTATGTTTGCTTATAACTGACAAGTGGAGATTAACAGTTATGCTAACATCTGGCTTATTTTAATATTGTAGCTTTGTAAATGTTAGCTAA
The DNA here is from genome assembly GCA_029783705.1 of Chaetodon striatus. Taxonomy (NCBI): domain Eukaryota; kingdom Metazoa; phylum Chordata; class Actinopteri; order Chaetodontiformes; family Chaetodontidae; genus Chaetodon; species Chaetodon striatus. The sequence goes on from JAPZEB010000022.1 coordinate 3,431,831, forward strand.
TGGCAGCCAACATTTGGATTACGCTACACTCTGACAGCAGCATTTGAGCTGATGTCTTAGATGGGCTAAATATGTGGGACTGGTTGAATAGCTTCTCACAAACAAGTGTATTTCTAGACATTTTCTGTACATGCAGTGTATCTGTATATTAGCATGTGCGGTTAGATATAAATAGACATTTATGTATGCATTTCATACAGAGTATAACCATCTGCCAGATATCATTTTCCCCTATATTATCATTTTTCACACATAAATCTTCATAAAATGCTTATTTTCACCATTTCCTTGGTAGGACGCTCTTTCATTGTACCGTCACGTCTTCCTGTGACTGATGGTCAACAGGTTTGTTGTAACCATGTGATTGCTGTAGGATGGAAATATGCCTGTTTAATGACTGGAGCTGCGTCCCATCTGTTAGCAAATTGTAGACTCAAACATGGTGTGTTTGCATGCAGCATTACATAACCCTGTTGCTCATGCGGCATTTCACAGGCCTTGACTCGCTATTCATCTCGTTTTGCTGCTTTTATGGTCGCCTCTGTTCCTATTCTCCAGATTTTCAGCGTTAAGTACCCCAGGCTGGAATTTGGAGATGAAAATGCCCATGGATGATGGCACTGCTGATATATACTGTATACGTGTGTATGTGTGTGTGTGTGTGTGTGTGTGTGTGTAGGATGAGACTTTTAGGACAGCTGACTCAGCCTACTGAGGAGAGTTGACTCACATAAATAAACCTGGTCTTCTCTCTGTTCCTCTATCTCTTTCTCTTGCACACTCTCTCTCTTTGAAATCAATCAGTGTTGGTCCCTCCACCCCCTACCGATGGATCTATTATTAATGAGGGCCCTTAGCACTAAACTAAATTTAGTGCATAAACTCCACTTGGAGAGCTACAGAGGGGGATCAATAGGATGGCAGGGGCCACAGCAAGAGTCTCATTTAGCTCTTTGGAAATGCAGGATGTGGAAAGGCTGACCCTGAGTGCAAATGTGCCTCCTGACTAAAAGAGAGCTTGAGAGAGCGAGCAGTAAAGAGAGCAAGAGGTTCTGACAATACAAGGCAAATTTCAGTGGGTCATTACTCTCCAATTGTTACCTTGTAGCTAATCAATATATGAGATAGGGGATCATTGATGGGGTGATGTTTGGTGTAATTAGGTTTACACAAGCTCTGGGTTATTGCCTATTCAGCACGCCACTTGTGCTGCATGAATCACATCTGATTTTGTCAGTCCCCGTGACATTGATACCACTTGTCTCCTGTCAGGAACATCAGGGCTATGATTACTCTCTTTCAGAATCACCGCACAGTTCAATATTTCATCATAGACCCATTTGTATGGAAACAATCAATTACTTATGCATAATTTTCTCCATAACATGCTCGCAGAAGATCCATGCACTCACTGGCTTTACATCCTTTAAGAGCTTATCAATATGCCACTAAAAAACAAATGACATTCGAAGAATAAAACAGTTTGATTATAAATCACAAAGGTACTGTGCCTGGCTCCTTACACCTGTAATAAACAGATCAGCACAGAAAATGAATACATGAAGCCTTGAGTGCCTGATGCCTGCTCTAAGTTTCAGTGCAGTGAAACAAATAACTTCATGTCCACATTGTTTATCAGGCACATTCTTCTAGAGCTCATACAATATCTTACAACGGCAGTACAGCTTTAGTGCCTTGATTCATGTAAATTAAACAACTGCACAAAAACCTCCCTCACCAACACAAGGGGATCTGAGGTGACTGTGTATTTATTGCACCGTTCTCAGGTGTATAAGTCAGTGAGTTTAAGGCAGAACATTGTTGATAAAGATATATGCTCGTAATATAGGTATGCCTGCTCAGCATGTCTAAAATCCCTGGATAAATGTCTTAAAAGAAGATACTTTTTAAAGTAAATGCTTTTGTGTAATCCTATATAGCCACAGAGCACGCACGGGTCTTTTGAACATGCAAATTTATGATCCCTAAAGGAAAAATCCACCCTCAGACTCCAAACACTTGGAAAATAAACACTCGGAAAATAAAGAGCACTATCAAGATTTATGGTGCCATAAGGACAACAACATAAAAGTATAAAAAAACACACACACAAAGAAATAAAAACTATCAATAAAAGGATATAACAACAACATACAAATAGCCCAACAGACTAATCATATAACTGATAAAAAAACAAGATAAAAGCAAATGCTAAAGTAGTAACATAAATACTTGTGGTAACATTACAGAGTGGCATTATGCAAACGACAAGATGTCTGTTGGTTAGTCAGGAAGAAGACTATCAAATGCCTTTTGGGGATTTGAATATATTGCCAGCAGACTGTTCCAAAGCCGAGGTACAAGTCCAGCAAAAGCTCAATCACTGCTTGATTTTAACCTGGACTCTGGCCTGGCTCTACTTTGTGTCTGCTGGGACAGGAGGGAGTTAAAAGCTCACTGATGTAATCCAGCACCTGGCCTTGGACGTAGTTAGTAAGAGGATAAAATTGATTCTAAGAGAAATTGGCAGCCAGTCCACAGAAGCTACGAAAACTCTCAGTGTTATGGGAAACATGTTCGTTTTTAGTAGTCTGGCTTCAAATTCCTGCACAGTTTGAAGCTGAGTTGCAGCTCTACCATACCGTATGTTGTTACATTAGACCAGGCACAATTGTGGTAGTATTTTTTCAGCATTACTGAGGAACAACATTCCTCTGATCTTTGAAATATTCTAGGGTTTGATGGTGAAACACATAAAAGTTGTCAGAAACACACTCAGTGTTAGGAAAAGGGAACAAAGCAATGGCTAAATTTGTCTTTTCATTTAGGCTTAGAACACACTGCTCAAATGCACAGACTAAATAGATTCAACATGGTGACAAGATGAATTCAAATATGTGAATTTCAACACTATGCCACTAATGAAAACATGTGCTCCCAACCACAACAAACATGAAGGCTGGACAGATGCCTGCAATCGTTTTTCCTGTTCTGTGGTACTCTGCTCCAGCTGGCTCCTGCCAATCAGATATCACTATTGGCTCTGTTGATCTTAAATTACAAGAGGACATCAAGACTTCAGATTCATGTTGTAATAGTCAAAGGATGCACTGGGGTAAAGAAAAAAAATCCACCGGGCCTTGATTAACGAGAGACTAAGGCCCATGATCTGATAATGACATGTATCCTCAGTAGTGTATCCTCAGCTTTGAGCAATGAAGCAATACATGACACAACAGGCTCCACCCAATGGGATAGAGAGTAGGTAGGAGCAAGTGGGTTCAACAACAAGTCTCTGCTTCCTGAAATTCTGACAAAATCACATTAAGTGACTGAAAGCCAATTTTTCCTCCTGTCCACAGGACTGGCAGTAATTACAATGGCAAATGCATTGTTCACCTTTAGCCAAGACCAAAGCGGGGAACACCGCAAGCTTTACCGAAAGTCAATCTTGGGAGAGGGAATCCTTGAACAAATTGTAGACATAGACAAGGGACAACTGAGGGTGGTAGATGAGGGGGGTGAGGGATGGGGGGTGGAGGAGGGGCAGGGTTGATGGAGGGGGAAGGAGGAGGACCATAGGAAAAGATGAATTTACCCGGCAGTGAATAAAACAGACACAACGCAGGGGCTGATAGTGACTGAAATATCAAAGCCAGTAGTTTGCTGGGTAGGCTGGGAAGTGGCTGCCGCTGCTGTTTGATCCATCACACAGCCGCTTGTTTTTTTACTAAAAGCTTTGGAGAAGCCTCTGGGTGCCAGAGAGACGTGAAGTGAGGTGGAGAATACATCCAATCTCTCTCTGCCTCTCTCTCTGCCTGTGTCTCTCTCCTTCTCTGCCTCTCATCTTGTACAAATTGTGAGAACTCCTTTAGGCACAGCAGGATGAGAAAGTATGCATTGCTGGGACAGCATGCGTGAAAGCATTTGCTCTGTCTATGAATGTGTGTCTACCTGTTTTCGCTTATGCTCGGATAAAAGTTTGATCTTCATCTTGCTCACTGTATCACAGACACATGGGGGCTTCTTTTGAGTGGGAGAAAAAAGCAGAAGAAAGTGGAGAAAACGATTTCTCCGTCTTCTCTGTGGCACATCTCTTGTGCTTGGAGGTGAACTGCATCTCAGGAGAGAGGAGATCAATAAGCAGAGCCTGCAGCAGAACAGCCCAGCACTGTCAGCCTGGTTGCCACCTGGAAGCCCACCAAATGGAAGCATCACCAGAAACAGAGCCATGTCCTCAATCTGTTGGACTGTACTTGTTGACTTACTTTGAAGATTTCTTTGTTTGACAGACTCACCACCAAACAAACTGTGGGTCTTTTCTCTATCCGAACAGCTAGAAATAAACAATCTTTTGACGAAACACACTCAGTAAAAGCTGACCCATTATTGATTTTTCTGTCTCAATCAACTTTAATCACAAGGACACATTGTACGGAAAAAAGAGGCTCTCAACTTGAAGCCTTGAGGGAACTAAGACAGGAATTTGGCAACAGTCTGCAATTGCTTAAGTTTTGTAGATTTTACTGCTGATGCTTTAAATCAGTCAGATTTAATGAAACCCTTTAACTCCCTGCAGCTCTGTGGGTAGTCTGCTCGATAGTGACTGAAACTGAAATGTCAAAAAGCTTAGAGTATATTACAGTCCATAAGTAAACACTGAACATGAGCCCACACATGTAAACACACACTATAACTATAATCGCTTGAGTCGGTGAAGTCTTACTAGGGTTTTGGACATATGAGCACTCCCTGGGGAGCCTTAGCTTAGGGAAGCTCATCGGGCTGCAGCAGAGAGTAACTCTATTTCTTTGTCTTTCTCTTCCTCCCTCCATCATTTCCTCCCAGCGGAGACCTCTGAGAGATTAACTACAGATCAGTTGGGAGACAGCACTGCAGACACAGTGACTCACTAAACAGCAACATAGAGAGAGGCACACTGGATGACATGCACTGTTTGTGTGGCTTGTAGACAAGATATCACATGATACCACAATTGGTTTAGGATACACACAGAAAAGATGCCTTGTTGGATTGGGCGAACATACACAATGCTGTGCTGGATATGGGAACACACATGTGATTCCTTGTTAGATTGAGGTAACACACATGATGCATTCTTGGATTTAGGAAACACACATGATACCTTGTTGGAAAAAGGCAACACACATGTTTCTGTTCAGATTTAGGGAACACAAATGTTTCTGTATTTGGGAAACATGCACATTTGTAGTTGGATTTAGAGAACACACGTGTTGTTGGATTTAAGGCACAAAATATGATACCTTGTTGGATTTAGGGAACACAAACATGATGCCTTGTTGAAATAGGTAACACACCCATTTTTAGTTAGAGGTAGAGAATACAAATGGATTTGGGGAACATGCAAGTTTTTATTCAGATTTAGGGAATACAAATGTCTCTGTAGACTTGGGGAACATGTGCGTTTGTGGTTGAGATACACAAACATGATACCTTGTTGGAATTAGGGAACACACACGATACCGTGTTGGATTTGGGGAACACACACATGATTCCTTGTTAAATGTAGGGAACACACACAATGTATTGTTGTATTAAGATAACATACACATGATGCCTTGTTGGTTTTAGGAAACACAAACATGATAGCTTGTTGGAATTAGGGAACACAAACCTGATGCTTTGTTGGAATTAGGCAACATACATGATGACTTGTTGGATTTCGGGAACACAAACATAATACCTTGATGGAATTAGGGAACACACACAATGCTGTGTTGCATTAAGGGAACACAAACATGATGACTTCTTTCTATTCAGATTTAGGGAACACAAATGTCTCGTTAGATTTGGGGAACATGCACATTTCTAGTTAGATTTAGATGATGCCTTGTGAGATTTAGGGAACAAAATGTGATACCTTGTTATATTTAGGGAACACACATGTTTTAGTTGGATTTAGAGAACACACAGATGGTGCCTTGTTGGATTTAGGGAACACAAACATGATGCCATGTTAGATTTAGAGAACACAAATGTCTTAGTGGATTTAGGGAACATCCTAGTTGCTATTCAGATTTAGGGAACACAAATGCCTCAGTAGATTTCAGGAACATGCACATTTATTGTTGAGATTTAGAGAACACAAATATGATACCTTGTTGTAATTAGGAAATACACACAATGCCATGTTGGACTTAGGGAACACACATGATTCCTTGTTAGATTTAGGGAACAAGCACATGATGCCATGTTGGAATAAGGTAACATCTGTTTCTAGTTGGATTAAGACAACGCAAATGTCTTGGTGTATTTAGGGAGCATGCATGTTTCTATTTGGATTAAGGGAACACTAGCCTCTCGGTCGATTTGTGGAACATGTGCATTCCTAGATTGACTAAGAGATCACACACAGTGCCTTGTTGGATTTTAGGAACACACAGTGCCTTGTTGGACTTAGGGAACACACACTTTTGGAACACAGAGGTAACACCAAGTTGGATTTGGTAACACAACTTTGACAGTCAGTTAAATTAGGGAACACAGTACATCACAATGAAATGACTGAAAATGTTGTATTTTCAGGTGTGCCTGCTGCGGTTGGTATGCTGCTTATCAGTGAGGAAAGCTCAACTGTGCCATGCCACATTATCGCAGACACAGACTACACAGGAACAAAAAGGTATGATTTCTCCTTGCAGAGACATTCAGACTCATGAAGATATTATTAATGTACTTGTGTGAAATGTACTGAAATAAGATTAAATATAGTCATACATTGCTAGCAAATGCAGTCAAGCTGCTCCGGCTGCCATGCCTGGGTCACATCGGGGTGATGTTGTGCAATTATATTGTGCACCTTGAATATTTTTTGCACCAAAATCCAGCACATGTAGAGAAGTGTCACACCAGCCTTTTTCTGAAAGGCTACACAAGTTGAGGTTCTGATTCACAGCAGGATCTATCATTCATTCCCTCTGTTCAGCTGGAGGTGAGGTACATTGCCACTTCAGCAGGTTGCCCACCGCCCAGCCGATACATATTTAACAAGCTGTCTGCACCAATCTCGCACTAAGGCTCCTCAAACTTCGTGTGGAAAATGGATTTAGTGTGGTGTGTAGGAAAAGTTAAACAAGCATGAAAAATGGATGAAAGGTTTTGACCATATCCTTCCCTGTATTTGGTATCATTACAGAATGACTTTACTTTGCTCCAGGGCTATAAATCCAGTTCTGTTTAAAATTGTGATTCAATCATTCGAAAAGAAGTGGCAGTTACTCTTAAAAAAATGAGAGTATAACAAAATCAGCTTAGCTTCTACAGACTGGATCCTCTATATTTTATAGGGATTAAACGATGACCCTAAAGTAATGATTTTTAATGGATGCATGTGTAGTATTGCAGAAGAAAATCCTTCAGTGTTATACAATCAAGCAAGAGGATAAACACTTTTTCACATTTGCCCAAATGCGTCTGTATCAATTTACAAAAGAAAGCTGCTTAACATAAACCCGCTGTTAGAAACTCCCTCCATCTGTAACGATGAAAATCTACTGTCACACATAATCAGAGATATTACATTTTGGGCCTACATAATTAATCAGCAAGTCGGTGAATAACTTATGATCCAAGTCATAAATTATATTTAACCAAGTCATTACGAGGGTGAACTCAAGCGACTGCTTTTCTCACATGAAAGTAATACGCTGGGTTGCCTCAGCGTGTCTTCATTTATAAACCAAATTATCCATATATTCGTTCACACTGTCTCGCAGTTTATGCAAATCCTCTTGAGGTACTTTTTAATCATCTCTTCTGTTTTATTACAAGCATCTTGTGTGAGTACACAAAGCGATAAAGGCTGGAGTGGAGTGATGTGTGCAGCAGCAGCTCTGTGTGTCTTGCAGCGTCTGTTTGCCTTGTACATGATGTCCTGTTGTTACAGTTTGCATGAGACCTGTGAATGTGTCTAGTCTCACATGTAAACGTTTAGGAATTACATAATGTATGAATGCAAATCCAGTTTGTCCAAATATTATTTTACAAGCGTACACAACACATTCATAATTATGAAAACTTTTATTGAAGACACATCTGTGCCAAATGTATGTGTAATCAAACCTGAGTTGATGTAGTGTTATTGATGCAATATGTCTAAACAAGCATGCAAAGGGCACCAGCTCCTCGCAATCACAACTGAGTGCTAAGTAAACCTGCAAGGTCACAAATTAAAGACACAAGTATAAAACACATGTCAGGACCAGAGTGTGCACACATGGTCACTGTCAGGGTAACTTGTTAATGATGGCTAAAAATAAATACCTAGTGAGAGGAAAAGTTGACCCATACGGACACAAAACAAAAGAGGGAATCAGGAGCCCTCCTGCAAGAAGGAGCAGCATCTTAAGCATCATGTTCTCTCATTTGCCTGGAGTAGATGCATGCATGACAAGCTCCAAGTCTCTTAACATGCAAATCCAGTCCGTGTCTCTGAGTGTGTTTTATCTCGGGGGCTGCTGTTTGCTAATCAAGAGCCTTGTGAAAGCCAGGGGAGCGTTATAAGAAGCCGAGTATAATACGCCCGCTCACAGCCCCTCTCTCTATTTGAACACACGCTCATTTTACAGCCTTTTAACTTTCAATCTGCCCGTCGTTGATTTTCTATTCTTCCCACTCGTTTGTTATTCAGCAAGCCTCTCAGTTGCTGTTCGAATGTATGCAGCGTATTAACATTTGAGATAATGCATATCAGCTCTGCTCAAAGGGACAGAACACTATGGCTTTTTTTTACTTTGGCGTGGGGGGGGGGGTTGTAAAAAAGGAGTTGTACACTCTGCACAGCATCAGTGATTGGCATCAGGGAACAATGATGTACAATCTGTGACAAGATTTATGTCTAACTGTAACCAAAAATTCATCCACTGCTTTACAAGGTCCTTGCCAGCATCAAGGAGAAAATATGGCAGAAGAAAATGCATGAGTAGCGTTACCCTTCCCTCAACAAGTACTGTTGACATGCCATTGGTTAAATATTTACAACTTATAAATTAGTGCCAATGACTTGAGACTTAATTCTTCCACCTTGGATCACATACATAGCATGACAGTTTATATACAGAAAATATGGATGTTCCTTTATACACATCTACTTTTGAATATACTGCACAAGACTTCTTTGTTTACTCTGAGAACAGGTTTATCATAAGTAGTAATTAAATATAAAACTAAATGTGTATGTAGTGTATCATGTATTCTCCTTCAGCTAGTCCCCAAAACCTTTTTACTGCAAATCTGAAGCAGTGCTGGTGATAAAAAAAAAAAAAACAGTCAGCAAACTCTCTTCGGTTAATAAAATGAAAAATAAACTCTCATGATTTCTCATAACGTCCTCTATTAAATGACCACAGTTCTCCATACGTACTCCAGACCAGGAGGATGGGCTCGTCTGTGCAGCTCCCTCATTACACAGACACAGACAGCCTTCACTGATGCCTGCTGTCAGCCTGTTTATGCTGCCTTCTATGTTTACACTGTCTGTTAACATTGTGCTCATTATACTGCGTAGCTGCAGATATGCGTGGAAAACACACTGAGGGAAGTCTCTCTTTCTCTCTCTCTCTCTCTCTCCCTGTTACTCTCTTTCTGTGTCACTCGCTCACTTATTCACGCGTTCTAACAAGCAAGGTCCTGGGTGGGGAAGCCCTCCCCTGTGACAGTTTGCCACATTGTGTCAGCCTGTTGAGTGCCACTGAGAAAACATCACCTCTGCTAATGTGGCATTGTGTGACACGGCCTTCGAGGTTGAAAAATCTGCCACTTGTGAACGGTTACAGGGTACATTACCACACGGCTGCATGTTGGTGAAACCCTGAGTGAGACCCAAGAGAAAGTGAAAGGAAGTATAGTGGGCTTTGTGTGTGTGTGTGTGTGTGTGTGTGTGGGAGAGATTTGGCGGGGTGGTTGTTTGGGTACTTGGCACGGGTGATCACTGCAGCTTCTGCGGTTTGGTGGCTCGGGTGCTAATTACAGCGTGACCAGTGGGAATACTTTTCTGTCTCTCACAAAGCACCAGAGAAAAGAGACGTTGCATATGAAAAAGAAACCGCTCACACCCTGTCGATCTTTGCCTGTCCTCAAGTTATTTACCAAGCTCTCTGCATGCAAACTGGGGTCAGACATGAACAGCAAAGCTGTGACAGTTACACAGACTAGCCTTAACTGCCTCTTTTTTCTGAGACTTTGATACTAATCCCTGAGCGAGTAATTCAACCTCTTTTTTTTTTTTTTTTTGCTTTCCCTCCTTCGCTGAGCCACAGGTCACAACGCAGTCTAATCACTGGTGCACCCTGTCATGCAAATCATGCAAAATATATTACAAAGTACTTAAAAATTAATATTTTACATAATCCACTCCATTTTGCTTAAAGGAATGCATTGACCTTTTAGCTAATAAGCTTTTTAATTAAGTAAACTTTGTTTGATGAAAAGACTTGCAGTTTCTCATCTGAGTGTTCAGTCTTTAGTGCACCAGTGTTTTCAGGACTAAGCAAAACTACAAATCTGCAAAGTTAGAGAAATGGTTGAAGATCTGCTGATTTGGGGGTGCTTATTATTGCTTTTATTACTCTCATATCTACCTTTAAATATGACACTGGAGCCACAAGACAGTTATCTGGCATAAAGACTGGAACCAAGGAGGACACGGCTATCCTGGCTATGTCCAAACATAAAAAAAATCCATCTACCTGCACCTCTAAACCTCAAAGATTAACACATTATATTATGTTTGTTTCATTTGTACAAAAAACAGAAGTGCAAAAAAAAAAGCCCTATAATTTGTAGTTTTAAGGGGGGGTTACGTGCAGGACTTCCTGGGTCCAGTTGTTCAAAAACATGTAATCTGGATCAGAATGATCCAGATTTGGAAAACTCATGTTTTGCTACCCAGGATCAGCTAATCCATCTTACTTTTGTGCCATTTTTTTTAAAGCAACAAACTTCATGATATTACCAAATCCGGATACCTGTGGTGAAAATGGGACTACATATCACAATGTAGGCTGCTACAGTAAAAACAACAGGTAGAATAGCCAGCGTGGTTCACAAGAGTTTTACTTGAAGAGATTGAAAAAATAATAATTAAAAAAAAAATACAGGGATGCAGATGTTAGAAACTACTTTTGACTGTCACTCTAATTAATATAAAAATAACAAAAAAATCGTTTGGTATTGACAGCTATTTGTGGGACTGCATTTCATGGGGGCAAAATCTTGCTTTTGTCTGTTTTTGTTTTACTTTGCTGTACTTAAAGGCTTAATACATAGCCCAATGTCTACTTTATCTACTAATTTCCCTGCAACATTTGAACACACCAAGTGCAATATAATAAATA
>JAPZEB010000022.1:3485057-3501689 GCA_029783705.1 Chaetodon striatus
TTGTGTGTGTGTGTGTGTGTGTGTGTGTGTGTGTGTGTGTGTGTGTGTGTGTGTGTGTGCCCTCGCACCGCATAAATGTGCACGTTCGTGCATGGGTTTAAGCGAACAGATGTAGGCCTGTGTGTGGGAACAGTTTGACTTAAGACAGTCAGATAGAGGAGCACCCCCCCCCCCCCTCTTCCCCTCTACCTCTTTGTTTCTCTCTCACACAAACACACAGCTGATGTTAGATGAAGATAACTGTAGCAGTAAGTGTGGGAGTGTTTCCATTAAACACTACACCTCGGAGCTGCTTGCAATTTGATAGACTTATCAATCATTATTTATCTGCACGAAGAAGAAATATGTTGTCATGTTTCCAGCTTTCATTTCCACTGTTAAAGCTGTGCCCAGGCACTGCTGGGAAAAACACGGCGGTACAAACAGAACGCCAAAACATGACCCAACATTTCCACTGCGTGCTCTATGAGTATAAAATCATAATTATGCATTGAGACGTATTTCAGAGATGTGTCAGATGTTTCCAACAACAGCATGGCTTGTCACTAACACAAGAGAGACTCGAGCGATGAAGACACACTGATGGTGATCATGTACTTGCGGGTGTGCTACGGATATGAGCTGCGGCTTTGGGGCCACTTTATGAATCTCACACGGTTACATCTGTAGAAGCATCTCGGTATGGCTTCCGACCATGAGCAAAGAAATACACGAGAACAGAGTTGACTGTGGTTTATTTATTAGTGACACGTTTGTCCGTTACAGTAACAAGAAGATAAGTGCTGCGGATTAAAATGAAAAAGCAAATAAAAGAAAACAGGAAGCGGGATGATGTGATGAGCAAAATGAGTTTGTGCAGGAACATTTTACACGTCTGACAAACAGCTGCTCTTCTTACAAAGTCAGAACTAATTATGACAGCGACATATATGTACAGAAAACAGGCAGACCAGTATCTCTCTATTTGAAATGACAAAATGATTTTTATACACGACTGTAAATTAGATGGTTCACTTTTATTTAAAGGGTCAGTACACTACAAAAAAACAACAACACCTATACACCTATACAATCTACTGTGAGCCAATACAACAGCTGTATAGATTGATTTACATTTATTAATAAGGTCGCAGTTAAAGGCAGAGGAGGGAGTAAGTCACATGTGCAAGTCTCAAGCAAGGTAAAAATCAAACAAGCAAGTCTTTGGTGTCCTTGGTCAAACAAGTCACAAATCAAGTCACGCTCACTTGTAAAGATAATATAAGCTGCACCCAGCTGTGGAACGTAACTAAACACATTTACTCAGGTACTGTAAGTACAAGTCTGAGTCTTTTCTTCTAGTGCCACCGTCTACCTCTACCACACTAAATTTATCTGACAACGTCAGTTACTAGTTACTTTACAAATTAGGATTTTGCATTCGAAACATATGAGAATGTACAAGTACAGCTGAACTATGAGTCAACTATTAAACTGACAGAAAATAATGCGACATGTGCGTCATCGTGTTTTAAAAACAAAACGTAACTTCTCAACATCTCGAACAATACAAATATTAAATTAAAAGAGCCAAGTCTTTTCAAGTCATCTGTCTAAAGTCATGAGTGACGGTCAAGCAAGTCTCAAGTCCTCAAATATGTAACTTGAGTCAAGTCATGTGACTCGAGTCGTCCACCTCTGGTTACAGGTGCTGTTGTACTGGACTACACTATACTGAGAAATGTTTCTCCTATTTACACACATGGGAGGAGCAGAATATTAAAAAAAATATAAAAAAACAACCTGAATTTTACTAACTACAGCCTCATTGCTAAAACATAATTAACACCAGTAAAAAAACAAAAAAAAGGACATTTTATGTACATTATGTTAATTTTATTTCACTGCCCCCATGTGTTCTCACTCAAAAGCATACTTCATTTCCAAAGTGAGCATTTGTATACCAATTACTCGCCCTGTGTTTCATTGAATTCATGAATAAAACATTGTTTTTTATGTTCCTCCATGGTAAACCAAGAATGCAAAAAAGGTGAACATTCCTCATGAATTAAAGTCATTGGTGACCGTGTTAAACATCAGCAAAACTATGTCAAAACATCCATTTCATACTCTCACACAACTTGTATGCAGTATTATCCAAGTCTCATTTATCCAGTCGTACGCTGTACTTCCAAGACACTTAACGCTAAAATGTAAAACAATATAAAACACTTCCTCTCATGAGAAGCTCACCCTGAGCGTGCCTGAGGATACCATGCGTATGAGCTACGCTTGAGCAGAGCTGAAATGCAATGTTTTATTGAAAATACATGTGTTTGGGAAGTACTGAACATACGACTAGATGAATGAGAGAAAAAAATAATGGACGCAGCTAACGTGATGTCACCCTCTGGTTTGTGGACTTCCGTTTTGAAGCCTAAAGTTCGGCATTTCGGCCATCAACATCTTGGCTCTTTGGAGCCAGAAGTGACCATATTTGGACGAGAGGGTGGAGGGATGGATCTGTCTGAGAGCCCGAGGACACTGTCCGCAGACAACCTGTCACTCAAAGCAGCCTACCCTTAATTATGGGTAACTTTAAGCCTTAATAAAATGTAAACAGTGTCTAGTTGTCACAAACTGGGCAAAATTAGCTTTAGAGACTAAAACTGTTTGTACGAGGCTGTAAACATTTTTTTTTAGCCCCGGAGGTTGCTGCTTGACTACACTGCACGAGTTGTGTGATATAGTCTTGATGTTATGAAACATGGACCCCATTCACCTCTATTCATGAAGAATGTTTGCCATTTTTGGATTCTCCGCTCACCTTGGAGGCATGCAAGAAAATCAAAGTTTTCTTTACGAGTTCAAGGTAACATGCAGCGAGTAACTGATACACAAATGGTCATTTTGTGGGTGAAGTATTCCTTTAACCTCTCATGGTATCTAGCCATGCAGATAGTTTTGCATTTATTTGTCCAGATATCTATCTCTGAGATTTCTGCCTCCACACCACTGACATGAAAATTTGTTTGTACTCACACTATTAAAAAATTACATTTAAAACAGTTTAAAGCAGTACCCAACCTTTTTCTTAGCTACACACTCTTTTCACTGAACACCTACTGACTGCAGAGGTACGCTCAGGTTGGGAGCTGCTGATGTACAGCAACATACATCGGTAGAAAATATCTCCTATAATTTTTCAGTGTAATCTTTAAATCCTGTGAGCACCACTAACTAAATGCCATTACCTGTAATGTAGCAGTGGCAGACGACCTGGACAAATCAAAACTACACTACCAGGCTAAGTAATACCAGGAGTAAGTGAGGTTTTTTTTTTTTTGTTGCCATTCGGGCAAAACAACCCTTTAAATCCAAGAGAGCGATAGCCAGTGTCTGCATGCGACCTGGAGCATGATCGATGTTCATGTGTGTCTTTTTCAGGTGGCTTGTCTCTATCCCGTCCTGTTCAAGAGGGAGTAAGGATCCTGGGAGCGAGTTTGCATGTTCAGTGACTGTCAACACACACAACATACACAGCGTTAGAGTCACAGAATCACATGTGTCTTCAGACAAGTACTTCCTAATGAACAGTGCCTGTTAAAATTGGTCAAATTTGTTGCCATAACAAACCACAATCGTCATTAATGATAAACAAGTTTTAACCATAAAATATGGATGGCTACCATCTCTTTTTTTTTTTTTTTACGTGGATCAGTATGTTGGGGTCTCACTGCCACTAGATGGCACAAAAAAGCGTCCACCAACGAGGATGGTAACTACGCCATCCGCAGCTAGGTGTAGTACCGATCTTTTCATTTAAAGGCCCTTTCACACCTGCTTTGTTTGGTTTCGACTTTGGGACTTTTCTGATTGATCCAAACCAAAATTAGAGGTGTGAAACCTCCCCAGATTATAGGCTAAAAGCCGAACCTTGGTCCAAAAAAAAAAGGTTGGTCTTGGTCAGTTTTGATTCATTTCTAATATTAAAACTTTTACAGTGTCTGTTTGCATGCAGATAAGAATAGTCACACTGCATCTATTCAGTTATTAACTCCCATCCCTATCACATGTTATTATGGATCCCTCTGTGCGCTGTGATTTGCTGGTACTCATCACGCTGATGTGTCCAGGGTGGAGGTGGTTACGGTTAGGGCACAGAGGTCATGGTTAGGGCTCAAAGTAGCTAATCTTGGATATTCTCTGAGATTAAAGTCGTACCTTTATGAAGAAACACTGACAATCTATCGTGAAGAAGTCAGGTGATGTGTAGATTTTTAGGATGCATAAATCTGCAGAACGTACATTGTTTACAGTGTCGTTGACCTGTTTATGTTAGCGTCATAATTTCAAGTGGCCAGGAGGCCGTGAAATATAAACACCCAAGTGTAATTGCTGGTTACGAACCCCCGGGTGCTAATAGCATCTGCCAACATTTTATTTGGATGGTTTGGACCAATTACAGGAAGTTCTAAAAAATGAGGCACCAAATGTTTCACTGACATTAGGTCTGATCAGTTTTTAGGGAAAGCTCAAAAACCCAGAGAGGAGAGGAAATTTCCGAGAGGATGAAAGAGAAGGGATACAAGAGGATGGAAGAGTCCGTCTACAAGCTAATCACTGTCAAGTACAGGGAGACCCTCGTGTAGCTGCTGACGCTTGGACTATTGCAGTGTAAAGTCGAAAGGCCCAAAGAGCGAATCAGAGTATTTCTTAAAATGTCTAACCATTCCTGTAAGGTTTTAAAAATAAATGGAGGAAATGACCATAGCTAATCGCAGCTTTAATTAGATTTTTACGATTCCATTACAAATATGTTTTTCATCTTATGTTTGTGTTGTTTTCAATATCTGGCTGAAACATGATTGAAGATTGCTGCTGCACTCGTTTGGAGTCACTCAGGAGAAAACAAGCAGTTGAATGCAGCAAATGCAAAAGTAAAATGCATCTGAAAATGGAGCGCACACACAATACCTACCTCATAGTCCGGAGATGGGACAGGTGGAGCCCGGCCTCCTGAACGAGCAGGTGCTAGAAGACGATAACACAGAAGCATTTGTCACATGTTTTGGGTCTGATTGTGCAGGGATACAAACTAACTATGCTGTAGTTTAGGAGTACAGTGAGTCTCCACCCACAGAGTTTAACACTTAGATACCTAAATATAACTGAAAAGGGATTTGCAAGAGTTTTATCAGCTGCATGAGTAGACATACAATTGTTTGTATCAACTGGACGTTCTGTAGGTCTCACTGAAAACCAGCATGTGTCAACACTAAAAGATGCATGATAAGTGCTTTGGTCTGAGGGACGTTAGATAACCTTTGACTCAACCAAGCACTGTGTGAAGTAGCGTAACACTGTGTCCTTTGTGATCAGCTTGAGTGCATCCTTACGTTTGGGAGTGTGAGTAGGTTGAGCTGAGCTTTTGTTCTTGATGCACCTGTAGATGAGGATCATCAAAATGGCCGTCCCCGACACATCCAAAACAATGACCACGATTAACAACCTCGCGTCCAGCTCGAAACAGTCTTTACATGCTAGAGGACAAAGATCAGCAGTTGAACAAGTGACAGCTCAGAAAGGACAAATAACACCAACTGCACATCATGAGGAATCAAACAGTTTTGTACTCACTCTTTCCTTTCACGTAGAAATAATATTTCTTTGTTGTTAATGTATCAGCATCGTCTCCATTGTCGTATTTACAGAAGTATAAGCCTTTGTTTTTGCCTTCGTATTTGAGTTCAAACTTTTGTCCCACAAACAATTTATCTCCTTCTTTCTTGAACCAAGTCCCGTTTTCTGGACAGGTCATTGTGAAGTTTTCTCTCCAGAAGTCTACTTCTCCTTTAAACACACACACAGGTATCAAGTTACTTCAGCATACTTGCTTCAGTTTTTCATTTCATCAGGACCCTTCGTCCACATAACTTTTCAGAGAGAAATAGGGGTGATCAAAGAGCCGAGATGGATTTCCAACACTCAGCTCGTCATATGCTCGTCAGACTCTGATGTTTTTGCCTTGTGTTACGGTGCATTACATCACAGTAATGTCTTATATACAGAGATATTGAAATATTTTCAACAGGAGTCCACAATAAAAAAAACAAAAATTCAACTAGATCTCAAAATATAATGTATCCATATCCATATAGCCAACATTTTCAGGTAACTACTACACTACAAAAAAAAAAGACTGAAGTATATCAAAACATCAGAATAAAAGAAGCAGAATCCAGTGAGGTAAATACAGGAAACTGGAGAAGGTTCTCTGAAATGTCACATCTTCAGTCAAAAAGTGTGTTGCTCTAAATTCAGACCAATCTACTGAAACTTTATGACTTCAATATATGAAGTAAAATACAATACAACAGAATAAAGAACTGATATTTACCACCAGTTGCTTCGACGGTGGCTATGAACAGGAGGAGGACGGCGAGTGTGGCCCGGACACCCATGCTGTTGATTTTCTTGAGACGACCTTTATATTATTGTTTTCTTTCTCTAAAGCTTTCGACCCTGTTGATCAGATTTGTGAGTGTATCCACTGCTAGACGTAACAAAAAAGAAAAGAAAAATCAAGCATCAAGCTGCCTGTTCAACGAAACAAGCAGGTTGAAAGAAACAGACTCGATGTATCTCCCTCTGACTTTTTCTCTCCCTTCTAACACACACACACACTCGCACACGCACACTCACGCACACACACACACACACACACATACACATACACACACACACACACACAGCTTTACTTTTTTAGCGTGTTTGAAGCAGTTAGGTTGGGTGTGTGAAGTGCGATTGTGCTCATGCTGACGCGTTGACTTTTTGTGCATACACGCATGAACATGTCTGCAAGTGTTTGTGTTTACCGATGCCATGGGGTGCACACGCTCCATTGGGATTTGAGCGTTACAGTCCACTGCTAGCTGCTACAGCCTGGGCCCAGGAGAGTTGTGCTGTGTTGTAACTGAGCAGCTCAGGGGAGGGGAATGGTTGGGGGGGGCGGGGGTGGAGATTTCCTGTGTTGCCCATGCTGCTCGGGGTGAATACCAGTGTCAAGCGTTGGGTTACAGCTCAGTGCGGCGGTTGTGAACGCAGCCCTGCACATTCACCAGCAGCAGTGATTCTGCCTTTGCATTCATCTCAAGACCATATACTTAAGCACAGTCAGTTACAAATAGCTATGCATGTGTGTGTGTGTGTGTGTGTGTGTGTGTGTGTGTGTGTGATATGCAGGGCTCCACCTAGCAATTATTTCTGTTATTGATTAATCTGTAAAGCATTTACTTGATTAATTGATAAATAATTTGTGTCCCAACTGATCTGCATTAGGATCAAGCATGTTTAATTGATCAGTGAAATAAAACTAAAAACATTCTTTACTGTATTATTTACTGTGTTTTGTCCACATCAGCCCACTGGTGTTATCGCACTGCTCTTTTCTTCACCACAGCTCTACAGTGCAGCAGTGCACTACATGTGCAAGTGAAAATTATAGCGTGTGAATGTGAAAAATGATTTGGGAAAACCCGTGAGTGACACTCAGTAGAGAATGAGAGGGTGGCAAAATACACAGATTCATGAAACTCTGAGCCCAACAAATGTGCTATCTCTCCTTTCTCTGTCTTACTCGCAAAGTGAAGTGTAAAAGACTTCTCATTTTAGCTGCCACTGTCCGTCTCTTTTACTGATGAAATGACAGTCGTAGCTGGCGTCAGATCTTATCAGCTGTCACTAATTAACCTTAATCCTGTGAGTAACTTGATGGCATGCCAGAATTAATGTTGATGGCTGTCTGTACTCTGCCAAAGATTATGTGTAAGGGAAAAACTTCCACTTTGTGGAATTTTTCACATGAATCCAACAAATTGATTCGTCTTTTCTATATCTCATCACAACATGTCCATGTCAGAAGTCACACTCCCTTTTAAACGTTGATCCATAACATATAAACACTGTTGGGGTGTGACGGAGTACAAGTGGCTAAATTAGATATTTAAAATACAAACTATTAGTAACTGTATTACCCTACAGTTACAGTTTAAATTGGTGGTATTCTGAATACAGTTACTGTCTTAAAAACAACACAGTGTAAAAAACATGTTAGGCACCCATTTGTAGAGATGTACAGCCAGGACACTGTCAGAAGTTAGAGCTGCACAGTATGGACCAACAACAATTAAACCAGACAATGTTGATTAAGAATTAAACAATGTAGTTGCAGATTGACCTTCTACCAATTGAATGATTTATCAATCGGCTTGTTTAGGCTTTGAATTCATGCAATACAGGCACATTTTAGATGACTGCTACTGTAAATGCAAATTCAAAGCACACAGATATATACATACAGTGTCAATGCAAAAGTGTGTTCATGTTCAAAGCCCTATGAATACATAAGCTTGTGAATCCTTACGCACACAGGAATGAATGAATAAATGTGCAAATGTATTTACGCATGTGCATGCACACTATTCAAATTCAATCACTGTCACCAATCTGAAAAAGGCGTCAGTGGCGGTCTCATTCAACAGCAGCTCTGTTAGGCATATCATCACTTTCAGCCTCTGAACACCATCTCAGGGAAAGCTGCTTTGCTTTTTCTGAGGGAAGAGCTCCCAGAGCCGAGTTTGGTGTCTGATTGAACGTTCTTTTTTTTCCCCCTCTTTCTCATTTCAGTGGCTGGGTTTGAAATGCCACTCCAGCTCCAAATTGACTCTTCAGGGTTCCTCCGCTTTTCCTATCTGTCATTCAGCATTAGGCTGAAGGGAGAAATTCGGCAGCCGCGCTCTCCGCCTGGACCCTAGAAAATAGAAATTGCTTTAGTGGAGCAAATTCTGTGTGTCATTTTCATCTATTCACATGTTACTTAATGAAAAGCTTTATTTGTTAAGTAACATAGTAGGCAGTGTGGTGTTGGCGTTCAGCAGTGGGAGTAGATTGTGGAGCTCACAGTGTCAGTGGCCCTTCCTGCCTTTTGAGCTTACAAGAGCAACCTCAGCTAATCACAATCATTGCTACAGTATGGATTCCCATTATGGTTATGGTAATATATTTTCTGCCTGCAACTGCTGGCTCCTGCTCCGGTTGCACTGTGTGTATCAAGTTGCATGATTCACACAGTGCCTCATTTGATTACAGGCGCCAGAGAAGGGGGTCAGAGGCAGATCTGATGACCGTGCAGTTCAGGAGCTGCTATGGCGGTTTCCAGGACATCCGACGGAGCCTCTGTTTATGGCTCCCAGCATAATGAATGGTCCAAAGTGTGATTTAAATGGGCTAGCCCTGATCCATCTAATTGCTCCCCACTCAGTGTAATTACAACTTTGTGTGCACTTTGCTTGGGACTTCAAACTGGCAGCAGCTACCAAGACTGCTGTTTTAGCATTGTTGATTTCTCCCTGCTAGGATAGCAGTCGAACAAACATATTTTCTTATGCGGTAATTAGACTGTTTTCTGGAGATCTGCTTAGTTTGCTTGATTGTGTGTTGCCTGTTCATACTGTTTCTAAATGTGCTTGGTGTACTGATGTCTTTATATTCATTTATTTCCTTCCTATGGTGAAGACGATGAGTGTGCAACAACATTTCCTTATCCAAAATCTCTTTTGCTTTATTGTGAAGCTTGTGAACCAAACTCTGTGCACAAAATTATCATAAATTGGTCTTTTCAACTTGACAAATGCCACCTGCTCCCAGGTTTGATCATTTGCATATACACCCTCCATCATTACAGAACGTTCGGCTCTGTGTGTGTGAAAGTTTCATTCACAAAAAAATACCACAGAGGTTCAAGATTTCAGAAATCAGCAGAAAAAAAACAGCAAATTAAGCAGTTTCAGAAGTCATACTGTGGGGCCACAAACAATTAATACAGTTGCTAAAGATGTGTCAGTGTCAGTTCTGTTATACTGTGACTGAAATAAAAGGGAATAGTTTTAACATCTGCCTTGCCAAAGCAAAGCAGTTGATGACTCAAATGGGAGGTGGCCAGAGGGGGCGTGAGTGATGGAGAGAGCCGAGAGAAAGTACAGCAAGTGACTAAGTTTTATGCAGAAAATATTCCAGTTTTTGCCCTTATTTTGAAAACAACAGTATTCCCATGAAGCTGTTTACATGGCTAATAAAAAATATATATACCACTAATATTCCAGTGTACATGCAGCTGAGCATTCTCCAATTAACATGTTTTCTATTGTGTCACAATATGCAAAGTGCAACGGCTGAAGCCGCTTGTGCCATTTTGCTTGTTTGTTTTCCACCGGTGGCAGACATGTTCAACACACAGCCTCCCTTTTTAATTCCTTAAAACACATTGTTATCCTGAAGATCAGCTGGAGATATTTGTCCGTCCAAAAACCTGTTGATATCCAAGTCTTTTATAACGTAAAAGTAGGTATGTTTTTCCTTCAGACCAGATATGTGAGGTTTTTTTTGGGCATGCATCTCTACCCTGCAGCCTTGCAAACTGCGGTAAAAACCCCAGTTGAGACACACATTTCAGGTGAGCTGTATAATGTGTACATGTCCAAAGAATGTTAATAAATCCTGAAAAATACCGCCATATCCCACGTCTCCATTGGATTATGCTACATGCGGGCAAAGTATTTGGAATAACCAAACAGAATATGCTGTTTACATGATGTATCAAATTCAGAATATTGTCATAATCAGAATAGTAGTGCAGTATTACTGTCCATGTGAACATAGTTACTGTCAGGTACAGTGGTGTATGAACTCCTGCAGATGTTAAATAGATTTGTTTTGTCTGATCAACAATCATAAAAGTCATATATATTCATTTCACATTTGAGAAGCTGGAAAGAAAATATCAGTGAATTTTGCTTGATAAGTAATTTTAAAGATTAAATGATGATAAAAAAAATGTTCAAATCATTTCAGCACTCTTTTATTCTGTAATGATCTGTGTATATATGCTTTTGCCTTCACCCGACTGTATATTTATGAGCATATGGGCTTGTGTGTAAAAGCACAGTGACTCTTTGACTATGTCGTGTGTGTATGTATGTTTATTCAGCTATGGATGAATGCTCCAGCAGGCAGGCTGAGTGTGTATTGTCAGCAGCATCCCAGGAGACCTGCTGCAGGCAGGCGGAGTGTTAGTAATAGACTGATTTACCTACATACTGCTGCCTAACTTCTCTGCTGCTCCAGGGAACTACCACTGCTTGGCTGACTGACTCGGCAGCTGCGCGTGCACACCCACATGCACGTACACACACTAATACAAACACACACACACACTCCTCAACAAAGCAGGTGTCAAATACAAGTGGCACCTTTTCCAGTCAGTGTCACCGTCTAGAAACAGTAAGACATGAGGAGAGCATTTAGCATTTTCAAAGCAGTGGAGCTGGTGTCAGTTTGCAAATGAGTTGTAAAAAAAATGGCATGATTAGGATTAATTATTTTACATCACCACCTGTTTATAGAGCAGTTACAGCACCTCAGCCAAATGCCAGCCTGTTGGCTTTTGCCTTGCAATAAACATACAGTATATGTGTGCGAATTGAGCTTTGAGTAGCTCGCTCTTCCCTCCATTCCTCTCTCTGGCAGAGCTGCTTTGCTACATTTGAAGCTCCTGCACTTGGGGTGATGTTTGTTCTCAGATTAATCTAAGCCCGGTGGCTTTTGAGACACCGTCAGATCGTTAGCGACGACTGTGTCGTGTATTCACAGCAGGGTGGATAAAAACACGTGTCTCAATTTGTCATCGGCAGCCTGCAGCAGCTCAGTCAAAGCAGCCTTTCAAAGAGACTGAATCAATCAGTTCGTCTTATCTGATGCTCCTTCACTCAGAAAGTAAGAAAGAACTTGACTGATTTTAAAGCTAGATTAAACTGATCTGTCACTACCAAAAGCCCTCTGCCTAATACACTCTGTGCATGCAGAATACTGAACCATTCTTATCCTAATGTGAGTTTATTATTCACTAGATTGGCTGATAGAAACATTAACCCACATTCTGCTCAGTTCTCAGTCTAATTATAAAACAGTACCGAAACAAGTGCAGTGGTTGCCTTCAGCCATTTGTGCGATCTAATTATGAGCTGGCCATTATATGACAATCCTCAAATAGAATCTACAGATAAATAAATGATATGTGACAATAATAAACTAGAAAATAGGCTGCATACAGAAGAGAAACGCCTCACAATTTAAACACTGCTGTGTTACATTGGAGATTGCATTCAGAATATGTTAAGAGATGAAACCAGCTCACTGTTAATAGGTCAACAAGTGAAACCTGCCAAGTCAGAATGGATTAACAGTTACTGAACAGTGCGGAGGGTGCGGCCTGTGGTATTTATTCAGCGTTTTCGAGGCTTATCTTCAGAAAGACAGATGCTTTTACCAATGAACTTCACAACTGGCAGCATTTCAGCTTTCTCGAATGTCTGGAGATATTTTCCTCCAGCTGAAAACGTTTTCTGATTTGCCAAGCACGCAGAGCACACAAGCTAAAGTGTGGATGTCAGGACAGCTTCATTTGCCAGCTCCAGTATAAGTAGCCTACTTGGCAGCTGACTTGTTTCTGATAATATAGGTGCACCTAGCAGGCGCTGGTAAGTTGCTAATGTTTGGAGGCGGCCCCCGTGGGGAGACCAGCGCTCTATTCAGCCAACACAAGCCTCGTTTTCTACAGCTTGAATGGAAATTAAAGTCAGTTTTTAGAGGGAGTATCAGAACTCGGCTGTGTTGGGAGATCATTACAAGCATTTTTGGATTCTGTTGCTAGAGTTGAGGTCCCAACGGCTCGTCAAATTTGAGCGGGTGGGTTGAGGAGCTCTGTGGTTCACATAGCGTATGTCAGTGTGTTTGCCATATTGGAATTTGGAGGCTCCTTAAATGGAAAAAAAGATGCAGTGCAACTTGTGGAAAAAGTGTGTCTTTTGGCCACCAGACATTTATGTAATTGATTTACTGTAGGTATTTCAAGTGTGCTTAGTCTATGGCATGCATGTGGTACAGATTTCCATGTCCATTTTCTATCTCTAGCAATGTAGGGTGATACAGTTGACTCTAGACAGATGCGCTCTATATTCTTAATCCATTTTTTCCGCTCACCTTTTACCCCACTTGACATCTCCACACTGGATGTCACCGTTATAAGACACAAGGAGCCAATTAGCAATGATGAGGTAGATTTGTGCTGAAGGCCAGGGGTGACTCAGCGGCTGTGAACACAGCCAAACAAAGAGAGGTGTTGCATGAGCTGCATGTTGGAGGAGATGAGTAACTAGAGAACACAAAAAAGGCCAAGAGAAGAGGACAAAGCCATGATGAGCACAGGAATGTGTTCTTGTTTTTAAAAAAAACTGAAACAGGGTTTCCGCTATCTAGTAATTATATTTTTATTACAGGGAAAATGTGTTAAAGTCCAACATATTTAAATCTCTCCAATCACATTGCTAGGTGAAAATAATTCCCTCTGAGAATATATAGGCCTAACATCGCATCCTAACAGCAAGCAAATATTCTTTGTCCACACTGAATCTGTTAAATATGTGAACCACATACCTATCAGCTATGCACTCTAGATCAGACTGGAGACGTAACCACTTAAAAGATGGGTGAATGCTTGCTGTCTTTAATGTCTTCAAATAGAGACAGGGCATCCAGTAAGGACATTCTCATAGAAAACAATGCAGTCAAACTGATTTTGTTGCTGATGATCACTCGCATTGCATTCAGTTAGGACATGGTAAATTAAAGAAAATGCTTTGTGTTTATGCGTTGCACCAGTGAATGCAGGCTACTGCAGTATTTATGTACTTATTTTTTAAAATAGTGCTATTGTGCACATGAGTCAATTCAGTAAACAGATATTTGACTGGAATTTCTTCTATTTGTCTAGGACATTGAAATCTTCCAAGACACGTGGACCCGCACTAATGGAAACCCTGATCTGAAATAACATATTCAGCACTGTAAATAGGCTGGAAAAATAGCAACATTGTGGTTTTACTGCATCAAATGTAATGATTTGTTTCCTAGTTTTTAATTGTCTTTCAACACTGCTGCAATTTGTAATTTAATGGATGACAAAAAACCCCTGCAATAAGCAATAAATCAATGTTAATGATGGTAATGTGGAAATACATTATGTAGATGCAAAGCATTATACTTTAAAATACAGTATACCACCCAGCCTGGGGAGCAGGGGAGTCAGCAGCCAAGTCTTGATCTGTGTGCGCAGTGTTAGGGAGCCCTGCTGCTCGGCTGCCTGCCCCGCAGCCCAACATCTGCTGAGCGCAGGAAGCATTTGAAGGATAATTAAAAGGACTGGCTTCCAACTCATTTCCCGCCTCCCATGGCTAAGCAGCAACATGCTGCTCAACAACAAGAGCTGCAATTATTTTGGGAATTAAGAAGAGAACGCAGGAATACAAATATCAAATGTGTGCAACATGCGGATGTCTTCTTGTTCCAGTCATAAAACGTTAGATTTTTTTTTTTTTTCTTTTCTTGCTGGTGGGTCTGATTAGTCACCAGCCTATAGAGGACATTGTGAAAGCTGTGTTGTTTCATATGACAGCGGGAACACCGCTCTCTTGTTTAGCTCACTCCAAACATGCAGTTGACTCAGGCTTGATTTGTGAACCCAGGCTTAGTTGTCTGTGAAGGCAGTTGAAGCTTTAAGAAAGGCAGTAAAAGCTGTACATTCTTTACCCCTCACTAGGCCTTTTCAAGGAGATACTCAATAAAGCTCTCCATCACTTTAAAGGGTTTGTTAGCACGCGCTTTGAGACAGGGGAGAAGTGAAATATCACATCACCTGTAATGATCTTTGAGTTGCCTGGATGACAGTAATGAGTGGGTGTGAGTATGAAGTGCTGGCTTGCACCGAGATGTTATTATAATCTGGTTCACCAAAGGCTCAAGGCTACGCTTTGTCTTCCGAGCAAACAGTAATAGTAAGAGGAGGCATACAACTCTGATTTCATTTTAGAGGGAGGTTATAAAGAGGGATACATATCACTTCCTGCAACACTTGAAAGCTGAAACCGTTTATTGGATGTTGGCCATTTTTTGCAGTCATTCCTTTATGAACATTCACATGGTTTGTCAGTTTGACATGTTTTTCCTATTTATTCTCTACTAGTCACTAGGGACTTGTTAACCGCTCCAACCTAAAACTTAGGATCATCCAGTTGTGCTGTAATTCACAGTCCAGCTCTGTGAGTGATGTCTAGCCCAGCCTGCAGCCCTACAGCCTGCCTCCTTTGTGGGACACCAGTCATGTGAATAGGGCCCAGAATGGAGAGCCAGCTGTCCTTTTCCTGCCAAGTCATGTGCAAGTCACAAAGCAGCAGCACCACTTGAAAGAGAAAGCAATAATCAATTTTGCAGAGTTAGCCTCTGAAAGGCTTGTTTTGTTCTCCAGGCCTGACGATTTAGGACCGAGAGGCCAGCAGTGGCGTTTGTCGTTTTAATGGAATACACTGCACTCTATTGTCCGGAACCCCACGCTGCCTAGCATAAAAGTCAATTTTTGTATTTCTGTATAATCGCAGCACATTGGAGAACTCTAAATTTGCAGTCACATTATGTCTTCAGCTTTTTTGGGCATGTCAATGAAGTGGTTTGTTTACCACCCACTCTTCCAGGTTAAGACACTGGAGAAGAAACCCTCCTGGAACTGAATGCACTTTGACACTCTCACAGAGCATAGATTTTCAGTGGGGCAGCAGACAGAAACCAAAGCTCTTTTGTTAAGCTGGTATCTGTAAGTATTTATGGCTGCCACAATTGGCTTTTGTTGGCAAACATGGGGAGGGGGGGTGGGTCTGGGTGATTTGCACACTGGCTTTAAAGTCTTTTGACAGAGCCAGGAGAGCATCACTCAAGCGCCGCTGCTACTGGCTGCAGTGAGTAAGACGGGGTGGAACACAGCTTTTCTATTTCCCTAAGACATTGTTTATAGGCTGAGGAAAGTGTTTGGGAGCTAAGAGGGACTGTCATGTGTTGTATGAGGCTGGCCGTGCCAAACAGAGGCATTTGGTCACCCGACCTCCGCCATATCTGTCTGGTAGTTTGTGGATAAAGTGCTCTGAGGAGAGGTTCCCACTCAGGCCCTGCTGATGTCTTCTCCAGAGTAGGATTACTTGGCCACAGTTTGTGTCTCTCACAATGCACTAAAGTACTTCAAAACCACATATTTGCTGCCATAAAAACAGCCCTAATGTTAACGATGGCATCTTTAAACTGTACTTTCCTAATAATTTCTGACATGACCATCAAATCCTCAAAATACAAACTGTGGGGCTAGATGATTTGAAGGAAACTCTAACTGCTAGTTATTTTATTTCAGGAAACTAAAGGCTACTGTTCACAGCTCTGCGCGAAAGCTAGCTGCTTAAGTTAACATTATATCTTCAGATTGGCTTCACAGCTCTGAATCCTGGAGGTCTCAATTCAGAGCTTTTCAAGATGACAAGCTGAAAATAATGATATGATGCGCTAGGTTGCGACAAATCTGTCCTACAGCTGCATGTTTTTTTGTATTCCAAAACTACAAAGCTACCTGTCTGAAACATGCGTGAGGACACTGGTGAAGGTGACGAAAACTACAAAAGAAAATAGAAAATTCTTAATTTAACTAAATAGTTTTTATATATT